>JAVIWB010006400.1:0-93976 GCA_031893035.1 Dermolepida albohirtum
TTAAAAGACGGTCGCTCGTATATAAATAACGACGAACATCCTGGTGCAAAAAAATTTGTGGTTACTTAAAGTAACATCGAACTTGTGCGTGAATTTATCAGAAATGAGCCGAAATCTTCATTGCCATACACGGGAATGGAATTAAATATTCCCAAGGATTCAATTTATCGCATTTTGACACAGCATTTGGGACAGATAAAGATTTGTGCAAGGTTTGTACCACACAAGCTAACTCAATTGAACATTGGAGAAACTTGACTAAAGACTCAAAACAGTACGAAAACTTCAGGTATTCTATTGTAACTGGCGATGAGACGTGGTGTTTTCATTATGATCCAGAGGCTAAGCGTCATAGCTCTGAATGGAAGCATCCAAACGAAGAAAGACCGAAAAAAGCCATTTGGAGAAGTCAAAAGTTGTTTTTATGATTCGAAAAACATAATGAACAAAGAGTTTGTATCAACTAGCCAAAATTCTGTATATTATCTTGGTGTTATAAAGCGTCTTTTGGCGTGTATTCGTCGTGATCCCCCCAATTTCGTGAAAATTTTAGCTGGCGTTTGTTACATGATAATTCACCATCTTATCGCTCGACGCTTTTCACCGATTTTCTAACAACAGATGGCATTTTAATCTTCAATCATTCATCGTATTCACCGGATTGGCTCCCTGCGATTTCTATCTATTCTCCAAACTTCATTTGCCGATGAAAGGACAGCGTTATGCCGACGTCGAAGCCATCGAAGAAACGTCGACAGCGATCTTGAAGGACATCTCTAAAGATGAACTTAAAAATTCATTCGATATGTTAAATGACCGAGAAAAACATTGTATTAAAGCCAAATGCGACTGTTTTGAATAAAATAAAAGAATTTTACCAAAATAGTAAACTTATTTTAAAAAAGTTCAGTTTTGTCTCGAACAGACTGTGTATGCATGTATTTAAATTAATATTTCAGTTCTGTTCGGTTATTTGTTTTATTTAACCGCAATGTGCAAAGTGAACAATACATATTTGTTGCAACTATGTAATATTCAAATAAATATTAAATGGAAATAAATTAAATGAACAGATCTTTAGTGAAAGTAAAATTATTGCAAGCGCTTGTACATACATATATGGAAATAAATTAGTATGTAAGAAGAACGAGTCATATGTATATGCGGGTATATGTTTAACGAATTATACAATAGCGTTAAATATGATTATCAATAAAGGAAAAGATACGAATCGGATGGAGTGAAGATTCGAGCTTGTGGTGGGTGACGTAAACGATGTGTATATGTAATGTAATAAATGCTGACAACCATTCGGATTATGTGAAAGTATTTACACATAAATGAGCGATAAATACGAAACAACAAATATAACTTTCACTAATATTGTTGTTAATACTGTGTGATAATTTATATAAATATTAAAGAAGTTCTTTTAATTTTATTATATTTTTGTTTACTTGGCTTTTTATATATTTTCTCCAAATAAAATATTCGTATAAAGTAAAGAGTGTGTCATGTTTATTTGTTATAGCGGGACAGGTCCGAGGAATTTTCTTTGAAACAAGAATCTTTGAAAGATCAGCTTTGTAAAGGAAAATTTCTTGGAGAAAAATACCTTAAAAATTGTAATTATTTTCTTTGATACTGCGAGGCATTTTGAAGTGCTAACACTGAACTATTGTAGTGCAATAAATTCTGAATGCTATACTAAAATATGTTGATCCGAAGTCTTTCAAAATTTTCACGATAAACAACCAAAGGAAAGAGTTATACTGCTTGCTCATATACCGTCCTCCGATAATCGCTATTCATTTAAACAAGGGAAGCAATAAATGATGGGATATTCGTTATATAGTCCCGACGTAACTCCAAAAAATTTCTTTTTATTACTGCAAGACTAAGATAAGTTGTGTTTAATAAGAAGTAATTGGGCAAATTAAGATGTCGAGTCCTTGAATATTCTGCAAATTTGTTTCCTCGAATGCAAAGCTGTACTGACTATAATCAAAAGTTTTTGGCGCATTGTCTGCACTGAGTAAAATTTTGCACCGCCCTGGACTCAGCATTAAAAGAGTATCCCTTCCTCTTAGTTAATTTACTTTCTTTAGGTGGTTATTCTTTTTTTGCTAAAAGTTTTTGAAGGAATAAGGGAAACAAAGCGAAAACACAGGTTGGTTGAAACAATTGAATATTTGACCGGGCAAGACATTGAATTGATGAGCTTTCCGCCGTACAGCCCTTATCTAGCACCCTGGGATTTCTTTTTGTTCACACATATGAAGAATAAACTTTTCTACGCCAGAAGAGGCAATTGAAGCATTCAAAACTCATATGTTGGAGATACCGCCTTCACAGTAGCAGCAATGCCTTTAGGGTTGGTTTAAACGAATTCAAAAGTATATTGATTTTCAAGGAGAATATTTTGAAAAGCAATAAAACTATTTTCGATAATAAAATTTTTTTTTGTTTGCTATTCCCGAAATATAAACGGCTACCTTCGTACCAGACAAAATGAAAAACACTCACGCACATGCACAAATATAAACAAGTATAAATAATGAAAAGCAAAACGCCAGAAGAAATTCTGAACTGCTCAGGTGGATTAACATTCACCTGTGCAATTACGTCCCTCAATCTTTTCAAGAGAACCGTCTCGACTGTCTTGGACAAATGAGGGAGGAAGCTAATCGGCCCATAGTTTTGGGGAATCTCAAACTCTTGTCAGGTTTCCGGATATTAACTATAGGAAACTGAGGAAATAACACCATGAAAGAATCGCGTTAATAACAATGGTGGGAATCCTTAAGGTCGACGCGGGAAAATTACACATGAATCTATAAATAGCGATAGCTAGATAATACTTAACGCTGTAACCTAATAAAACAGCTTACGACGACCTACGGTAATGCACATGAAACCTGATACATAACTATTCAAAGCGACAATAATAGTAATATTTGTAATAACGATATATTTGGGGGGAAAAGAAAAATTGGCAACGGCCAGAAAAAGTTAAAGCTAATTTAAACATAAATTGTAGAATATAACCAGAGAGATACCAGAAAGAATAACAACGTACATAAACAATACAAACATTTATGGAAAAGCTATATTTAATAATGCATTTGCAATTATACATAAGAAACATAATGGGATATAAAACGTACATAAACAATACAAACATTTATGGGAAAGCTATATATAATAATGCATTTACTAGAATAATCAGAAATAAGAAACATAATAGGGTATAAAGAAAGTTTCTAATATACAAGGCATGACCAAATGAACGTTAGATCTCAATGATAAATAGGTAATTCTAGGGCACATAATACAAATAGTCGATATGTACAGAGGAGCAAAGGAATACATAATTAATAGAGATAACATGACTGGGATATAGCGATAGTACAAACGTCGAAGTTATTATATAAACAAGATTAAATGAAAAGGTTGTATAGAACTCTGACTAACAAAAGGATCTAATTATTAATACAGAGGAACTGATTTTACACCAGGTGAGTAATATTAAACAGAGCTTATACCATAATAATGTTAATCCTTATTAGCTTAGTAAACAAAAACGTAACACTCTCTGCAGAATTAAATTGTTACAATTAATTAGAAAAATTATATTCATTTAAATTATATTCTTAAGTACGTGGGCAAAGTGAAAAGTTCTCGGCTTGACACAGAGATGGCGTTACAATTAATAGAAATTTATGTTTCCTGCATGGCTGCATGTGTCTTTAGTTCATATGAAAACTTTCAACTTGTTCTCTCAAGTAGTTTGTTTGCAAGAATTTTTGTAGCAGACGTCGCACATGTTATTTTTTTAAATGGATAAACTTGAATATCGTGTTGTTATAAAATTCTTTGTTTTGGATGGTTTAACCACTATGGAAATTCATCCGCAGCTGACAAAAGTGTACGGGGGTTCTGCTCCTTCGATGTCAACCGTTAAAAAGTGGACAGCTGAATTTAAACGTGGTCGTACATCCCTCGAAGATGACCCACGTGAAGGACGACCAAAAACCGCAACCACACCAGAAATCATCGAAAAAGTACAAATATTGTATTGGACGATAGGCGAGTGAAATGAGTGAGATAGCTGAGGCTGTGGGGATATCAGAAGAAAGGGTACGAAACATTTTGCACAAAGAATTAGAAATGAGAAAGCTCTACGCAAGATGGGTGCCGCATTTGCTGAATGTCGATCAAAAGCAAATGCGCAAACGATTTTCAGAGCATTCTTTGGACCGATTTAACAAGAATCCGATCAATTTTGTGCGGCGATTTGTCACCATGGATGAGACATAGGTCCATCACTACAAGCGAGAAACGAAACAGCAGTTGAAGCAGTGGGTGGAAGCCGGTGGTTGAGCGCCAAAGAAAGCGAAGTCGATCGCATCTGCCGGAAAAGTCATGGCCAGCGTATTTTGGAATGCAAAAGGAATCTTGTTAATTGATTACCTTGAAAAAGGCAGTACAATTACAGGCGCATATTACTCTAACCTTCTTGACCAGACGGATGCAAAAATTCGCGAGAAGAGGCCTGGTTTGAAGAAGAAAAAAATCATTTTTCATCAGGACAACGCACCCGCACACGAGGGTGCGTTGGTGATGGGAAAATTGCGGGATTTGGGGTACGATTTGCTTGGCCATCCTCCCTATTCTCCTGATTTGGCACCCTCAGGCTTCCATCTATTCCCAAATTTGAAAAAATTTGTTTCTTAAACGTGATTCACATCCAACGAAGAAGTTGAAAGGACCGTAGAAGAATATTTTGACAGCCTTCCAGACGCTCACTTCCAGGAAGGAATATTGATGTTAGAAAAACGCTGGACCAAGTGTGTTGAACTCAAGGGAGATTATGTAGAAAAATAAATTCATTTTTTAAATTTAAATCGCAGTCTTTCATTGTCAGGCCGAGAACTTTTCACCTTGCCCGCGTAATATTTCTATTGCTGACTTAAATTTAAATAATGCTAAGTTTATTACATACAATTTTTCTCATTTTGTATTTATATGATTTAAACCAGAAACAATTCAGAAATTCGCAACAGCGAACAGATTACAAATCAATCAATTCACCTATTATCTTTGTAATTTCAATCCCAATAGAGGGATTGTTACAGGAAATTATTATAATAACTTTCCTATTCAATAGTGATTATTTTCACATTTATTATTATATTCTTTCTGTTACATTGCTTTAATTAACACGCAGATTTAGACCATCGATAGCATTTCAAAAAAGTGAATGTTTGTTTCCTGTCAGTATGAACGGTAAAGCGTTGCTAGGAGCAAAAATCTGTAATATGTATAAGCGAAGCGACCTTGATTTGGAGCTCTAAGAGAAAGTGAAATTTCAATATTTAAATGTATACATTTAATGACAATTCGATAGAATGGAAACAGTATGCAAGTTGTTTCGAGCGCAAGAATATTGATTTATTTGAAAATGTGAATAATATACAGTCAGCACAAAAGTGTTCGTACTTCCCGTGAATGTTAAATATCATCAAATGTGAACATCTGACTAGCATCAAACATATTTACTTCCATTTAACAACGTTAAAAAAACTCTAATAAAAATAGCAATATGAAAACTTACTATTTACAATTACAAAAGATTTTGCAAAATATTCTAATATTGAATGTCACGAAAACTTTTGTCAAGTTCATTTTTATGATATTTCTGTATTGCAAAGAATACGTGGGCAAGGTGAAAAGTTCTCGGCCTGACAATGAAAGACTGCGATTTAAATTTAAAAAAATGATTTCATTTTTCTACATAATCTCCCTTGACTTCAACACACTTGGTCCAGCATTTTTCTAACATCAATATTCTTTCCCGGAAGTGAGAGTCTGGAAGGCTGTCAAAATATTCTTCTACGGTCCTTTCAACTTCTTTCAAATTTGGGAATAGATGGAAGTCTGAGGGTGCCAAATCAGGAGAATAGGGAGGATGGCCGAGCAAATAGTATCCCAAATCCCGTAATTTTCCCATCGCTAACGCACCCTTGTGTGTGGGTGCGTTGTCGTGATGAAAAATGATTTTTTTTCTTCTTCAAACTAGGCCTCTTCTCGCGAATTTTGGCATCTAGCTGGTCAAGAAGGTTAGAGTAATATGCGCCTGTAATTGTTCTGCCTTTTTCAAGGTAATCAATTAACAAGATTCCTTTTGAATCCCAAAACACGTTGGCCATGACTTTTCCGGCAGATGCGATCGACTTCGCTTTCTTTGGCGCTGAACCACCGGCTTCCACCCACTGCTTCGACTGCTGTTTCGTTTCTGGCGTGTGGTGATGGACCCATGTCTCATCCATGGTGACAAATTGCCGCACAAATTCGGTCGGATTCTTGTTAAATCGGTCCAAAGAATGCTCCGAAAATCGTTTGCGCATTTGCTTTTGATCGACATTCAGCAAATGCGGCACCGATCTTGCGCAGAGCTTTCTCATCTCTAATTCTTTGTGCAAAATGTTTCGCACCCTTTCTTCCGATATCCCCACAGCCTCAGCTATCTCACTCAGTTTCACTCGCCTATCGTCCAACACAATATCATGTACTTTTTCGATGATTTCTGGCGTGGTTGCGGTTTCTGGCCGTCCTTCACGTGGGTCATCTTCGAGGGACGTACGACCACGTTTAAATACAGTTGCCCACTTTTTAACGGTTAACATCGAAGGGGCAGAGTCCCCGTACACTTTTGTCAACTTCGGATGAATTTCCATAGGGGTTAAACCATCCAAAACAAAGAATTTTATAACAGCACGATATTCAAGTTCATCCGTTTAAAAAAATAACACGCACGAAGTTTACTACAAAAATTCTTGCAAACAAACTACTTGAGAGAACAAGTTGAAAGTTTTCATATGAACTAAAGACACATGCAGCCACGTAGGAAACATAAATTTCTGTTAATTGCAACGCCATCTCTGTGTCAGGCCGAGAACTTTTCACCTTGCCCACGTAAATTGAGAAGGAATTCAATAAATTCTTTCCATAGTATCAGGTATTTGTATAAAATAAATATTTAATGCTTTTACGAAGATGAATAAACTAGATAAATAAAAAACGCCCTTAGGCCAAATAGTCAAATTAATCGAAATCTGTAGTACAGATTGAAAAATAAAATATTCAAAATATCCGGAACTGTTCAAATTGTATCGAGAAATAGGCGTCTAAAAATTCTAGATGAATGCGATTAAAGAAGGGTTGCAAGTGCAGTGAGTTGAAATTTGAATAGCACTTATTCCAATTTTAACTCACTGTACTTACAAATATAACAGTTCTCTAATCGCGATCACCTAGAACTATTGGACGCACCTATTTCTCGATACAATTTCAACGGCTATAGTCAGTTCCCTACTGAGGATAACCGCGGTATTATAGCCGATATAGTCAGATGGAATTTGGCATTGGAAAGAAAGTATGGAAAGAGAGTTTAAAGAAAAGCCTGATATAATGTAAGAATACCAGGTAAAACACCTTTTATTGGCGATGTGAATACTTACCTATATGTTCTATGATTTGCAATAAGCCACTATTAACGACGCCTAACAAAGTTTTTTTACCTTATACTTTTTCGCTACAACTAGTTTTTCTTGAAATTCTCATTGTTTTCTTAACTGCATATTTTCTTTCCAGTATCAAATTTTATCTGTACGGTTATTCTCTGTGTATTCATTCATCTATTTTAACTCATTGTACTTGAAACAGTTCTCGCATTTAGGATCTTTGATCGCCTATTTTTCAATACAATTTCAATAGTTCAAGATATTTTTGAATATTTTCTTTAAATCTCAAATTAAATCTAACTCAGTTTTGTAAAGCATCGAATGCTTATTTTTCACAAATACGAGATCCTATGAAGAGAATTTACCGAATTCGTTTTAAATTTTTGACTTACAATAGAGAAATATCTTATAAAAATGAAGTGTTCGAAACCTTTATAACATTCGATGTTGCCAATTCTTTTAGAGTTGCAAAATAATAACAAGTTTCATATTGTTACTAGAGGTTTCTAGAGTGTTTTAGCGTTGTTAAATAGAAGTAAACATGCTTTATCATAGCTAGATGTTCATATTTGATGATATTCAACATTCACGAGGTGTACGAACGCTTTTGTGACTGAGTGTATAAGTAATAGCAAGTTATATATGAAATTTTTCCTGAAGTTTTGTAATATTATTCTTTTTAATATGAATTTAATAATAAAATTAACGAAACTAGCTAAAAGTTTATAAATATTTTTTAAAATTTAAATCAATTTACTTAATACTAGTCTAATATCTTGCACATTAAGTTGAAATGCAGATTTTCTTTGGAGTATTAAATAAATTGAAGCATTGTCTGCATTAAGACGTTAATTCTGCCTTTGAATTTGCTTGTAATGAACTTTTAGTGTTTCGATTTTATAGTTAAATACATAAAAGGTAGGCAAAGGAAATTCTATTGGGTTGGCAACTAAGCACTTTCGGTTTTTACTGATAGAGAGCGTTGCTTTTTTTTTTGTATAACGTATATTAGTGCTGTACTTTACCGTTTGTCGCGTGATACTAGTCACATTGACGTAACTTCAGAAGCAAGTAGTGCGTGATTTTTATTAAAGCTATTAGTTGTGGGTTAATTTTAAATGGAGTGCAGAAACGAACATTTTCGACATATTTTACTATTTTATTTCCGTAAAGGAAAGAAAGCTACTGCGGCTCACAAAAAGATATGTGAAGTTTATGGTGCTAATTGCTTAACAGAGCGCATGTGTCAGAATTGGTATAAAAAATTCCGTTCTGGAGATTTTTCCCTCAAAGATGAGCAACGTTCTGGTCGGCCTACTGAAGTTGATGATGACCAAATCAAAGTCATAATTGTAGAGGATCGCCATATAACTGTTCGAGAGGTTGCGGAGAGGCTACATGTATCGCACACAACAATTGAAAAACATTTAAAATGTCTTGGGCTAGTTAAGAAGCTTGATATTTGGGTACCTCACGAATTGAAAGAAATTCATTTAACACAAAGAATCAACTTTTGCGATATGCACCTTAGACGAAATGAAACCGACCCTTTCTTAAAAAGAATCATTACTGGTGATGAAAAATGGGTCCTGTACAGTAACATGGTTCGAAAACGATCATGGAGCAAACACGATAAACCAGCTCGAACCACATCGAAAGCTGAATTGCATCCAAAAAAGATCATGCTGTCAGTTTGGTGGGATTACAAAGGTGTTGTGTTTTTTGAGCTGCTTCCAAGGAACCAAACGATCAATTCTGATGTTTACTGTCAACAATTAATAAAACTGGATGAAGCAATCAAAGAAAAACGGTCAGAATTGTCAAATCGGAAAGGTGTAGTTTTCCACCAAGATAATGCGAGGCCTCACACATCTTTGGCAACTCGTGGGAAACTATTGGAGCTTGGCTGGGAAGTGATGCCACATCCCCCATACAGCCCTGATCTAGCACCATCTGATTACCATTTATTTCGAAGTTTGCAGAATTCTTTGAATGGTAAAACTTTCACAAATGACGATGACCTTCACTCGCACCTGGTTCAGTTTTTTGCTGACCAGAAATTTTATGAGCGCGGAATCATGCAGCTGAAAGAAGCAAAAGGTCATTGAGCAAAATGGAAAATATATAATTGATTAAAAACTATTCTTTGTTTAAAAAGTTTAAAGTGTTTTACTTTATACTACAAAACCGAAAGTACTTAGTTGCCAACCCAATATAATAAAGTGTGAACAGTCGCGTGTAAAACGGTCTGGACAAACACTTTTTCTTTTCTAAAATGTTCGGTCAAACAAAGAATTACCACCTAAACAAAATATGATGATCTAAAAGTAATTTTATTGGAGCCTGTGGTTAATTAACTTGATATTATTATTGCTATTACTATAAATGGACAGGCGTTAGCATCTTCCAATACTTTTTATTTAGTAAATAACTACATTCGTCATTTATTAAATAATGGCATTATTTTAACATCGAGAAATAAGAGAATCTTTTCAAATACGTAAGCCTACTATATTGTTATTTACCGTGTTTCACAAGAGTGCGTGGTATATTTATGTTCTTAAGTATTAATATTTTACGATAACGCTTGAATAAAAGTGAAAATCCTTATTAAGATTTATTTAATGTGCAATTAATCGACATACTTTCTCCGTTACGACAATACAAGGATACAGAAAGCAATAAAATAATACATTTCAGTGATTTTAACAGGAAAATATTAATAGTTTTCCCATTAAATTTTACTACAAACTATTTATTGGTTCAATATTTAAAAAATGTTTTTTTAATAAACTAGTTGCCATATAAGAAGTTGTTTGAATTAAAGGAAGCCTTAATTGGTGTATAATTTTTATATGTAAATTATGTTTTTACAATTAAGAAGAAATGTGTTTTACGATTATAGGTGTCGGTATAAAATAGTTGAATGTCTTAATAAATTTGATTAAAACAAATTTCTTCAAGGTACTTGAAGTGTTTCTACAATCAATTATATTCGCAGTTTATTAAAAAGACTGAATACATTAAATTTTGTACGATGTACAAAATATGTAACGCTATCCTTATTCTTCGACAAGGGTTTTTTAGACTCATTGTGACCTACACTACCGGTCATATTTATTTGCCCACCCCAATTTTATGTGTTTCCTGAAATACGGATTATCTTTCGAAAAATCTGTATTATAATTATTCAACAATATTATTAGTGGAAGTAATTCCATATGAATTTCTACGAAAATCTTAAATTGTTTATGATATATCGTAAAGGTGTCATAAATTGGAAAAATACCATAAATATTATATAGGCTAATCCCTACAGTATTAACAGTTTTACCTGCATTTCCGAAAGGTATTGCCAATATTGTGTTATTGTACTAACTAATTACAATATTAGGATGTGTTATTCAAAAAGGAAAATAAATTTTATGTCAGTCATCGTTCATCTTTTGTTGCGACAACAGTGAAATAGAGAGTTATTGTGAATATTTTAATGCAATGCCGAAGACGAAGGAATTATCTGTTGAAGTGCGTGCTATGATAATTGCTTATCATCGTACGGGTAAAAGTAATCGCGAAATTGCAAAAGAATTACGATTAAATCGCAGAACCGTTGATTATAGCGTTAAAAAATTTGAAGAAAGTGGTACATTTTCCAACAAAAGAAGATCTGGACGACGCAAATCGACGACATCTGCAGATGACCTGCATCTAATACGGATAAGTAGACGCGATAGACGTAAAACAGCACCAGAAATTGCTGCTGAAATGAATAGAGCGCGTACTAAACCAATTAGTGTGTCCACGGTACAGAGAAGGTTAAGGCAAGCGGGCTTATGCGGAAGAATTGCTCTGCGAAAACCACTACTACGAAAGCAAAACAAAATAAAACGACTAAATTGGGCTAAAGAACATAAGAATTGGACGATTGATCAGTGGAATAATGTGTTGTGGACAGACGAATCGAAGTTTGAACTTTTCGGTAGTAAAAGGCGAATATTCGTAAGAAGATCCGCAGGAGAAAGAGTACTGCCAGAATATATTGCGCCTACCGTAAAACATGGAGGAGGTTCAGTAATGATTTGGGGGTGTTTTGGTGGAAGATCTGTAGGCGATCTTGTCAAAATTGAGGGAATCCTAAGAAAAGAAAGCTACAAGGAAATTTTAGAAAGTAACGCTGTTCCTTCAGGACTAAGGATTCTTGGCGAAAACTTTGTATTTCAATAGGACCACGATCCGAAACACACTTCTAGATTGTGTGGCGATTACTTGCGTCGACTAGAAGAGCAAGGACATATCTCTATAATGGTATGGCCAGCTCAAAGTCCTGATCTGAACCCAATAGAGCTTCTTTGGGAAGAATTGGACCGGAAGGTTCGGGAACGTGCTCTATCATCCACCACTGTACTGTGGGAACAACTTCAAGAAGCCTGGACACAAATTACAGAAGATACACTGCAAAAATTAATAACAATGTAATATAATAATAATACAATAAATAAATTTTCAGTACACATTTGATAATTTAATAATTTTGGCTAAAACTAAGGGTGGGCAAATAAATATGACCGGTAGTGTATATTCGCAGTTTATTTAAAAAAACTGAATACACTAAATTTTGTACGATGTACATAAATATTATTCTTCGACAAGGCTTTTTTAGACTCATTGTGACCTATATTTCCAATTGATTATTTTCTAAGAACGTAAACGTATCTATGTACATAAAAAACCAAATATTTCAAAAGACGGTTGTTTTATATGGTTACATTAATGGCAAAAACAAAAGTTAAAATTTGTTGGTCAATGTTATTAAAGTTATAACGGAAGGAACTAAAATAGAAGTATGGAGAGAACAAAGGTCGACAGATTACATCAAAACGAAAAAAGGCGCAAGAAAAGATAATGAAAACCTATCGCTAGGTACTAAAATAAAGAAAAACATAAATTTTAGAAACTATTAATAAAATTGTTGCAAATTGTAGCTTGTGCAGATAAAATGACAATAGTGGCTAGAAATGTAAAATTGAGAAGAATTATAAGAAATTTAAATGAATAAGCTAGATAATTATGTCTGCTAATAAATAAAAGAAAAATAAATAATTATGATACAGTAGAGACTCAAGAATATAACAAAATTCCGATGATTCTTAATATTATTCTAATTTAAATTTTCAGCTTTGTTTAGGGTGGTTTCTAAGAATTTGGACTAGGTATGTACATAGATGACATTTTCACGATTTCTAATACACATAAACTTAGATGATTTCATCAAGGAATTAAATTCAAAAATTTTCGATGATTAAATTCACGGTAGAAAAAGAAAACAATGACATTTTGCTTTTTTGGACACCCAAGTAATAAGGAATAATTTTAGCATATAAATTGATATTTTCCAAAAAGAAACTATTGTCAATAGATTCATCACGGCGGTCTCAAATCATAGGATGCAACAAAAGATGGTTTCGTTCAGTTTTCTTATCAATCGTTTGCTTAATTTCCCACTAACAAAAGTAAGACACGAAAAAGAGTTGAATTTTATTAGGGAATATCGCGAGATACAATGGTTTCGATTTGGAAATAATCAATGGATTAATTAGGAGTGCTAAAATAAGAAAGACAATTCGGGGTACAACATCTCTGTCAGCTCAAAGCAATCGAGACAAGCTATTTATATGTTTACCATTTCACACTTTAACGAAAAATTTGAATAGTGTTTCTAAAAAGCGCGGTTTTTGAGTTACTTTTCGATTCACTAACCCCATTAAATCCCTTTTAGGAAATGCAAAATACAAAGTGGAGGCCAACAAAACATCGGATATTTACGCAATTATGTATCTAGATTGCAGTAAACAATACAACAGCCAAACAAACGATCGATAAAAATCCAGTACAAAATATTAGCGCACATGAAATTCAATCGGCCAGAAAAATCTCATTTAGTAAAACATGTGTTGCAAAATAATCATAATGTAACCGCAGATTGTTTGCATTAGGTGTGTAGTTATCGCGAATTAGATACGTATGAAAGCATGTACATTTTGAAGAATAAAGGCCATGTGTTGAACACTGACTCGGGGCCTACCCATAACTCATCTCTCTTTGACCTCTCATACAGATATCTTATTTTAGGGTAGTTTAAGACTAGAATACATTTTTTCTTTAAAATTATGTGAAACAAATATACAGTGCGCGTTTTGGCTTTCGACGGTACAGATCGTTTGCCGAATTTGTTTCGTGCGGATTTTCGCCGTAGTTTTCCAGGTACGACACTGTTTAATTATATGCTGATGATGACAACTTTGTTGACGAAATGCGTATACAGAATACGAAAATTAGTGTGGGAAAGGTGTTACATATCAACCTTATGTGATGAACTTTTTAATGGATTTGTAAATGATAGGAGTATTTATTTATTTTTAACTTTTACATTTTTAGCTTTACGACTTAAGTTTATTTATTTGTGATTACTCCTGTGGGTACCAAACATGCTTTCATGGATTATTTCTTCGGAACAGAATTAGAATTAATATTGCGTCATTTGAAAGCCTCACACTTGAAAATACTTCGTTTTTCCTCATTACACGGCACTCAGATAAAATATGTTAAATCTCATCAACTTAAGAATAATTGTACTCCATGTACGGAAAATTGTGCCTTCCCTATTCTCCCGTTAAAAAATAATGAACACGTTCCCGCATGGAATAAGGACTACTACAAAATTAATGAAACGGACATCTTTTAAGGTACTAAAAAAATACCAACGGCGCGAAATTTTTTAAAAGCTATTTTATGTAGTTATTGCATGGGTTATTAAGTTCAAAGACAACTGAGTGGAAAAATACTTGTTTTCGGTTCAATATCAATAGAGCATAGAAGACACGTAAATAAATGAAAGCAAAGTTAAAGGTGCTGAAAAATCTTAAATTTGCAATAAATCTAAAACATTAAAAATGTTTTTGGCATTAAAATTAAAAATTAAAAAATACATATATACAGTACCGTGCAATTAAATTAGAGACACATGCATTTCCTAAAAATGTTTAAAACTGTTTTGTAAGTAGAAACATATTTTCTGTTGTTCAAAATCTTCTTTTATAGTATATCTTACAACAACTATAAAATTCTCGGTATTTGAAGGTGGATTAAGAAGATCACAGAGTGGAGTCTAACGGCAAGAAGGAAGAGAGAAAGACTTAGGTGCTCATAGGGGAATGACGTCGACGTAACCATGGAAAATAAAGGGTTGCAGAATGGACATTGAAATATCGAAGTGAATCGATTCCTAGGTTGGAAGAAAGGAAGCGTCAACAGCTGTAAAAGATCCTTTATATACAATATATTATTGAATCTATATATACAAACCCATATGTAAACCCATTTTTCGTTTTCCAACAAACCAACGGTCGCTATATATATATATAGTGAGAATATTCCAAGAAAGAAATACGTTCGGTCTTTGAAAATAGCGACCGTTGGTTTATTGGAAACCGAAAAATGGGTTTACATATAGGTTTGGTATATATAGATTCAATAAGAATCTCTTCGTTCATTAATTGCTGTACCGTAAATCCATTTTTCGTTTTCCAACAAACCAACGGTTGCTATTTTCCAAGAACGAACGTATTTCTTTCTTGGAATATTCTCGCCAAGAATCTTTTACAGCTGTCGCTGATTCCTTTCTTCCAACCTAAGTTCCATTCACTTCGATTTTCCCAATGTCCATTCTGCAACACTCTATTTTCGATGGCCTCGTCGACGTCATCCCGCTATGAGCACCTAGGTTTGCCTCTCCTCCTTTCCGTATTTCTTTCTTGGAATATTCTCGGTAATTTTCCACTCACTTATATTTAATATTAATTCCATTTCAACTTATTTTTAAATGAAATTAAAATCTCAAACATTAATCCCTTTTTCACACAGAATACACTTTTATTATTCTGCATAACTATCTACCTGTCTAGTAATTATACTTAATATATAGCGCCATTTAAGTTATTTTAATTTTTAGCGCGTCTATTCTTTTGTCATTGGTTAATATCAAATATTACCAGTACTCACACCCTTCACCTACCGCTTCTTTCTTAAAAGGTCCAATTTCGAAAGAAATCATTCCCTTGTACTTCGATCGAGGTAAAACACGTGCTTGTTTCGTGAGTGAAGTTATCTATTGCTCCCGTTTTTACTAATGACTTCATTTTAATACATATATTAAAGCTTTATAAATCGTTCGATTTAAATTAGTAAACAAAATTTTTAAGGCAATCTTGTTGTTTTATTTCCGCTAATGATTTTTCTTTCAGCTTGACATATGTCCTGCATTTTTTATGCTCATCCTAAACTATTATTAATTACCGACTTCTTCAACGTGCGTGTCCGCCTAGCTTAAGCTACACGCACTCGTAATAAATTTACAGCTCACCAGTGTAAATATTAAGTAGTGTAATAATTATCATTTTTTTAAAATTAACTAACTAAAGAGGCAATAAACTGTCGCCCTTAGAACTTAAACTAAAGGTATGAGGTAATAAGTGGAGTAATATCGATTTTCCAGACGAATATCGTTTGTTTGTTAGTCCATGATGGTTGTACACAAGTCCGACGTCGAAAAAAGGTAGTTTTGTACAACGTGAGACTGCACTTACTAGAAGATTGATAGTTTGGGATAGAATTAAATTAGGGAGGGAGTAGAGTTCTTTAGTATACGAAGTTCTGAAAACATTCACTTTACCACATACCCAAGGGTTAAATAATGTCACATTTCAGCAAGACAATTCCCGTTCTTATATTGCGGTAAGAGCTCAATATCAATATTCTGAATTAGCTGGCGTACTATTAGGGTTCCACAGGAGCCTACAGAACACCTTATTAAAAGTATGCGCGGACGACTAGCAGAATATATTCGTTTACGTGGAACGGAAATTCATGTATATTTATGAAAGTTTGTTCTTATTAGAAAAATCGAATATAGAACGATATTTTGGCAGTAATTATATATTTTATTCGCTACGTTTTTTATAAAAGAAATAGGTAAGATTCCATTATTTCTTAAGAAATACATAGTGTTTCAAAAAGAATATACGAATGCATATATTTACTGAACTTTAAGACATACGAATATAAAACTTTACACACATGTTTATGAACCTCTCAAGTTCAGATTACAGATGTTCAATATGTCCTCCATCGCCGACACGAACAATATCACATCGATACTCAAATTCCTCCCATACTCGGGCAAACATGTCCTGATGTTATGGCCGTACGGATCCGGTTCTTCAACTCTTCCAGGTTCTGTGGAAGTGATGGTACATAAATATTGTCTTTAACGATACCCCACAGGAAGAAGTTACAGGGTGTCAATTCCGGTGATCGTGGAGCCCAGCTGAGACATGCTAAGTCGCCAGCTCCTTGACGACCAATCCAACGAATCGTTGGAGTTGCATTCAGATATTCACGCACATGGCAACTCCAGTGAGGGAGTGCCCCGTTTTGTTGAAAAATGAACTTGTCTTCGTGCAGCCTCGGAAACAACCAGTTTTTTAACATAGCGAGATACTGCTGACCGTTAACCGTGTTTCCATCAAAGAAGAATGGGCTGTAAGCAGATGATCGGGATATCGCACAATACATATCGATTTTAGGCGAATCTCGTACATATTCATTGGCTGCATGTGGGTTCTATAGACCCCAAATTCGAACATTGTGTTTGTTTACCAGACTACTAACATGGATAGTCGCTTCATCACTGACCACGATGCGTTGTGCGAAAATGTTATCATTGTCAATAGCATCATGAATCTCGTTACAAAACGCCGCATGTTTCCGTTTACCATCAGGACGCAGAGCTTGTAACAACTGCAACCTGTACGGCTTCATAACCAACCGACGTCTCAAAACACGCCAAATTGTTGTTGTAGGCAGTTGTAACTCCAGACTGGCACGACGAGTTGCTTTTGTAGGATTACGTTGGAAAGTAGTTTGAATTCGTGCAACGTTTTCCTTTACAAACACATCCTGTCAACATGAAACGTCTTTGCACTGTAATCACGGAGTTGCACTTCGCAAACTTGAGAACACAGAATGATTTCTGCTGCGGAGTAGTCATTTTAAACATATGACTATTACCAAGAAAAACAGAAGACAATGAAGTCTAGCGGGTATTAAATAAACTAGACTATGTATTCGTTTCTCCAATATCCGAGCCGAGGCGCAACGATCGATAGTTTGGACAAAATAATACTTTGTAATACGTATATTCTTTTTGGAACACGTTGTATATTGATCACTCCCCTTTTCGTATACAAACTATGACTTCAGCAACAGGAAGCTATTCGAGTATGAACGTTTTGTATTTAATAGACGTGTACACACACGTGTTAGATAATAAAGGAAATTACTATTTCTCATTCGCAGGGCTGGTAAATCCTTTTAAGAAATTACAGATATTAACTTGAAACACTAGCAAATCCGATCCGTCCATCATATTTCTACATTAATTACTTCCGTATGTTATAATACAGAAACACAAATTACTATATAGTGTACTTCTAAATCAATTATTAATACAATATATTCAGACACGATCATAACGGCAACGATCAAGTATCAACAACTTATGGATAGTGTTTTGTGGACGTCTGCAGTGAAAGTGAACCTTGATTAAAAGATAGAATTGACGGCGATCATATTAGTTAAGTCTCGTGGATTAATGAGAAATATATATATACAAGAAATTACGCCTTCTACATAACTGGTTACTAGATGTGAACACTTTCGTTCTGAAGCAGCTCAGACAGGAGAAATTTCTCTAAAAAGGAAATTGTTATAATTATAAACGCATTAATTATTACTATAATTGAGCCTTCATTAAGACCTTGATATTTTTATATTCTATCGTAAATATATTCACACGATTTATGTTTTTTTTTCATACAAAATGTATAAGAATGAGAACATATTTTATTTAACATTTAAAAGTTAATGTATCCTCTATTAATACCAATAATTTTACATAAATGGATGAAATTAATATTTATTTAACAAGTCATCAATTTTAACTGTATTAAAATAATCTCGATATCTGCTAGATGTATGCTGCGAGTTTGTAAGAAAATTGATTCTCTTGAAATCTTGAATTTTTTAAATTTATTTGACAAAAAACAAAATTACAATAATTTGGTACGTAGACTTCCGCGGTCGTGGTCCATGCTATCTGCTTCTGGGTTGCCGGGCTGGAATCGCGTCACTAGTATATCTGCCGACGTTTCGTACCCATTTGTATGGGACATCTTCAGGGCTGAACTACAGTTTCAGTGCAGTAGTTCAGCCCTGAAGATGTCCCGTACAAATGGGTACGAAACGTCGGCTGATATACTAGTGACGCGGTTCCAGCCCGGAAACCCAGAAGCAGATAGAATTACAATAATTTTATCAATTAATGAGTTACTCAAGAGCAATCCTACTCCTGTAATAATAGGATGGAGCCTCTTCCAATGTTGTTTTTTAACCATCTATGATGAGAATTGTAACCACGGAGACGTTGGACGATAGTCCCCATCTTGGCGAGGGCAGATGTTCCACGTACCCACAGTTAAGCCTGCAGAAACGAGTGCGTACCATTGGCGGGGATGATTATATTTCGAAAGCGGTAGTATATACCTGAAGTCGAGATTTATATGCGTATGGTATGCGTATGGATGCCGGATTAGGTTGATGATGGCGAATCAACGGCATTAGAATACATTGGCACTATTATTAAATGTATTGTTTGCAATATCATTTTACCATATAGTATTTTGGTGTGTAAAAGACATGTTAATAGCAAACAACACCGGTTAAATGCGCAACGTAATCTACCATATTATAAATTTTTATATGACTTTATTTTTATGTTAAGTGTGTGCAACATTCCACAAAATATTGAAATATTGAACTACGTTCCGGAATGGAATACATTGCCAACAAGAGGTCAATTACAGTATAATTTTCCTCGGGCGACAAACACGATTACGGATCAAATAAAAGCAGAGTTAAAAGACCAAAACATGGCTGACGGTAGATGAAACAACGGATTCTAAAAAGAATAGTATTTCAAATGTGTTAGTGTGCACTTTAAAAAGCGGTAAGATTTCCTTGGCTCTTCTTTTACGTAGTAAAATATTACAGAAGGCAAACGCGAAAAGGGTAGCAGAAACTACAATACATACCTTTGGGAAGTTCAATATATTGGCAACACAACTTGCAATGTTGGTTACAGATAGGGGTTCGAATATGGTTAAAGCTGGAAAGTTACTAAAACAATCATATCCTCATTGCTTCATGTAATCTGTTTGCTCCATGCATGTCATCTTGTAGCTGAATTTATTAGAAACAGCTATCCAAAAGTAGACCAATTTACAGTTTCTACCAAAAAAGTTTTTATTAAGTCTTCAAAACACATTCGTGAGTTTAAACAGGCTTGTCCGGACATTCCTCGACCACCATAGCCGTTTTTGACGAGATGGGGAACTGTATATTAAATTTAAAGCCGTAAGATGCTCAAGCGATTTCAGTAAGTCAGCGGTTGGTTTCAGATCCCGAAATCCGTACTCAAATAGAGCAAATTTCCGAAAATTATTCAATTCTTCTAGAAACTATTTCTAAATTAGAGAGCACCAAGCTGTCATTACATGAAGCGCTAAATATAGTATACTACCTCAAAACCTCGTTAGAAAATCTAATAGATAGTATAGGAAGATTAATAACCTCTAAATTGTGTGCGGCTATAAATAAGAATCCCGATTTTCTAACTATAGCGCGTATAGACACGAGTTTAACAGAAAACCAAGAGTGCGAATATGATGCAAACGTCCTTTTTGCGGAAAGCATTAGTTTTCTTATTTAATCAAAGGAAAAAAGCTGCTGAAAGTCATGGTTTGCTGGTAGAAACTTACGGTGAGCATGCTCCAACCATAAAACTATGTGAGGCGTGGTTTCGACAATTCAAAAACCACCACTTTTGAATTGTCGTTCGATGTGCAAGATAAAGAACGTTCTGGTAAACTAACCCAAACTCAAAAACAATTGTCAGAAGCGTTAATTGTGGCCCAAGAAACGATTAGCGACCGATTGTGAGCAATAACAAAAATCCAAAAGATGGGAAAATGGGTGCCACATCAACTGAATCGATTTATTTCAAACACCATAAGCGCTTTTTTGCATGGTTATCATCTGTCGGCTCATCGACTCCAAGACCAAATTGTTTTGGTCGCAAGACAGTGCTCTGTGTTTGGTGAGACCAGAGAGGCAAGGTGTATTACGAACGCTATCGACAAAAAATTATCAATTTAAACAATGCGTTGATAGAAAGCGTTTAGAATGGGCCTCGAGTACGGTAAAGGTCAAGTGATTTTACAGCACGATAACGCGCCGTTTTATTAAGCAAAACCGGTTAAGGAAGCATTGGAATCACTTGAATGGGACATAATATCGCATCCACCATACTCCCTAGACTTTGTTCCGTTCGATTATTACCTTTTCGCATCGGACACGCGCTTGCAGAGCAGCACTTCGCCAATTTCGAAGAAGTTAGAATATGGCCTGATGAATGGTTTTGCTCAAAGGACAAATAGTTTTTTTGAGAAGGCATCCATAAATTGCCCGAAAGATAGACAAGGTGTGTAGAATCGAATGGCCAATATTTTGAATAAATAAATTTTTCCATTGTCTTGAAAATTATGTAGTTTTTTTACGAAAAAATCGGTAATGACTTTCTGGTACACCTGGTATTTTTTATAGAATGTCAGCTAATAGCAAAAAGTTCATTTCATATGAAACAGTACATGTATTTAGTATACCTAGTTACCGCATTTCGGCTTGGGTAAATTGGGAATTATTGTTAAAAAGTTTTTCAAACAGATCGACCATAAAAATATAAGGAAGAATCTTCTTCTAGATAAACTTTTGGGTTGCTTGAGCTAATAGTTAAGTGTTTGATGAAATATTCCCCAAAAGCTTTGATTTCGTCCGAAAGCATTCCTGTTGGAAATATCCGACGATTTTGAACTACTCCAAAGTCTACGGATTTGTAACCCATGTGTCGAAACAGTTCATTTGCGGAAAAAGGTTGATTAACTAAAATAATCGGGTTGGGTGTGTCACATAACTGCCCAAAATATGATTATTTCATTTCGGAAGCTTTTGTATTATTTACTTACATTGTTGGAGTAATAAAATGCAATTGTATTGAATTGTTATTAATGTCTTAGTATTTTTAAACAAAATTTTATTATACTGGAGTGGCTATTGACTAAAATATTGTCATCTGTAATGAAAATCTATGGCTGTCATGTTAATGTGACATGCATAGAACATTACAACAGCCACTGTAATTTTTGGCCAGTTCAACGAACTCCCAGATCGAAATTTTCGATACACTATCGGGTCCCCATACTAAACGCAATCTCTTCGATATGCAAAATAGAAATTTGTACAACGTAACACAGATCTATACCATACTTGATATGTCACACATTACGTAATGTGGCAGATTAATTAGTATTTAAAGCGACACAATGGAAACCGTTTTAATGTTGGCGAATGCAGGGCGAATATTACTTGTACTAATTCCGCGTATATTTAGTTATGGTTTTACAGTTACGAGGAACTTGAAACTGTCTGCTGCGCCAAAATACGTGTTTACAAACAGTTCGGTTAAAGCACGTGTGGTGGAATAAAAGTAACTGTTTCAGACGGAATGGAGTACAAAGACATTATTAATTAATTATTTCATTGAATAATATATGAATATTATTTGAAGTGATTAAATTCGTTTGTTGTGAAACTAATAATTATTAAATTTAAGAAACTTTCTTATCTTATAGCTAAGAAGCTTTCATTAATTCTTTTAATTTGTATTAGTACAATTCTAAAAAATTTTATATTACACTAGCCGTACCCTGCGCGCGTTGCTACCCCACCAACTAAAATAAATTTGAAGTAAAGACATTACACAAATATTCAATTCATGTAGAATGATAAGATACAAATGGAGAGGGGCTCCTTTTTTAAAGAATTGTAAAAAAAACCACACCCACTATCTTTCTATCATTTATTGTTAAAATATAATGTACTTACAGAATAAAGAATATAAAATATGTTTGTGTTTTTAATTACCAAATGTAGTCATATTAAAAGGCATTACAGAATTATATCTAGTTACATTATAATTAGAATTATTTAATCTAAAACTAGCGTTTCAATTCGATATTTATTGAAGTGCTGTGGGATACACAATATTTCTTTTTTTTCAACTGGTGCGTAAACAAATAAATCAGGTTTTCCGACGCGTGAGCAGGCTACATAGAGCTGCCCATGTGAGAAGGTTGGATTCTCCAAATTTAATCCACACACTTGCAACGATTGTCCTTGTGCTCTGTTGATAGTCATTGCGAAAGCGAGTCGTACCGGGAACTGCAAACGTTTGAATTCGAATGGCATATCTGTCGGGATCATTTGGATACGTGGCAACAGTAGGTCTTCACCTTTGAATTTTCCGGTAAAAATTGTTGCCTCGATAACATTGTTCATCATTTTCTTGACTGAGAGTAAGGTTCCGTTGCAAAGTCGTGGTGGATTCATATTTCGAAGAAGAATGATGGGTACGCCAATTTTCAATGCCAGAACGTGCGGTGGCATGCCTGGCAAATCAAGTGAATTCAAGAATTTAGTTGGATAGTTGACAGCTTCGTCTTGATTCACCACAGTATCGATGGACTTATATGTTGTCGTTTCGCCAGGTATTCCATTCTGAATGGTGAAGTTGATGGTATTGACATCGATGTTTTTGGCCGCTAATATAGCACGCGTACTGAACCATTGATGATTTTTGTAGTTCTGTCCAATATTTGGGAAAACTTTTTGCACCAATTCGTCTATGCTTTCTGTGATCTTACAGAAGTTTGCTGGTAAGGTGATACACTGTTTTGCAAAATTTTCAATTCGAATGGCGGTGGCGCCATCTGTCGAAAATTGGTCGTATCAACTTAGAAACCTTCATGGGCTCATGCACAACAACTTTGCTAAAGATCATCACATGATCAAATGCATAGTTCTATAGTTCTATAGTTCTATAAAGGACATCCAGACAAACATTCATTTTTATATATATAGATCTAAAGAAACAAAGACTTCATGAAAAAAAATACTATATTACAATCACTATCACCTAAAACTTTGTGATAAAGTGTAGTAGTATGGGTTTTTGTACTACATAAGACCACGTATGAAAATTATTTTGAAAATATTTAAACTTCCTTTAAATATAAAATATTAGTTCAATTATACGCATAAATTAACAAACATATTGAAGTTAATAATTATATATAAATATATAATTAAGTTCTTTACGACGGGAAATTAATGAAATTTATTATTTTGTTATTTCATCGTTAATTAAATTCACAGAAATTAATTAAAAATTTCTGCATTGGAGAAGGATTCGAACCTCCGTCTGCCGTTTGCTAGACGGCTGCCCTACAAATTAGACAGTATTACTTCGCCATAAATCGCATTATGGAACAGATCTAATGCTTATTTAAAAATCCGCAGTCAGGTTATTTTTATGTTAATAATTATATATAGATACATGTGGAAAGGGTTTATATATAGACCTTAAATGATTAAGTTAATTAAACACAGCCTCTATCAAAATTGCCTAAGAAATACATGTCGCATACCGGAAACAAAATTTGAATGGCAAAAGATAAGAAGAGTATTCAAGCTGCACGTTCTATGCTGTTGCTTTAGAAAAAGGAACAACTTAGTCAAGGTATTGCAGACCCTATCTATATGTAAAGACCAATTAGGTTTTTCATTGATTACAAGGCCAAGGATTTTGAAAGAAAAATCGAAAATCTTACTATTTATTTGTACATTAGTAAGCTGCTTTGTCTTGTGGGGGAAAATATACAAATTTTATTTGTTGTTTATTTATTATTAACTTATTGGACACTGACCGTTCATTAATTTTGTTAAATATGGCGCATCAACAACATCGTTCACATTTGCTGACCTCACAATTACATTTACATCATCAGCTTAAAGAACAACTCCATTTACATTATTTAAGATGTTAAGAAAGTAATATATGTAAACTGAAAATAGATTAAATAGAATAAATCCCAAGATTGATCCTTGGTCCACCTTTGTTTACATAAATGTAGTCACTGATAATTTCCAATCTTTGCTCACAGTTTGAAAGATAAAATTGGAAGTATTTATTTGCAGTTCCCATAATACTGTATTGATCAAGTTTACATAATAAAATATCATGATGGACTGATGGAATGATAAATGCTTTATGCTTTTCAGGTACTCGAAAAGCACCGTATCAATGCTTCTATTTTTGGTAAAACCATGCTGATTTGAGAGTAAATTATAATTACTTAAGTAATTTATAATGCTTTTATTTCATAACATTTTCACTGTGTATAATTCTCTAGATGGTTCTTATCATTTTTTTTACATATTGGATGTATTGTTGACAATTTTAGGCTTGAGAGAAAAATACTTTTTCAAATTAAAAATTAATTAGGTATATCTGGTACGTAGACTTCCGCAGTCGTGGTCCATACTATCTTCTTCTGAGCTTCCGGGCTGGAATCGCGTCACTGGTATAATCTCCGTGTCGTGCCCACTCGTATGGGACATCTTCAGGGCTCAACTACTAGCAGTAGTAGCCCAGAACCAGATAGTATGGACCACGACCGCGGAAGTTTACGTACCAGACCATAAATGAAAATTTAGTATCTAATAAATTTTGCAACCAGAACATAAACGAAATAAAATTTCATAATTCTAACATGAAGCAAGAAGATATTCATAATGCATTTAGCGAGTTTTTTGTTGATAGCACTGGTGAATACATTTCCAAACTCCAAAATGTTAATAAGGTATGTTAGTATTGGTGCAGTTATTGGAAAAACCTATTTTATAAAAAAACGATGGAATATTATTATTAGGTTGGCAACTAAGCACTTTCGGTTTTTACTGATAGAGAGCGTTGCTTTATTTTTTGTATAACGTATGTTAGTGCTGTACTTTACCGTTTGTCGCGTGATATTAGTCACATTGACGTAACTTCAGAAGCAAGTAGTGCGTGATTTTTATTAAAGCTATTAGTTGTGGGTTAATTTTAAATGGAGTGCAGAAACGAACATTTTCGATATATTTTACTATTTTATTTCCGTAAAGGAAAGAAAGCTGCTGCGGCTTACAAAAAGATATGTGAAGTTTATGGTGCTAATTGCTTAACAGAGCGCACGTGTCAGAATTGGTATAAACAATTCCGTTCTGGAGATTTTTCCCTCAAGGATGAGCAATGTTCTGGTCGGCCTACTGAAGTTGATGACCAAATCAAAGTCATAATTGAAGAGGATCGTCATATAACTGTTCGAGAGGTTGCGGAGAGGCTACATGTATCGCACACATTGAAAAACATTTAAAATGTCTTGGGCTAGTTAAGAAGCTTGACATTTGGGTACCTCACGAATTGAAAGAAATTCATTTAACATAAAGAATCAACTTTTGCGATATGCACCTTAGACGAAATGAAACCGACCCTTTCTTAAAAAGAATCATCATTGGTGATGAAAAATGGGTCTTGTATAGTAACATAGTTCGAAAACGATCATGGAGCAAACACGACAAACCAGCTCAAACCACATCGAAAGCTGAATTGCATCCAAAAAAGTTCATGCTGTCAGTTTGGTGGGATTACAAAGCTGTTTTTTTTTTTTGAGTTGCTTCCAAGGAACCAAACGATCAATTCTGATGTTTACTGTCAACAATTAATAATACTGGATGAAGCAATCAAAGAAAAACGGCCAGAATTGTCAAATCGGAAAGGTGTAGTTTTCCACCAAGATAATGCAAGGCCTCACACATCTTTGGCAACTCGTGGGAAACTATTGGAGCTTGGCTGGGAAGTGATGCCACATCCCCCATAGAGCCCTGATCTAGCATCATCTGATTACCATTTATTTCGAAGTTTGCAGAATTCTTTGAATGGTAAAACTTTCACAAATGACGGCGACCTTCACTCGCCCCTGGATCAGTTTTTTGCTGATAAGGACCAGAAATTTTATGAGCGCGGAATCATGCAGCTGAAAGAAAGATGGCAAAAGGTCATTGAGCAAAATGGAAAATATATAATTGATTAAAAACTATTCTTTGTTTAAAAAAAGTGTTTTATTTTATACTACAAAACCGAAAGTACTTAGTTGCCAACCCAATATATTCAGTAGATGATAAGGTATTTAAATTTTTAATCACAACTATATATAACAACGCTACGGGAAACAGGTGATGCAAAAAAAGTTTTGCTAGGTATTTGCAAATTATTGTCAATTTTCTTCGAATTGCTTTTACCGTCCACGGTGTCCCTTGTTAACTTTGAAGGGAGAGAAATCAAGAGTTTCATTCAAATTTTTACAAAATTATTGGCGATTTATGTCTGGGAAAATACAAGTTTTAATAACCGCCCGGTTAACTAGTATTCTAAATAGGAAAACCATAACATTGTTAACAAGAAGTATAATAGAATTAAAGAATTATCGTGTATCTTTAACAAAGCTACTAGCATGTGTGAATAAGTAATAAAATTTCCGCAAAGTCTAATATGTTAATTGCATTCCAAAGTGAGTTCCTGTAATTCATTCTACATATTTTAAAATAATTAGCACATGTACTTTTAAAACCGGTTTATGATCGCATTAGACAGAAAAACATTATTTTCGCGGACTGTCCGTTAATTCAATTTTAAACTGTAGTTTGTCCGCAGTTGACTATAAATGTATAATAGGTTATAATACAACTGCATATTAAAGTAGTATTAGCGTGTCAAAACGCGTTTATTACTTGTGGATATATTAACACATCGAAGAATTTAAATTAGATTTTAATTAATATATATTATATATATAATTATAATGTCACTACCGGTCATATTTATTTGCCCACCCCAATTTTATGTGTTTCCTGAAATACGGATTATCTTTCGAAAAATCTGTATTATAATTATTCAACAATATTATTAGTGGAAGTAATTCCTTATGAATTTCTACGAAAATCTTAAATTGTTTATGATATATCGTAAAGGTGTCATAAATTGGAAAAATACCATAAATATTATATAGGCTAATCCCTACAGTATTAACAGTTTTAGCTGCATTTCCGAAAGGTATTACTAATATTGTGTTATTGTACTAACTAATTACAATATTAGGATGTGTTATTCAAAAAGGCAAATAAATTTTATGTCAGTCATCGTTCATCTTTTGTTGCGAAAACAGTGAAATAGAGAGTTATTGTGAATATTTTAATGCAATGCCGAAGACGAAGGAATTATCTGTTGAAGTGCGTGCTATGATAATTGCTTATCATCGTACGGGTAAAAGTAATCGCGAAATTGCAAAAGAATTACGATTAAATCGCAGAACCGTTGATTATAACGTTAAAAAATTTGAAGAAAGTGGTACATTTTCCAACAAAAGAAGATCTGGACGACGCCAAGCGACGACATCTGCAGATGACCGGCATCTAATACGGATAAGTAGACGCGATAGACGAAAAACAGCACCAGAAATTGCTGCTGAAATGAATAGAGCGCGTGCTAAACCAATTAGTGTGTCCACGGTACAGAGAAGGTTAAGGCAAGCGGGCTTATGCGGAAGAATTGCTCTGCGAAAACCACTACTACGAAAGCAAAACAAAATAAAACGACTAAATTGGGCTAAAGAACATAAGAATTGGACGATTGATCAGTGGAATAATGTGTTGTGGACAGACGAATCGAAGTTTGAACTTTTCGGTAGTAAAAGACAAATATTCGTAAGAAGATCCGCAGGAGAAAGAGTACTACCAGAATGTATTGCGCCTATTTGGGGGTGTTTTGGTGGAAGATCTGTAGACGATCTCGTCAAAATTGAGGGAATCCTAAGAAAAGAAGGCTACAAGGAAATTTTAGAAAATAACACTGTTCCTTCAGGACTAAGGATTCTTGGCGAAAACTTTGTATTTCAACAGGACAATGATCCGAAGCACACTTCTAGATTGTGTGGCGATTACTTGCAACTAGAAGAGCAAGGGCAAATCTCTATAATGGTATGGCCAGCTCAAAGTCCTGATCTGAACCCAATAGAGCTTCTTTGGGAAGAATTGGACCGGAAGGTTCGAGAACGTGCTCTATCATCCACCACTGTACTGTGGGAACAACTTCAAGAAGCCTCGGCACAAATTACAGAAGATACACTGCAAAAATTAATTGAAAGGATGCCGCGGTTATGTGCCGCAATTATCAAAAATAAAGGCGGGCACATTGATGAGAGCAAAATTTAATAATAATTAATGATAAAGTTTTTATATAAGAAAAGTGTAACTATTTTATGTTTATTTTGCACTATTGTATTGGTACAATAAATAAATTTTCAGTACACATTTGATAGTTTAATAATTTTGGCTAAAACTAAGGGTGGACAAATAAATATGACCGATAGTGTAGTATCAGCGTGTCAAAACGCGTTTATTACTTGTGGATATATTAACACATCAAAGAATTTAAATTAGATTTTAATTAATATATATAATTATAATGTAATATAATACACTCATTTTCCAATATAGTACAATAATGTACATTAAAAAATATTATAAACAATGTTGTATAGCTGAAGAAAAAAATAAAACGTAACTTAACTAGTTCACCTATTAAAATATCATTGTTACACGAAGCGCATAAATCTAGTGTTGAGAAAGTACAGCGAAAGTTACTGAAGTTTCTGTGTTACTTCGTGGACAGCATATACGAGAGTGGTCCCAGAAGCACCCGACCCAACAAAGAAAACACAAGAATTTTGGAAAGAAATATAAATATTTCCTTTTCAACATAATCTCCTTTAAGCTTTATACACTTTTCCCAACGATCTTCAATAAGCTCAACCCTTCTTATAATAAGAACTGTCTTGCTCCTCAAAGTAGCCATGCCGACATCACTTCTTCATTGTTGGAAAATCTTTGACCACTGAGCAATTTTTGCAAGTTTCGGAACAGAAAATAATCCGAGGGGGCTAAATCTGGCGATTAGGGTGCATGAGGTACCAATTCAAACTATAATTAATTAATTTTGGTCATTGCAATTACGGATTAGTGAGCTGGTGCATTGTCTTGATGAAACAACACTTCCTTCTTAGCCAAATGCGGCCGTTTTTGCGTGACTTCTTCGCTAAAACGTTGCAGTAAGTTCGCCTAATACTCGCCGTTAATAGTTTTTCCTTTTTCAAGATAGTCAATGAAAATTATTCCACGCGCATCCCAAAAAAACCCATGCCATGACCTTGCCTGCAGACGAAACGGTCTTCGCCTTCTTTGGAGTCGGTTCTCCCTTTTGAGTCCATTGTTTTGATTGTTCTTTTGTCTCGGATGTGAAGTGATGGACTCATGTTTCATCTATGGCGCAAAAATTCTGCTTTGTTGCTGTAAAACTTCGCTAAACACTCAATTGAAACATCTTCATGGCACTGTTTTTACTCGAGTGTGAGCGAACGCGGCACCAATCTTGTACACAGTAATACAATCTGATTTGGTAGAAACTATAAATTGGTCTATTTTTGAATAACTCTTTCTAATAAATTCAGCTACAAGATGACGTGCGTGAAGGTTACATGAAGCAATTGAGGTTAAGATTGTTTAATTAACTTTCCCACTTTAACCATATTCGAACCCCCATCTGCAACAAGCATTAGTATTATAGCTTCTACTATCCTTTCCGCGCTCGTCTTTTGTAATGTTCTACTAGGTAAAAGAAGAGCCAAGGATATCTCGCCGCTTTTCTAAAGTCCGCACTAACACATTTGAAATACTATTCTGTCTTACATCCGTTGCTTCATCTACCGTCAGCCATATTTTTTGATATTCTAACTCTGCTTTTATTTGATTCGTAATCGTGTTTTTCACCTGAGGAAAATTATACTGTAATTAATCTCTTGTTAACTATCTCCATCCGGAACGTATTTCCCTCAAAAGTTTCGAAATTCTTCATTGTCTTCAAAATTTTGTGGAATGTTGTACATACTTAACATGAAAATAAAATCATATAGAAATTTATACTATGGTCATCATGTTGTACATTTAACCGGTGTTGTTTGCTATTAACATGTCTTTTACACACAAAAATACTCTACGGTAAAATGTTGATATTGCAAACAATACATTTAATAATAGTGCCAGTGTATTCTAATGTCTACAATTGGTTAAGAAATCTACTAACATTCGCCGAACATAACAAAGAACAGCGTCGATTCGTCATCATCAATCTAATCCGGCATTCATACACATACCATACGCATATGAATCTCGACTTTGGGTATATCCGACCGCTTTCGAAATATATCATCACCGCCAATGAGTGCGCACTCGTTTCTGCATCTTTAACTAAGCACTAGTGAAATTATAAGATATTTTTCAATACCTAAATTTCCATGTGTTTCAGGAGTTACAACAAGAAAGAAATTAAATTTCTTCTGGTTGAAATAATTTTTAATCGTAGTAGACACATAATTTTGATTTCTACTTTCCTAAGACACTTTTTACACAGCGCCCAAGTATTTTCGGATCGTATTTTGTATTCACATATTATTCCCACATATATTCATTAAAATTAAACGGTAATATAATACTTACACAATTACCGAGATAAAATTATTTATTTCTTACGCTTGTGAGCGCTCAAGTGTAAAAAGAAAATTAAAAGAAATATTTTGAATAAACGCGTTTTTGCTACACTTTCAAACTGTAATACTATGTAAGCATGTAACGGAATTTATCAAAGTAATTATCATAGTAAATGAAGAGAAATTGTTGCAGTTGTTCTCCGCTTTTATCTAAATGCAAGTGTGTAATTGTAGGTTTTATAAATTGCAGAGATGGCGCAAGAGATGCTGTTGTCATGCTATTGACATTTTAACAAATGCCGTTTTTACCGTTTGTCGTGGAAATATTTTGATAAATACTGTTGCTGTTAGAAGAGATTGTTGTAATTTAATTATAAAAAAAGGTTGTATACAAAATTTTTTGTGATCAACAACAAAAACAATTTTTTTTTTAATCTAAATAAATTGTTACTAGTCGTTATAGACTAACCTACAATTTTGCTCTATAATCTTAAAAACTAGGTGCTCGTCCAAGAGGTCCCCAGTGGAACATCTCAATTCATTTAGTTCAACGCTTTTGTTAACGCGTTATACACAAAATCACTATGCTCTGCTTTTTCACTGACACTACGCACTACACAGTTCCAATGGTTTGATGCTCTTAAGCCTTCTGTTCAAGTCGGTGTTATCTAGAAGCTGCAATATTTCGGTATTTACATGGTTGTGAAGCCTTTCCTCGTACTTTTTCGGAAACCTCTAGATTTCATCTCTAACAGTTTGTATTTTTAGATCTCTGTGAAGATGATCATTGCGATAATACCATGGAGCGTCCACAATACCTCGTAGTATCTTGTTTAGGAATACTTGAATTTTGTCTATATTGCTTTTGGCTGGGCACACCCAGACCTGGATTCCGTATGTCCAGAGAGGTTTTAGAACTTGAGTGTATAGTAACAATTTATTATGCACAGAAAGCTGTGATTTCCGCCCGAGCAACCAGTACATTTTTTTATGTTTGAGGTCGAGTTCCCTCCTTTTCTTTTTTATATTTTCTTTCCATCGTAATCGGATATCCAAGTTCATTCCCAGGTATTTCGCTGTGTTGCTTTTTATTCAATAGCTCTAGATGCCATACCTTGTCAAAAGCTTGGGCTATATCCAAGAATACAGCCGAACAGATTTTTCTTTCTTCATAGGATTTCTCAATGATATCTGTTATTCTATATATCTGGTCAGTTGTTGTATGCTTGTTCCGAAATCCAAACTGATGAGAGGGAATTAGGTTCTTACTTTCAATAATTGGTTTTAGTCGCTTCAGAAGTAATTTTTCAAACAATTTCGATATTACCGGAAGCAGTGATATAGGCCTATATGAGGTTACTCCATTAGGAGGTTTGTCATGTTTGGGGATCATTATTAAAAAAAAACAAATAAAGAAATAAACGAGAGTGTTTGGGATGATGTGTTGTTTGCGTTGATATTAGACAAAATTCGCGACGTGTAACTCTCGACGATGGATTGCAATTCGAATTGTTGTTAGGGTTGTTTCCATCGGTTGTGGAATTAAAGTATACAAAAACGGCAGTAAAGTAACTGCCCAAACGTCGGAATACTTAAATTTCATCGACGATGGGAATAACTCAAGCAACAACTCGAATTAAACAAAATACATCTTTCGAGTAAGTTAGATAAGCACAGATAACATATGCGAAAAGATTCAAAGGCCTACGCTGTATAGCAATGAACTTTGAAAATGTATTTATCTAATGAAATAAATCACTTTTTTAAATTTTTTATGCGTCAAATCGAGTTATGAGTCGAACCATACAGATTAAATTTTGCCCTCAATGATGAACTTCGAGTCCCTTAATTCTTTTAGCAAAGAAGGGGCTTCTAAATTCAATGAGATGCTGGCGCTTGTCGGTGTATGGGATTCCGTTGCGGCTTGTGCAGCCACCCGCCTAGACAGGTGCGTAGATATAACTTCAGATGCACTGGGATTTCACTTCTCATAACATTTTCTTTTGATTATGTCTATACCAGCCTGTCATTTTCTCTTCTCTTTGTTCCTTTCCTTTTATTATAGTTTCCCCTATGCTAAGTATGTGTTCTTATCAGCTCTTGTATCACAGATCCCCGTATGTACTGATCTTCGTCTGTAGCAGTTATAGATGGTAAGATGGCATGTTGCACTGCATCATCTATTTCGCGGTAAAGGCATTGGTCACTTATATTTTTATTAAATTTCTATGCATATGCTCTGAACTTAATCATTTAAGGTTTCCACATTAATTTTAGTATTCTGTATACGTATTTCGATAACTAAGTTGTCATCATCAGCAGATAATTAAACAGTGCAACACTGCTTAATTATCTGTTTATGAAGACGACTTAGTTATTGAAATCGTAGATAGAATACGAAAATTAATGTAAAAAAAGGTTATATATGAACCTTAAGTGATTAAGTTAATCAACCACAGGTTGCATCAAAATTACCTCCGAACCTATTAAATACAATATTTATAGCAGATTACTTACAAAAATTGCTTAACAGAAAGTTACAATATGAGAACCTAAAAAGGATGCTTGCACTGAAAGAAAATAGTTACTTTTATGAATATTACTTTCAAAATTCGATGCAATTCAAGGCGTCGTTTTTGTTTTGAGGAATACTGTACAAAGATTACTATATTTAGCTTTTAAAGCGTCGCGCTCATTTATTTATTCATAGATTTCAGTAAGACATGATACATTCAAAAATTTCCATGTAGAAAAATCTTGGAATTTAAAATCTATTCGAAATATGTATTTCATTTTTTGTATAAATGAGCATTTTCAGTTACGCACGACAAAGTATTAAATACATTAATAAATAAATTTTTTACGTGAGTTGGTTTGGTCTCTCATCAATCATACAGACAAGATTTTTCCCTCAACGATTCCAATATGTTATACTTAATTAAAAGTTTGATGCATCGTAGGTTTCCTGACTTCGATGCGACCATTTCCGAGTTTCAGCGACATTTCGATGATTTGCCAAAAGAAAACTTTTCCGCCGGTATCGGAAATTGGTTTCAAAGAATTAACAAGTGCGTTTTAACTAAAATAATAACAGGTGTTTCAAATTTCGGGTTTTTTTTAAATAAATAAAACACATAATTTGCATTCACTTTCAAAATTTTTTTATCGGTAATTGAAGTATCAGTTATGACATTTATATGCGAAAAATACTATCTGCCAAATGGCCTCCTCTTGCAGATCCACAGACGTTCACTCTTTTGTTAAAATTTTTAATGACATTTTGACATAATTGAGGCTCTATCTCACCAATGATACGAATAATTTCATTTCTGAAAGCAGGAATTGATTGTGAATTGTTTTCATAAACTTGACTTTTCACATAACCCCGAAGAAAATAGTCTAACGGTGTCAAATCACACGATCTTGGTGGCAAATTAACATCACCGCTTCTTGAGATTACACGTCCAGGAAAATTTTCTCTCAATAAATCAATTGATTCGTGTGAAAAGTGAGGTGTAGCGCCATTCTGTTGAAACCGCATATCCTCTAGATCAATATTCATTAATTCAGGCTACAAAAATTCGGTTATCATCCGATGATATCGATCACCATTGACAGTTACAGCTACACCAGCAGCATTTTCAAAGAAGTAAGGTCCAATTACACTATCTGACCATAATGCACACCGAACAGTAACTCGTTTAGGATGTATAGGTTTCTCATAAATAATTCGTCTATTTTCCTCACCACAGATACGGCAATTTTGTTTATTAACATAGCCACCAAGTTCAAAATGTGCCTCATCGGAAAACATTCTTTTTGAGAAAAATCAGCTAGTTGTTCATTGATGAAATTGACAACGATGAACGATGTTTTAAATGATCTAATGGCTTCAGTTCCTATGTTATTTGAACCTTATATGCTTTTAGAGCTAAATCTTTGTGTAAAATAACGCCATGTTGTTGATTCACGTCCAAGTTGTTGTGAACGTCGTCTAATGGACATTTCAGGATCTTCAGCAACACTTTCACGAACCGAACTAATATTTTCTTGTGAACGATCACTACAACTATATTTTTCACTTTTTTGATCTTCCACGGAATCGATCTCTTGAAATGTTTTAATAATTCGACCAATAGTGCTTTCAGATGGACGATTATGTAAACCATACAATTCACGTAATTTTCTAAAAACTCTTTTCACAGAACGCTGGTTTTCACAAAATAATTCAACAATTTGAACGCGTTGTTTTACTGTGTACGAAGCCATTTTTATAAATGTCATACGTCACATTTTTTAAATGCCCACATACCCAGACAAATTCAGTGCAGCATCTATATTTTATTTGTTCTTAAAAAAAAACCCGCAATTTGATACACTCTTTACTTTCTTTAAAAAATTCTGCACTTTTCTTGTAATTAATTTTTTTCAAAGCAGTCCATGTATCTAATCAAAATACCAATTTAACTAACAACCATGCTTCGTATAAAAAAAATCCGAGTTCAATGCTTTTTACAACTTTCGAAATATATGCATATGTAAAAATAATAAAATAATATAAAATGAACATCTCGTTTGTCAACTTATGGTTTCTTATTCAGAGAATAATATTTTCTTAGAAGAATATAGTTATAGCATTTTACCGGTTCAGTGAGTCACATAAAAATTTCTAGACAGATGATGTATTTTTATGTGCACGTTAGTATGTGCGTTATCTGAATGTGATGGAATTTAAGATGGTGTCGCGCAAGTCAGAATGTATTATGTAAATTTGCATATTCTAACCTGTAGAGATTTTGAAATAGAAAATATGTTCACTGCTTTTTTTTTCTTCCTTTTTTTGGATGTTAAATATTAGGAATGTTTTTTCATAAATTAAGTTTCTACAGAAAACGTAGTGTACCGTTGATTGCTGTGTAAATAGATGTTATCGCGTATCTTAATTTCTATTTTTTAATGTTGTAGAGCACCATTAAATATTCTATACTTTGCTGATTAAATCAGAAACACATCTGACATCCCAGTAAATTATATTTGACCATAATATTCTGTTTATTCAGTGGTTGTGTTTATATTTAATATTCTTTCACATCCTATTAATAAAAAAAGTCAATGTTTTTCCAATGTCAGCCGCAGTAATTATTTTTTGACCGTAAAAGTCACTGCACGTTTTACAACTAAATAAATTACTCTCGCCTGGTTTAGCCTTTCTTGGTTTCCCTTTTTTTTTATTTAAAGACACGGCTCCCCTAGTAATTATATTATGTTTCTGAAAGGACTATACAAGCTCGCATTGTTAATTATTAAGCCTGCAGAAACGAGTGCGCACTCATTGGCGGCGATGATATATTTCGAAAGCGGTCGGATATACCCGAAGTCGAGATTTTTATGCGCATGAATTCCGGATTAAATTGATGATGGCTAATCGACGGCGTTCTTTGTTATGTTTGACGAGTATTAATAGATTTCTTAACCGATTTTCGACATTAGAATACACTGGCAGCATTATTAAATGTATTGTTGGTATTATCAACAATTTACCGTATAGTATTTTTGTGTGTAAAAGACATGTTAATAGCAAACAACATCGGTTAAATGTGCAAAGTGATGTATAAATTTCTATATGACTTTATTTTTATGTTGCAACATTCCACAAAATATTGCAGACTATGGGGAATTTCGAAAGTTTTGGGGGAAATATCATATGTTCCGGAATGAAGATTGCCAAGAGGTCAATTACAGTATAATTTTCGTCGGATGAAAAACACGATTACGGATCAAATAAAAGCAAAGTTACAAGATCAAAAAATATGGTTGATGAGATGAAACAACGGATGCAAGAATAGTATTTTAAATGTGTTAGTGCGTACTTTAAAAAGCGGTTTTTCTTTTACGTAGTAGAATATTACAGAAGACAAGTGGAAAGAATAGTAGAAACTGTAAAACATACCTTTGGGAAGTTCTCTATATCGGCAACTCAACTACAACTACAGGTGGAAGCTAAAGCTGGAAAGTTAGTAAAACAATCTTATCCCCACTTTTTTAATGTAACCTGTTTGCTGCATGCATATCATCTTGTAGCTGAATTTATTAGAAAAAGTTATCAAAAAGTAGACCAATTTATAGTTTCTACCAAGAAAGTTTTTATCAAATCTTCAAAACGCATTCGTGAGTTAAAACAGAGCTGTTCGTACATTCCTCAGCCACCACAGCCGGTATTGACGAGATGGGGAACGTGGCTTAAAGCTGCATATTATGAGAAAGTTTTACACATTATTAAACCTTGTGTTTTAAATTTAAATCCGCAAGATGTTTAAGCAGTTTTAGTAAGCCAGCGGTTGGTTTCAGATACCGAAATCCATACTCAAATAAAGCGAATTTCCGAAAATTATTCAGTTCTTTTAGATACTATTTCTTTAAGCTGTCATTACTAAAAGCGCTAAATATAATATATTACATCAGAGCCTCGTTAGAAAATCTAACAGATAGTATGAAAAGATTACAACCAATAAATTGTATGCTGTGACAAATAAGAATCCCGATTTTCAAACTATAGTGCGTATAGACAAGAGTTTAACTGAAAACCAAGAGTGCGAATACGATGAGAACGTCCTTTTTTAATTCGCGGACATCACATCTTTAGACGCAGAACGCTCCTTTTCCAAATACACCAACATATTTTCACCTCGGCGTAGGAGTATGATTGAGTCAGTACTGGAAGGCACACTAACGACACAATACTACTGCGAAGTTTTGCGACATTCTGCATTAACAACACAAAAAAAAAACTAAAACAGTAAGTAATTACGTTTATTATTTTTAATATTGATAGTAACTAAGGCGTACGCTACTGCGAAAGCGCTTGTTTCTGCAGCTTTATTAATTATATGTGATATTTACGAGCGATTTTATTCAAAGAAAACAATGTTAGGCATTCCTTTCTTCATTTATTCATACATACATCCCTTTGTATTTACCTAATGTCATATTCCGTTCACGGTTACTGCAGTTTATTATATTTTGTGTTATAATTACAAATACTAGGACACTTAAACTCAGATATACGAGGAGGTATCCAAAAATAACCGGAATGGCAGCGCTGTTGGTGGAGTTTGCCTAGCATGCATTCCTGCCGTTAGGCGTGACGCAACTTGTTCTGCGTTTGGTGCAGCCGGTTTTTTCGACGAATTTGGTTGTGTCTTGTAACGGTGCACTTTTTTTGTAAAAGCATTTGCTCGTCGTTTTCTTATAATGTCGGACTAATTAATTAATTAATCAGACATTGTATTTGGAGGTTGCGAGAAAACGGCTTAACAGTAAGTGACGAAAGAGAACCGATCTGTGGCAGACAGAGGAATGGTTTTTTCACGATGACAATGCACCTGTTAACATAGCCTTATCAGTTCGCCAGTTCTTAGCTAAAAACAGCATAACTCCTTTGTTCCATAACTCCTTTGTTCCATAACTCCTTTGTTCCATAACTCCTTTGTTCCATAACTCCTTTGTTCCATAACTCCTTTGCTCCAGCATAACTCTTTTGTCCTAACTCACATGATTTACCGACGTGGAAGAAGTGAGAAAAAAATGACAGAGGAATTGGGTTTGATATTTGAAATCACCGCCAAAAATTAGTTAAAAACATGTGTCAGATTGTAATCAGCGGAAAAAATTTAATTGCAGATCTGTGTTACAGAGCGATTTATTATACAGGTCAAGGGTAGTATACATTCTACATATCTCTTTACTGTATTTGTGGTAGCGCCATCAACTCCAGCAGAATTAAATAACCTTACACTATATATTGTGTTATATACCTTAGTTGTGGATATTGCACTGATACGGATCAACTTTGGGTTGTAGTTAATTAAATTTAAAGTATTTACCGGATTTTGGAGTTTGGAAATGTATTCACCGTTGGTATCAACAAAAAACTCGCTAAATGCATTATGAATATCTTCTTGCTTCGTGCTAGAATTATTAAATTTTATTTCTTTTATGTTCTGGTTGCAAAATTTATTAGATACTAAATTTTCATTTATAATATTTCAATTAGATTTGCTTTTATTAGTAGCAGAGCAGTACGAGCAGAATCTAATTGCTTAGCAGATTTAAGTACAGATTTTTATATTTTTTATAGTGTTTATATATCGCTTTCTTCCCTTTTTAGTAGCTATATCATTCTTATGAAAATGTTTAATTGTTTTAGAAAGTGTTTGTATACCCACAGTGATCCATAACTTCCTAGAACTATTGTATATTTTAGCAATTGTAAATGCACGGTTAATATTATTCATAAGAGTATTAACAAAATGCACAAAACTTTCGTCGGTAGAGTAATGACAGTATGCGTCATTCCAATCTTCCATGGAAAGAAGGTGACGCAATTGTTAGCAATTTACGTCAATAAATTTTCTGATAAATTTAAAGTTTCTTTTAAACTTATTATTGCTATTTGGGATATTCACTTTTGCAATAATGCCGGAATGATCTGATAGATCCTTTTTATCTATTCTACAGTTTAAATTTGAAAAATTACTCCAAATCGAGTCAGCTGATGTACTGGAAGAGGAGGTTACTCTAGTGCGCTTATTAGAAATTTGAGTTTTTAAACCAAAAGATTGTAATTCGGTGAATTCTGTGAAACATATGTAGTAGATAGGGTGTTATTAATAATAGAATGATTCCTTTTAACATTCTTTAATTGGCAAAAAGCCGTGACGTTAGCGTCTGTCTATTACATACTGGAAACTTAGTTACCGATCTGTGAGATAGACGCGTTCTCGCTTTGTGGGTCAATATATAGGACGAAAGAGGGAGGCAGTGATTATCCATTATCTTCAAGTGTATTGATATTTATTTATTTATTTATTTATATTATATATTTTATTAAATATTTATTTATAATATTATAATGTACTTAATAATGTGCACAGAGTTCTTTATGCCTGGCTCCTATCGAACGTTTAGTCAATGTATTATTTATTGCAATCTAGGCATTTTATTTCGTATATCCAAGATTTTTGATTTAACTTGACCTTATTTTGCGCATTTCCCAATAGAGATTTAATAACGTTCCTGGACCGATATATTACCTGAAATTCGCGTTCTTTGAAAACCTTATTTAAATTTTTCGTCGCTCTGAAACGGTTATTTACATAGAGTAATAGCATATTTTGAATATATTTTTTTTAATCTGCACTGCGGAACACCCTTCTTCAATAAATTTGGTGATTTTGCCTAAAGGTTTTGTTTTTTGTATAGTGTTAATTGTACTTAATAATGTGCATAGGGAATTATGAAAATCCCTAAAATTAAAATCCGTGGAGGGTTTTTAGATATTCACTAATTTAAAATTATAATTATTTAAACACTAAACTCAATTCTACACATTGCAATTAGCCTTTTTATACACTGAGTTTTAATGAAATTAATATTCTTAACATTTTGTACGTTTTTCTTGCGCAAAATTACTACACCAGGCCCCTTGCAAGTAGATCTGCAATATATTGAATCATAATAGTCAAAAGATAAAGCACAGTGTTCTATGTTCTTGAGTCAATGTTCACACAAAATGAAAATAATGGCCTAATAGCATTACGTCGAGTCCTTCGTATTTATTTTTTATGTTCTTCACATTTTAGTAAGATATATTGATTTATTAACGATTAATGTTCAACCGTTCACCAACGTTACAATGTTTCGTAGCTGTCTATTTAGTCTTCCGTTAATTGTTGCGTGTGATGGAGTGATTCTGCAGTTTCGAGAAAGAAATATTACCCCACTCATCTAAAATGGTTAAAAACTACGAACTACTTCTTGTGCAAAGTAGATGACGATAAAATTTGGGTAGTTTGACAAGTAGTGAGAATGGAAAAGAAAAACGAATTTTTTAAATACAAAATAATTTTTATTTTTCAATATATTCTCCTAAAAGAGCAATACATTTATTCCAACGGTGCTCCAATGCCCTTATGCCATCTCTAAAATGCGATCCCGAAAGGCTTGCAAAACACTCATTTACGAAGATGATAAGCTCGTAGTTTGACGTAAATTTCTTTCCACCTAGTACCGTTTTCAATTTTGGAAAAAGGTGGAAGTCAGAAGGGGCTGGATCCGGCGAATAAGGCGCATGCGGTAGTAATTGGAAATGCAAATGAAGCAGAATCTTTTTCTTTGCCATTCCTGGCCGTTTAGCACGAATCTCAACATTTAATTTTTGTAAAAGTTCTGCATAATATTGTCCGTTTATTGTGGCACATTTCTGAAGGTAATTAATGAGCAAAATGCCCTTTGAGTCCCAAAAAATTGATACCATCTCCTTGTTTGCCGATAAAGTGGTTTTCGCTTTCTTTGGAGGTGCAGAATCACGTTCTAACCATTGTTTCGACTGTTGTTTAGTTTCGGGTGTACTGTAGTGTATCTAAGTTTCATCGCAAGTATCAAATCGCCTACAAAAATCAACCGGATTCCGCTTATAAAGGTCCAAACACTCATTGGAAATGCGCAAACGAGTAAACTTTTGATCAGTCGTAAGCAATCGCGGCACCCATCTTGCCGAAAGCTTGGAAAAGCCCAATTCTTTCGTTAAAATGTGGTGTACGCGTTCTGTTGAAATGTTTACCATGTCTGCTATCTCTCTCACTTTGAGTCGTCTATCTTGCGTAATAATATTATGGATTTTTATAATCATTTCCTTAGAAGTCACGATTTTGGGTGCTCCAGAGCGCGTTTCATCAACACAGCTTATTCTACCACGTTTAAGTTCATTTACCCATCTACTTATTGTGGCGGATGATGGAGCAGATTAACCTAATGTTTCCCGTAACTCATCTTTTATTTCGGTAGCTTTCATACCCTTAATTACGAAGTATTTAATCCCTGCAGGATACTCTCCTTTTTCCATTTTAACAAAACGACGTGTTGCTGCTTTTTCAATCAGCCGTCAAAAATAAACAAATTAACGAATTATCTAAATATCGAAATGTAAACATATAAATAGGCAACCTAAATTACAGTGTATTTGTTTTACCAATTAGAGCGCCACCTATGTGTCATTCTCACTACTTGTCAAACTATCCTCGTAATGTGCTATTTCATAGGCGTCTCCCAGCCCACTGATTGGCTGAAGGGAAGATCTCAGCAGATGTTGTTTAAACTTTTCATGATATGGAGAGGGTCACTTCATCAGAGGGTCGGAATTATTTTTGCGTCATTAAGGAGTCGAAGAAACACGCCAGAATAAAACATTTTATTAACTATCTATATATCTAATTAACCTAATATGTCAGACGTTTCTACATATATCTTTTAACAATAACGACATATTTTCACTGTCTATAATTTATCTACAAATTTCACTGTGTATAATTCAAAGTACAACTTTCAATTCACTAATTGTATGGTCCTTGAATATATTACTTTTTGCTTCACGCTATTCTTCTTATCTTTCGCTCTTTGAGTGTACGAACATAAAAATACTTTATCATCGTTTGCTTTGATCAGTCGAGTACAAAATAGATGATATAACTTTATTAAATTTAGTTGGAAAACTAACAAGTATAACGTCGGATAAAACTACAGAGGCAAGGCCGCTACTTTAATTAATTATTAGATCTATTGTATGTTGTGTAATAAGATACATCTGCAGAAAAACAATCGTCTGATATATTGTATGTATGTATATTTAAAATGTGAATATTCTATTAATATTTATGGATTTTTAGGTCAGGAAATTTACGCAAGTTTTCGAAAAAATTAATGTGTTTTCGGAAGAATCATTATGTACATACGTATATATCATCAGTGTTTACCTAGGTGACGCGGTTATATTATTAAATTAACTATAACATGCGATTCGTCAATGTATTCGAAGCTTGCGTTCAACAAATACAGTACTATACATGTCTTTATTACTGAAATAAATTTTTTAATGTTTGTAGATGTCTTGTATTTTAAGAAACTCTTTCTTAGGAATATTTTTCTGAGTACTACTGTGGGCAAAAAATAGTAAGACTTTTTAATTTAAATTTCGCGCGAAAACCCATTCGTCGAAATATTTTTTTTCTAGGTTGGTATGACTGTCAGTGACATCTGTGCCAAATGTCGCATCAAAATAATCATTAGTGTTTAGTATACGCTTGTCTTTTTGAAGTACAAAAAGTGCATTCGGCGATTTTTATAATGAGTGAAATTATTCAACAAAGAAGTTGCATTAAATTTTGTGTACGGAATCAAATTTCTGGTGCCGAAACGTTCAGAATGTTGCAAAAGGTCTTCGGTGATAATTGTTTGTCGCGGGCAAGTGTTTTTGATTGGTACAAATTATTCAAAGAGGGTCGAGAACGCGTTGGTGACGAACCACATCCAGGACGACCATCAACATCAACTGATGATCAACACGTCAATAGAATCAAGGAATTTGTGCTTGAGAATCGACGATTAACAGTCAGAGACCTTACTGGCATCGTTGGAATATCGGAAGGATCAGTGAAAACCATTTTGAAAGATCATTTGGGCCTAAGAAAAGTGAAAGCACGATTTGTTCCAAAATCACTCAATTTTTTCGAAAAGCAGCGTCGCGTTGACGTCTATGGAACAATGCTTTCCGACTATCAAGACAAAATGAAAGGCGTCATAACTGGAGATGAGACTTGGGTCTACGCTTATGACCCGGAAACAGACGATCAATCGGCCGAATATCGTATCATTGTTGAGCTGAAACCCAAAAAACCACGTCAAAGCAAGTCAAAAATCAAGGTTATGTTGACAGTTTTCTTCCATTATCGAGGTGTGGTGCACTCCGAATTCCTTCCGACCGGCCAAACTGTCAACAAAGAATACTATTTGAGTGTTATGCGTCGTTTGCGCAATGCTATTCGTAAAAACAGGCCAGAATTATGGGCCGACAACTCTTGGTTTTTGCACCACGGTAATGCACTGTCGCATACTGCATTAATTCTTCGTGAGTTTTTCGCCAAATTTTCAACCAATATCGTGCCGCAACCACCGTATTCGTCTGATTTAGCTCTGTGTGACTTCTAGCTATTCAGACAACTCAAACGACCGTTCCGGGGAAACCGTTTTGAGTGAGAGATTACTTTGAGGGGGACGAAATAGATTTGGAAGAATAAATTAAGAATTTAAAAATTATGAACAAAGTCTTACTATTTTTTGCCCAGGGTAGTATATACATCAAATTAAATTACATAGAAAACAAAATTGAAAAAAATACAGTATCATTGACTAATAAAAAAAAATTGTTTGTCAGATAAGAAAATATGTGAACGTGAGGGTATTTTTTACCCTAATTTCAAATATGTCCTCCATTTTTTTCAGTCACGCAAGGTTTATATGTAACAGGTCATTTAAAATTTTAAAAAAAGTAACCAAAAAGGAAAATAAAACCCCTTATCACATCGATGTTCGTATTTTGTATACATACATTGGCAACTAAGTCGGCATTATCAGCAGATTATTAATTACAGTGTCCGACCTGGATTTGTACAGAAAAATTCTGTGCATTCGTCCCGTCAAAGCCAAAACACTGACGTTCACAAGACATCTGTAAGTCAATATTTCTAAGTCTTAAAATATTCTATTTTGATCAATGTACACTCCTCCCTGCTTCCACTTACAGACCCTTTTTATTACGGATGTATCTTTCAAGGAACTCATGGAAGCCAGAATATGGTATGGTACCTTTGTCTATGATTAAGTGCAGATAATCCACGGTTACACTATGATTATTTTCTGGCACGTGTTTCACTAAACTACATTTCTCTGGTCGATTAAACTTTGTGCACCATATGTGCCTTATGCTGGTTTCTGATCGAATGCTTATTCTGGCTAAGTGCTATATTTATTACAATCTAAGCATTTTATTTCGTATATTTTCGATTTCTGAACTCAATTTTACCTTTCGCATTTGTTAAGAGATACTTAAGAGAGTCCCTGAACTGAAATGTTGCCTCAAATCCGCGCTCTTTAAAAGCCCTATTTCAATTTTTCGTCGCCCTGAAACAGTTACTTACATAGGATAACAGGATATTTTAAAAATTTTTTTAAATCTGCACTGCAGAACATGCTTCGTTGATAAATTTGGCTATTTGGCCGAAAGGCTTTTTTTTCTTTATGTTCGTTAATTTGCGCATATTGCCAAGGGTGTGTTTACTTTTATATTTCATCTTTATAAACATCGAATGCTTATTTTGCACAAATACATGATACTATGAAGGGGATTTACCGAATTCGTTCTAAAGAAACTTATAGCTTATAATAGAGAAATATCCTATAGGAATCGAGTGTACAAAAGCTTTTGTGATGTTCGATGTTAGAATATTTAACAAATTCTTTTGTAGTTGTGAATAATAACTGTTTTTGTATTGTTATTAGAGGTGTTTAGAGTCTTTTAATGTTGCTAAATGCAAGCAAAATCATATTTGCTTGGATTTAACTTTCGCCTGAACCCTACTTTGCTACTTTTTTGCTACCAAGGTTGATATATTGTATAATCCCTTTGTACACTAATTTTCGTATTCTGTATACGTATTTCGAGAACTAAGTTGTCATCATCAGCAGACAATTAAACAATGTCGCAGCTGGAAACCATGGCAAAAACCCGCCCGAAACAAATTCCGTGCGAGATCTGTACCGCCGATAGCCAAAACGCACACTATTTTCGTGCGTATTTAAGTTTATCAACGAAAATAGTGTGCGTATTTAAGTTAATTAACCACAGACTCCATCAAATGCTTTATTAGGGTTGGATGTTCAAATTTGATTGTATTGGACATTCACGGGGAGTACGAACACTTTTGTAACTGACTGTAGATGCTCGTTTGTGCGTATTTTAGGTTAAACAAGAAAAATCTATCACCTCATTTCATTTTCCGGTTTCTTTAAAGTATTACAATCATACGATTTAATGACAAAAACTTATTAGATTACTAGAATTTATTTGTACTTAAATGAGACGGCTCAATCTTTAATATCATTCTATTCTTTAAACTCTCGTTCCGATTTTATGATAAGCCTAGACATTTATCGTCATAGTAAAGACATAATTCGGAGCAATAATTTATAAAAATGAGTAAGTGTTATTACATTATGTGCATCCAATGGAAACTAAAGTTATACAAGCGCATAATACAGATTTCGATCTCCGTTTCTTGATCTTTATAACGAAATTCATTGGAATAAATTATGTTTTCTCTTTTAGAATTTATTCTTTAGTAGACTGTTTAATACGATGTCATTCGAAAGTTGCTCTTAAATCATGAGAGCATTAATAGTCACGATTCCATGTAGAATGGTGTTAAAAAGAGCAAGGTCATTAAAAAAAATGTATTGAATAATTAATGTGTATTGTATGTTGCAAAATTATGTCAGCTTACGACAAAAATAGATGAAAGTTGCTACATATACGAGACTTTTATAAAATGTATTTTCAAACGAAGAACACATGGACGTATAAATATATACAGACATACCTACAAGTATGTATGTCCGTAGTGTACAATAGATACTACAAAAAGGTTTACGATGTACACGAAAATATATCTGACGAATTTATCAACAAAATACTGGCAGTCAGAGCATGTCTATTATTTATAACATAGTAGTATAAAAACACCTTATTTTGCGACGATTTGTATTGGTTAGATATGATAATGCGGGTAATAAACGAATAAATCTTTTCTTTGATTTTATTTGTTCCTTATAAAACCCTTATACATATACATATATATATATATATATATATATATATATATATATATATATATATATATGTATGTTCGAACGAAGGTTCTCGTAGTTGTAAGTATGAGTAATATTAGATTCTCGAGCTCTCGGCGTTGTTGGACAGAAGTTCTCGAAAGAGTACGTCTCGACGTTTCGATGACATCTCAATCATCTTCTTCAGAAGTTGTATCGTAGTTTCTTGCGGAGTGAAAAGTGAGTAAAGAGTGAAGTTAAAATATAATTCTCTTCAAATTTGTCCAAACGGAAAAAGAGAAAATTGAAGCTTTATTGTTATCAGGTCGAAATTGTAAACAGACTGAATTGCGCACTATGCACACTATTATTCGTGTTATTTTAATGAAACATAGAACATATAACTTTCTTTCTACTTTGATATCGCTACGATTCGACCTAAAAATATAGTGCAACGATTGCGATCTAGATCGTAAACCTTTTTGTGGCTGATTGTACATGTCAGAATCAAAGAAAATATTTAATGTTATTGCTAAAGATGGTCAGTTTTACAGGGTATAGTAGCACGCCTGATACACGTTTGTTTGACGTTAAACAGGATAATTTTATTTATAACTATATCACCCGATTGTGTATTAATTCATTCGAATCGCGTTTAAAATGTGTGTTGTTCGTTCAACTAACTGTACATAGCTGAGCAAAACTGTATACGAAATGTCTTCGTAAGAATTTCTTGGGTTGTCTAGAAAGCTGGTCCTTTAGAATTTAATAATAACCTTGATTAACCTAGGCAATGAAGTGTAGATAATTTCTCTAACAAATATGCAACAGAAAAACAATAAATATTCATGGCAATGAGATAAGGCAAAGTTGAATTGTAAGACTAAAACTATAACACATAGTTTTGGAGTCAGTGGAACACCAGCGACAGAAGTTAAAATAATAATACCAAATAACAAAAAAAGAAAGCAAATTATATAGAAAAAACTAATAATATATACTAAAAAATAAGGAATTAAAAAACGAACTTAATTATAAAGTAAAATATTTTACACATCTTTATGATTCAGAGAAATAAATCAACAGAAAGGAAAAAAGAAATATTATTTTCTAAACTTACACAACTGAAGCTGATCTTAACACATCTAATTTAATATTAAATATATCATTGTCTATACAATAGGTATCCACACTACAACACATATTTAAAATTGGTGATCCAGAATGATAATGAGTATTGGTAAAAAGGAAATAGAGAATTCCACTGTCAAGGTGGAAACGAAAAATGAAAATGGGCCAACAAATTTGGGTTACAAATATGATTATTTAAAATTTTTTAAACAAATTTGAAATATCCTATCTCGGAGAGGTAAATAATCAAACTTCCTCTAAAGGTCATCATACATATAATCGTGAGATAGATAATTACCGTATTTGCGAAATTATAAAGTTTTAATTATGTAAGGGGTTCTGTGGTAAGAGGTTCTTATTTATCTTTTTTGATTAATTCTATGTTGTTGTTGTTGTTTATTATGTTCTTCTAGATTTAAGTTTACATTACTAAGACTTAGTGGTGTGATTATTTGTCTGCATTTACTATTGTTTAATGAAAGATATAAAGGTCAGACAGTATGTTATGAGGTTATTTATTTGTTTGTTGTTTGCATTTGTTATATCAATAAAAGCACTTCCTTCGCCTTCTCTTTGGGTAAGGTAAACTGTTCTATTGTATAATGTTGATAAAATGTATGATGTTTAGAGACTATTGTTCTGATGAATCTATCGAGGACGTCTAAGTCTGTGTCTGATCACTTTATGAATCCGAATTAGAAAATCAGAAGTGAGATTACATATGTGTTACCTGCTTGGCAAGAGTTTTGTATTTTTTTGTTAAATTTCTGTTTTAATTAATGTTTTAATAAAATAATTTTGTGCTATGCCAAGAAATTTCTGATTCTCCTTGTTAATATCCTTCTATTGGATCTATTTGTATACTAAGTATGTAAATATATTATACTTTCTTTTAATAATGAAGCATGTTTTCTGCGTACCCAATTCCAGCTTTGACTTTTGATGTCGAAGCTGATGGTTTCATTTGCGACTAGTAATAAGTAAAGTTCTTGATCTGTGTTTGGGTACATTTTTAAATAGTGTAGAGAAGATGTTTTATAGGTTCCAAATTTCGGTTGTGGTAGCCTATTCTATAAGTTTGCTGTGTTGTGTTTAGTACGTTCGATAAAGGGTGAAACGCAACGCAAAACCGCGCTTAATGGATCTTCTTGAAATACACCCTGTTTTATTGCAATTTCTGTTTGAAATGTATTTGATTGTGTGTGTATATGTATTCATGCTCTTAACATACATAAGGAACGTTGTAGGTGTGTATCTTGTATATCTCAAAGTGTGCAAAAGACAACTATGCTATATTGCAGGTATGGACAACCTTTGACATGTTGTGGGCCAAACTTTAATGTGTAAATAGGTTCGCGCGCCGCGTTTAAAAGCAGTATTTTAAAGTAGTGTTCATAATTTTAGCGATAGATATCAGACATGAAATAATACGACAATGTCTCGCGGACCAGATCAAATCTTACCGCGGGCCGGTTGTTGCCCACGTATGCTGTACAGGGTTAAATATCTTCTTATAAATGTTGTAGGCGCAAAAGAAGTTTCTATTTCTTAATTTTGTATGTTCAGTGATAAACTGGTCAATAATTATTTATTTTTTACATCCTTTGGATTGTTTTAACCTTTTTGTTCTTCGCGTAATATTTCATTCATTTCGTCAAGAACTCTTCTTTTGACATTACTGCAGATGTAAGAATTTCGAAGGCAGATTATAAGACCATAAGCTTCAGGCTGTGCTTTAGATTTTAAATAAACCAAGCCTTGGGTAAAGAAAAGTGGTAGTTCTGTTGGATTTATTATAAATTGTGCGATCTTATCATGGGTATTTGCCAGGTTTTTATACCAAAAATTATGCAAATTGCCTCAAGCCAACTTTAGCTATGGGTTCTTGTAATTGTTGTTACAATATCTTATGCTATAATAATCTGATTCATAGAATTAAATTTCAGAAGAATTTGAATGATTCTTTCAACGTTCACCTCGTGGCAATTCGCCAATATTTTAAAGTGTTCGCTTATTTACGCAATGGTAACTTTGTTACCGATTTTAGCGAGATGACGCGCCCTTGTTCTTTCGTTGGAACATTAGTACATTTGAACGAAAGGGGAAAGTATTGTTTCTTCATAATTTTTTGTACCATAAACGCACAATGAAAACGTACAATAAGCCCACAAAGAATCATTTGTTAATAACACAAGTTTACCTAATGAGAGGTGAATTTTTTGAAACGCGTAGTAAACTGGGTGTTATTAACATTTGAAAGATTATTTTAACGTTCGGAATTAAATTTGTCAGCTAGTTTTAGTTTCTTTTTTTATCCAATTTGTATTCTCATTATTCTTCTTCTTATTAATAAAAATAGAAACATAATATATTCGGTTTTTTAATTCGAAGAAAGGCGTTCGAATTATTCGTATTATTAGTTAATTTAAATCAGCATTTCTTTCGCAATATAATCTGCATTTCTATGTATGTACATATTTGGTTATTGTAATCGAAATCTTTCGTAAATAGCGCGCAGATGTTTTATGTAATTAAACTTGTTTCGCCAAAAAGGGTAAAAGTAACTTTGCTTTTCTTCGACTTTCTCCACGGTCAATAAATGCAAAAAAAATAGTTTTGCTCTCGTATTCAGAAAAGCAGCGCTGTCAGTTTTAAAACCTTCGCGCCATAATATAGTCAATTCTAGTGATCTCACCTGTTGAGTTAATACAACAACCAGCACAAACAACAGAATAGCACTCTCGATCGTCGCACTGAATTCACCAACAATAGTACCCATTATAGTTGATTTCGTTAAACAAGTTCGATATCGAAGAATTTACACACACCTCAAGTTAAAATAATCACATAACATCGACTGCGGTTGTTGCGATTTCGAGCACTACGAGGAGGTCATTCTTCGTCGGTTAGGTTTTTAACTCTGGCACAACGAAAGTTACTTGCCTGACTGAGCGCTCGAGTCTACGGAATAAAATATTGAGCGATTTATTTCACGTGGATGCAACACGCGTTCCCCCCCTTAATATTAAACATTAGCAATATTTTCTTCCTACTGTAATGTGTCATTTAATTTGAAATATGCATGGGATTCTTATATTTTATTATTTTTTAAAATTAAGTTATGATACGTAAGATTGCGCTTGATCTTATCTTACTTAAATTGCGACAAAAATTCTTTTAGCTGTATTTTTTCATTTGTTTGTTATATCCTTATTAGGTGTTGAAATTCAAATGAAACTGAGTCATTCTATTTTTTAATTCACGGTTATTTGTAAGGCAAACAGTGGTAATGATTAATAAATATTTATATGTGATATTGATGAGAACGGATAATATTGAACAAGAATAAATATAATTATATTTATATGCAAGAACCATATACTATAACATTACGAATACAGCTGACGTAGGGTTTCTATAAAATAATATAAATACTATTCATAACTGGTGGTCTTACTAACAAAATTAATTTAAAAATATCTAAATGCTGCATTGTAACATTTACAACGATGATCAACTATTTAAATTCTCTTTACTATATCGGAAAGAATTTCTACGCAGAATCTTATAACATCCCGTCCTGCATTTAGTAGGACAATAAATGAATGTCCCTATTCCTACCTTAAATCATATGTGGGCAACCACCGGGCCGCGGGCCGATTCCGGCCCGCTGTAAGATTTGATCCGGCCCGCGAGACATTGTTATATTATTTCACGTCTGATATCTATCGCTAAAAATTATGAACACTACTTTAAAACAGTACTTTCGCGGCCCGCGAACTTATTTGCACATTAAAGTTTAGCCCACACGTCAAAGGTTGCCGTTACCTGCCTTAAATGATTATTTGCTTCACCTCCAGGGTGCTAAAACTAACTCAAACAATAAATTCAGAGTAGGGAGTTCCTTGTTAATCAAATCTAATAGAACGCCACAGTATTGTTTCCCCTGAAAGCCCTAGCCAATACTGAAACAAAAAGTTAGACCAATAAAATACCTTTAGTATTTATTTAACTAAGAACAAAGAGGAAGGGGGTCCATTTTATATTCGAAAAAAAAATGTTAAGCACTATTACAAGCTAATTGTATTTTTTCAAATATTATCCAATATATCATACCTTGCCCATATTTTATATTCTACTAATCGTAAGGAGGTTGAATAAATAATAACAATTTAGGAGATAATTTATTAAAATGCAACTAATTATACAATTACTTAAGATAACTTGCAAACAGATACGTAGAAATTTAAACCATTAAAATTAATTAATTGCTGCAACACTGAAGAAAGTCGAATTTTAATAATCATAATAACCAAAATAAAACTATGAAACCCTAGATGGCGTTGGAATAATCCTGAGGGGATAATTAAAAATACCAGAAATTGTTTTAAAAATGAATTAAAGCAGTCTATACTTAAAAAAAAAAATTAAAATAATTGTAAAACAAAAATATTAATTAGTGGTACGTAAATTTGAATTAAATAAATTTATTAAACTATTGGGTTAGCAACTAAGTACTTTCGGTTTTGTAGTATAAAATAAAACACTTTCTTTTTAAACAAAGAATAGTTTTTAATCAATTATATATTTTCCATTTCGCTCAATGACCTTTTGCCATCTTTTTTTCAGCTGCATGATTCCGTGCTCATAAAATTTCTGGTCCTTATCAGCAAAAAAGTGAACCAGGTGCGAGTGAAGGTCATCGTCATTTGTGAAAGTTTTACCATTCAAAGAATTCTGCAAACTTCGAAATAAATGGTAATCAGATGGTGCTAGATCAGGGCTGTATGGGGGATGTGTCATCGCTTCCCAGCCAAGCTCCAATTGTTTCCCACGAGTTGCCAAAGATGTGTGAGCCCTTGCATTATCTTGGTGGAAAACTACACCTTTCCGATTAGACAATTCTGGCCGTTTTTCTTTGATTGCTTCATCCAGTTTTATTAATTGTTGACAGTAAATATCAGAATTGATCGTTTGGTTCCTTGGAAGCAGCTCAAAAAACACAACGCCTTTGTAATCCCACCAAACTGACAGCATGCTCTTTTTTGGATGCAATTCAGCTTTCGATGTGGTTTGAGCTGGTTTATCGTGTTTTCTCCTATGTTACTGTACAGGACCCATTTTTCATCACCAGTGATGATTCTTTTTAAGAAGGGGTCGGTTTCATTTCGTCTAAGGTGCATATCGCAAAAGTTGATTCTTTGCGTTAAATGAATTTCTTTCAATTCGTGAGGTACCCAAATATCAAGCTTCTTAACCAGCCCAAGACCTTTTAAATGTTTTTCAATTGTTGTGTGCGATACATGTAGCCTCTCCGCAAACCTCTCGAACAGTTATATGACGATCCTCTTCAATTATGACTTTGATTTGGTCATCATTAACTTCAGTAGGCCAACCAGAACGTTGCTCATCTTTGAGGGAAAAATCTCCAGAATGGAATTTTTTATACCAATTCTGATACATGTGCTCTGTTAAGCAATTAGCACCATAAACTTCACATATCTTCTTGTGAGCCGCAGCAGCTTTTTTTCCTATACGGAAATAAAATAGTAAAATATGTCGAAAATGTTCGTTTCTGCACTCCATTTAAAATTAACCCACAACTAATAGCTTTAATAAAAATCACGCACTACTTGCTTCTGAAGTTACGTCAATATGACTAGTATCCCGCGACAAACGGTAAAGTACAGCACTAACATACGTTATACAAAAAATAAAGCAACGCTCTCTATCAGTAAAAACCGAAAGTACTTAGTTGCCAACCCAATAATATACACATATTTGCGATCGATCAATTGATCAATTCACGCAGGTAAACAAATGAAAGCAATACTTTACAAGTTGTGAAAAATCCGATAGAAAAGGATAAGTAAAGAAATAAAGCATTAAACTAATTCAAAAATAATTACTAAAAATTAAACTAGCATTACGTAAGGATAATCTTTTAGATTAAGGAAAAATTAAAAATACAGGGCCGTAATGAATTAAATCAATAAAGTTATAAAATGAGAAATTAAACTGCAAAATTTTTAATGTGTAAATTAACTAGAGCATTTGTAAAAATCTTAACACGGGAATATACAATGAGGTACAACAAAATATAAACGAAGTAATATAATATACTGAAAAATCATACAGTTAAACGTCAAAGTAAACAGAAAGTTAAAATGAACTCACAATAATTACTTTTAAGTTCGTCAATTGAGTATACCCAACGGTTTAGCAAAAACTCAATCTCCCGCTGCAAATTATAATTGATTAAGATGATTTGATCTCTTCTGACTTGATTTTTCTTTTTTATTTTCAACGCTTGCCTTCTAAGTATAAAAAGAATAAAGTATGATTATAATATACATAATAGAATAAAAATATACTCGGAAAGTTTTTATACACATTTAGAAAATTGTATACACAGAGTCAGAAAAATGAATGAGGTAATAAAAACTATCAATTTTATTCGATCCGGAGGGCTTAACCATCGTCAGTTCAAGGCGTTTCTGGATGAAATATCAGCCGAATATGACGACGTAACATATTATTGTGAAGTCAGATGGCTAAGCAAATGGAAAATGCCAAAACGGTTTTCCGAGCTTAGAAATGAGATAGCAGACTTTATGCAAATAAAAGATAAACCACTATCTGAATTAAGTGACCCAAAATGGATATGTGACTTAGCATTTCTGGTCGACCTTACGGGCTATTTGAATGGTTTAAATTTGAAACTTCGAAAACAAGAAGAATTAGTAAATGATTTGTACAGTCATTTGAAAGCGTTTCAGAACAAAATCCGCTTGTGGGAGGCACGTATGCTGTCTGGTAACAGTTACCATTTCACCACGCTCTCTGCGTATGAAAATATTGCTTATGCTCAATATGCTGAAGAACTCAAGTTACTGTCGGAGCAATTTTCGAACAGATTTAGCGATTTAAAAAACATGGAAGACTGTTTCCATTTATTTGCTATTCCAACAAAAAGTAATGTACAAAATGCTCCAATACACTTGCAAATGGAGTTGATTGAGATTCAAGAAAACTCACTCCTAAAATCTAAATTTGAAGACGTGGAGTTGTGCGATTTCTACAAAAAATACCTCGAAGAAGACCATTTTCCGCAGCTTAGAAAATTCGCAAGAAGATTGATTTGTGCGTTTGGCAGTACTTATAAATGCGAACAGTTCTTTTCAACGATGAAAGTTAATAAATCAAAATATCGTACAAGGCTGACTGATGATAATTTGGAAAATTCTTTACGCCTTTGTATCAGTGGAATTAATCCAAACATCGATGGATTAGTTTCCCAAATTCCAGCTCAAGTGTCTCATTGACTTCGGTGTCGCTAATTAACTTTCGTATTTTGTAACAATTCCAAATTTTACGATTCAATTATAATGTTGTACCTATTTTGTTTCATTTCATATTGTTATTTTAATAAATTGTATTATAATAACATTGTCGTATTATTTCATGTCTGATATCTATTATGAACACTACATTAAAACACTACTTTGAAATGCGCTACTTTTAAATGCGGCCCGCTAACGTATTTGCACATTTAAGTTTGGCCCACAACATGTCAAAGGTTGCCCATACCTAATTTAACGCAAAAGATAAAATTGATCCTACGGAGAAATAAGGTGTTTATAAACTTCAATGCCTAGAGTGTAATAGTGTATATATTGGCCAATCAGGGAGAACATTCAAAATTAGAACAGAACACTTACTAAGCCTAAAAATTTTTCTTTTTTTTATTGCAACGCTTGCAGTTAGTTGCTTGCAACTAGTTATTAAAAATTTACGAAGAATAAAGTATGATTATAATATACATAATAAAACAAAAATATATTCGGAAAGTTTTTATATACATTTAGAAAATTGTGTTTATTTTTCTATATTTATTTAAATACATTTTATTTAAATAAATCCTTATTATAGATATACTCGTATGTATTGTATATACTACTTTGATTAGTCAAAATATAGGGAGTTTACTCGTGTTGTTCAAAAAGCTTTCTGGAGCGTTTGAATTATATATTTAGAGGAATAAAGTAATTTTACTTCTTCGCTTGTATCTCTAACGAATCGAATTTACATTTATCCTCTCAGAAACAAAGCTTGGTGAATATACAATATCGAAGCCTTAATATATACAATGAATTCCTTTAGAATGCAAAGAAGCTAAGCATCTTTTACAATTTCTTTAAACGCATAATTCTTTGAGTTTATGATTCTCTCTCTAAGATAAAATGTTCTTTACAAATAATTTTTAGATATATGTATTATTAGTTAAATTTTCAAACAAGTTGGTAGCACGGTAGTCATTTACAGTGGCGTCGTAAGTCATTATCTAATACCAAAATATATTGAATATTCACGCCTAACTTTCATGTCAAACGTACAAGCTTCGTAATATAGAAAAGAATGGTATTTTTTTTACAACTTGTACTAAATGTTAGAAATTCCTCTACACTATTTGAAAGATAAATTAATTCTTCATGTTGTCAGAAACATTGTGAACTTTTTTTCTAGTTGTTTGAGTTTCGTGCTAAAGGACTTCATTCAAAATGTCAAGATTATGAATCCATTTTTATATATACTATTTTGTATTTGATCAAATGAATAATAAAGTCTGTAGGTATTATATCTAGTGATTGGAAGCCCTTAAACCTTAGTTTATGATGCAATCACCGATTTCTCTAAGAATTACCAAAAGAGTTCAACTAGAATCAGGTCTTGATGGAAATAGTCTAGAGTTAATTTATCATCTAATTGTGTAATAAATTCTTGCAATGTAACTACGAAAAATGTAAATATCTAGGTTCTATAATCATCTATTGTGTTATTGGCATTCGCACACTAATTACAACTCACTCTCAATAAAATTATGAGAGCTTTTAGTCGCCTAAGAGAGAGATTAACCTCTATAGTTTTGGTTGTCTGTGTACTTTAATCAGTGGAAAAGGACATATTATAATTTCATTATTATTTAAATGATTACTGAACCAATGTACTGTAAGTTAATAAATGAATAAAATATGAATAGTTCAGTGCTTCGTTACTGGTTTATCATGGGGATTTCTGGATCGAATCTGAGCGCCAGCTGTCTAGAAAAGCATTTCGTCGTTTACCTTCTCGTTTAAGTGAATGCTGGCGACTAAAGATTTTAAGTCATACAAGCGTGCTTGTACTAATAACTACATTTAAATTGTACAGATCTTTTCAAGTAGTTTTTCGACTAGTGGACCTTAATCTATGGTACAAATATAATGAAGAGAAGCATTTTTAACAGTTTTAACAACAATAAATGAAATATTCTCTCTTAAATGATGTGTACAAAACAACCACGAAGAATCGCTTGATACGGCTACGTAATATGAATTTAATTTGGTAACCATAAATGTTTTTATCTTGGTTTTGAAATAACCAAGAAAGAAACGTTTGTAATTCATGATGTGCTACTGTGGGCAAAAAAATAGTAAGACTTTTTAATTTAAATTTCGCGCGAAAACCCATTCGTTGAAATATTTTTTTACTAGGTTGGTATGATTGTCAGTGATATCTGTGCCAAATGTCACATCAAAATACTCAATGGTGTTTAGTATACGCTTGTCTTTCTGAAGTACGAAAAGTGCATTCGGCGATTTTTACAATGAGTGAAATTATTCAACAAAGAAGTTCCATTAAATTTTGTGTACGGAATCAAATTTCTGGTGCCGAAACGTTCAGAATGTTGACAAAGGCTTTCGATGATAATTGTTTGTCGCGAGCAAGTGTTTTTATTGGTACAAATTATTCAAAGAGGGTCGAGAACGCGTTGATGACGAACCACGTCCAGGACGGCCATCAACATCAACTGATGATCAACACGTCAATAGAATCAAGGAATTGGTGCTTGAGAATCGACGATTAACAGTCAGAGACCTTACTGGCATCGTTGGAATATCGGAAGGATCAGTGAAAACCATTTTGAAAGATCATTTGGGCCTAAGAAAAGTGAAAGCACGATTTGTTCCATAATCACTCAATTTTTTCGAAAAACAGCGTCACTTTGACGTCTGTGAAATAATGCTTTCCGACCATCAAGACAAAATAAAAGGCACTATAATTGGAGATGAGACTTGGATCTACGCTTATGACCCGGAAACAGACGATCAATCGGCCGAATATCGTATCAAGGTTATGTTGACAGTTTTCTTCGATTATCGAGGTGTGGTGCACTCCGAATTCCTTCCGACCGGCCAAACTGTCAACAATGAATACTATTTGAGTGTTATGCGTCGTTTGCGCAATGCTATTCGTAAAAAGAGGCCAGAATTATGGGCCGACAACTCTTGGTTTTTGCACCACGATAATGCACCGTCGCATACTGCATTAATTCTTCGTGAGTTTTTCGCTAAATTTTCAACCAATATCGTGCCGCAACCACCGTATTCGCCTGATTTAGCTCCGTGTGACTTTTGGCTATTCAGCAAACTCAAACGACCGCTCCGGGGAAACCGTTTTGAGTCAATTGAACACATTAAACGTGAATCGCTACGCGCATTGAAGGCTATTCCTGAAATTGACTTTAACAACTGTTTCGAGAATTGGAAGAAACGTTGGCACAAGCGTATTGGGGCCAGGGGAGATTACTTTGATTTAGAGAATAAATTAAGAATTTAAAAATTATGAACAAAGTCTTACTATTTTTTGCCCACAGTAGTACGCATCTTTATTTTTAAATTGTGTATAAACTTTTTCTTTCTATTTGAACCTATTAGACTTTTTACTGGGTAACAAATTTATTATTGTAGCGTAGATTTCTCGGACTTCCTCAACTGGACTTTATATATACGAAGTGTCCCATGACATGACTGTCACAGCTTAAGGACATGTTACTGAAGTAATTTCAAATTAAAAATATTTAATGAACATACTCCCAAAACTCTATCGTAACTGAGCTACAAACATTTGAAATTCAGAAGTTGCTTGGCCGCCAGAATGTCAGACTTAAATCCCCAAGATTATTTTTTATGGGAAATGTTAATAAATTTGGTTAATGCAGAACAATTTGAAAACAGAGAATAACTTGTTAAAAGGAATCATTCTATTATTAATAACACCCTATCTACTACATATGTTTCACTGATATCACGAATCGTCAGGCAGATTTGTGTTATTAATGAATGATTCCTTGGTAGCGTCTGGGTTTTGGCAGCGAAATGTAACGCTAACGATAACGTAGTTATCGACAAGCGAGGCAGACGCGTTTCTCGCTTTGTCGTTCAGTATTGTGGACGAGAGAGGGAGGCGCTTGTTATCCAGAGAATAACTTGTTGATAGAATTATGGATGCCACAGAAACTATCCGTGCTGATCCTGAAACGGTTAGCAGAGCTTCCCCAATTCTAAGAAGAGCTATACTATGTATATAGCAATTAATTCAATAAAGCGACTTCTTTTCAAACGATTTACATTGACTCTTTTTGCAGCCGTATATAATACCTGCATTCGTAGGGTTATCTAAAACGACGAATGCTTATGCCTATCTTGAAACTGCTGCAGTAATACATACTTAAGCTGTGGCAGCGAGACACCCGGTATATAAAAATTTAACATATTTTTCAGGTAAAACTATTGAAGCAAATATTTCAAGGTCCTGATATGATGAAATTTTGAAATTTAAAATCACACAAAATGCCCATATATTAACTACTACTTAAAAAAATCCTGTTGACGAGTGTACGTTTGAGTTTGTATATATATATATATATATTTGTGTAATTTTTTGTTATATATGTGTGTTTTATTTATCTTTAAAGTAATTCAATTTAACTGTATAAAATAAAATATAACTTATAAATGTGTAATCAAAATGAATTAACATTTAAGATTCAAATTAATTTGTAACTAATCGAAAGTAATTGTGTGTGAAATAAAAAGTATTAATGAATTAATACTTACTTTGTTCTACAATATATATATCTTAAACGCAAGTATTATCAGGTGTATCGGTCTGTTGAATAAAGAGTCAAACAGTTTTAGTTTTCAATACTATATATTTCGCGGCTAAAACCTTTGCAGCTTCTTCAGGAAAGGAAGAATTATAGACTTTGTTTTTATTTTTATAATTCTGTACAGTTTTATGGACAGACAAAATAGGTTAAACTAATTTTAGTTTAGGTTTATTTTATTTTACAATGTATTTTGTAATTAAAATTAAGAGTTATTTATACTATTATTTTGAATTGCCAGTGTATGACTGCCTTTAGTTTCACACTCCTGAGGAAGCTGCAATGGGAGCGAATTGTAGAGTATTGAAAACTAAAATTGTTTGAGTCTTTATTCAATAGACCGATACACCTGGTAATAGTTACGTTTAAGATATTAAGAGTACGGTCGATTATACAGTTCTTACAAATATATATATATATATACGAGGTGTGTTTTTTAAGTAAGGACCGTTTGAAAATAAAAACCAAGCGAAAGAAAATTTTCAAAAACCAAATTTATTATTAGATTTTACAGACATTTCTCTATCTTTCAACGTAGCTGCCAAGTCAGTTTAAACACTTATCAAACCTTACAACTAGATTTTGAATACCCTCTTCGTAGAAATTTACCGCCTGCAAAAAAAAAGAGAAAAAAAAAGAAAGAGTGCTTATGGTGAAGCGTCTGTTCTGAAGCATTTTCGCTTCAACTGAAGCCACCATATTGTCCGTGATCACGGATGGGCTCATCATGGACGTCGTCGCGGCCAGCTTTGAAGTCTCTGACCCACTTATGCACTTTGCCTACACACCTGGCAGTAGCTTCGTAAACATCACAAATCTGCTGGTGAATGTCTGCAACAGACGCGTTTTTTGCCGATAAAAAAACGTATCACTGACCGTGCTTCGCAGGGGTGGGCGATTCGATAATCGCAAACATTTTAAAGACACAGAACAGACCGTACAGGTTACCTACACAGCTGCAACTGAGCACAGTTGTTCCCAAAAAATGCCGGGACACGACGCAAGCACCTATTAATGCATACAACAAAATGGCTCTTACTTAAAAAACGCGTCCCGTATTTAGTTGGTAAATCATATATAATTCTGTAATTCTCTCATAATATAGTAAAGACAAAATAAACAATAAATAATATTGCACTTCGAGACGCAGTTTGTTTTGTTTTAATTGCATCTGAGAAAACTATAATTTTCTTTACCACGAATGTGTTTTTGTATTACATGCTGATTATTGATTAGATATTACGTATATACAAACATACTGTATAAAATATATAGTAGAAAACGTGAAGAAAATGAGAACAGAAATTAAAATAATGAAATAAAAAGGAGATTAACAATGGAAAAAGAAAGATTAATATAACAGTTACATAAAACGCTAAACTGAGCAGAAAAATCTAAAAATGAAAGAAGTAAAACTCTGTAATATCGCAAATTAAAATATCGTAGAAGCGGATGCAATACTGAAATAAGAAAAAAGACCTGAGTACTCAATTAGTACGTGCATCAGTATTATTAATCTGGAGGCAAAAAAAAATGGTAATATTAATGTTAAAGTAGTAAAATATAATTAAGGTAAATGAAATATACACAGAGTCTGAAATAGTTAAAAACAAATTTTGAAGAATCATTGGGAATTAATTGATAATAATAATAATATAAATTTTATTTCTAAAGCAATGTGCATACACTACGTATCAGTACATACAAGAAAATAGCAATTTACGTACACACTCATGTGCTAGAAACACGTTTCAATAAGAAAAAAGATGTTATAAATTTGGACATACGAGGATAATTTGACAAGTACTGAGAATGACACATAGGTGGCGCTCTAATTGGTAAAACAAATGTACTGTAATTTAGGTTGTCTATCTATATGTTTACATTCCGATATTTATAGTAGATAAATCGGTTGATTAGTTTATTTTTGACAGCTGATTGAAAAAGAAGCAGCACGTCGTTTTGTTAAAATGGAAAAAGCAGAGTATCGTGCGGTGATTAAACACTTCGTAATTAAGAGTATGGAAGCTATTGAAATATAACTGAAATATTATGCAGAACTTCTACAAAAACTAAATGTTGAGATTCGTGCTAAACGGCCAGGAATGGCAAAGAAAAAATTCTGTTTCACCAAGACTAAGCTCCCTCGCATACTAGCACAGTTGCGATGTCCAAAATCCACGAGTTGCATTTCCAATTACTACCGCATGCGCCTCATTCGCCAGATCTAGCCCCTTCCGACTTCCACCTTTTTCCAAAATTTAAATAATATAATAATAATAAATGTATTGCTCTTTTAGGAGAATATATTGAAAAATAAAAATTATTTTGTATTTAAAAAATTCGTTTTTCTTTTCCATTCTCACTACTTGTCAAACTACCCTCGTACATAAAGTTATGTACAGTTTAATGCATTTACTTCTAATTGATGATACATACAGCATAAACTATGTTACCTGCATATTGACAATTATTAGTATTTTTGTTCAATAATTTACTAGTGGTATTGAAGTGTGCAAAGAATTCTGGTTCTTATATGTATTTTAACGTAAAACTATGTAGAAGATATAGCCAATTTAAGCCTTTTGTTGAAGTTAGTGTTATTCTACATTACAGAATATAACATCATCAAAGGTTTTATTTAATTAATTACTCTTAATTAAAAAAAAAGCAGTCAAGACTCCTACACCTCAGGACTCAATTAGTTCAGTATTACCCTTCTACGCAATATTAGTGACAATTAACTCTTGTAGCGACATCGTCAGACGTACATTACGTACAGAGGGAAAAGATCTTTCTCCTGATGTTAAAAACTAAACCACCTCTAACCCTTTTCGCACACAAACGTAGGACGTTTTGTAACAATCGCATCATCTGTCGCACTCTCACCAGTAACGTGCGAAAAAGCAAAAACGTAGGATAGTTACGGAAAGCTCCACGGAGGGCGCTGCACGCGTATCGACCGACAACTTACGAACCATATCGTAGAAAAGCGCTGACATCGACCGACAGAAGTACGTTTGTGCTTTCGGCTTTTAAACGATCCACACTGGACACACATTTTCAACATTAAAATAAAACCGCTCGACCCATTTAATAAAATTTTTTCGTACGAAAAAAAAATCCAGTACAGCAACAAGGAAAACTCCGGAAGTCGATCAGGTAAATTTAAACGTATATATTTTCTCAGTGTCTTTGGATATGATTTTTTTTTCTAATTAGTTTTCTTTGTGTAACTTGACAAAAGTTTTCAAGGAGATCCAATGTTCTGTAGTAGATTGTGGTTCGATTATATTAAGTCGGTTTTGCGATTCCTTGTGGCGATTTGCGAAAAATAAAGGTAGTAGTTTTGAATCAACTGGTTCATTGGGGTAGTGATTCACAAATGGATCAATAGACGCAAATATACGGTGGTAGTTGCGTGGGAGTATTCACCCCTTGGCGACGTTTGTCTAATCAAATATGAAATTTTTATTTTTGAGATAACAGCGCGCTTTATAATTTCGGAAAATTTTAAAAAATTCCTAGGCTCTGTTTACTACATAGATTACATTACTTAAACGAAATACTCTTCGTAATTATTAAAATTTTCTATTATTTATACATCGAATATTATATTGTCTATTGCTAAAATATATATAAATAAATTACGCATTTTCGCGTGAATTGTTTTACATTAATTTGAATACCACGTGAACAAATTATTTAAAAATTTTAAAACGCGATTATATAATCCCTTTTTGAGGTTTCACCTTATTGTAGCTGTTTCAACTTTGTTTTGTTGAATGTTTAATTCATTCATGGGTGTTTTTAATTCGATGAAATAAACCTTAAAGGTAAAATGAACTATTTTGATTGCGTGACGAAGTTTTTGCCGTCGTAATTATAAGTTAGCACTAAAAGTTTAACTATACAAAAGTACAAAAATAGATTCAATATTCGAATTAACGTTCTTAAAGGATATTCCATGAAAGTTTTATAGAAAAAGTTGTTCAAGTCTGCGAAATTGCTAAAGAATAAAGTAAGGACAAACCTTTTTTGCGTGTTTCCAAATATAAATAGTGGTTAGTTATCAAAATTCTCCCAAAAGAAGGTGCAGAAATCCTTAGGGAAAGCTCATAGATTGTGTTAGTTATGTTAGAGTTGCATAATGCTTTTAATTGCAAGTAGAAAATGCCCGTCGCTTAGTTATAGTTCAATTTATTTAGTTACTTTTTGAAATAACGTTTTCGTCTTTTGATAGATTTATGTCTCTCGCACTTTAAGAATATTTGTAGTGTGTATCATATGTATAGAGAAGTTTTTAACTAAAAAATAAAATAAACTCTAAAGTGAATAAATATGATTATTTTTTAAAGATTTTCGGTATTTTCTGTTCTAATCCAGAAAGTATAGAAGAAGTCTCCGTAATTTTTAATTAAAAAGTAGTTGAAATTCGAATGAACGGAATCGATCTTAAAGAATATTCGATAAAAGTTTTATCGAGAAATTTGTCGGAATCTTCGAAACTGCCAAAGAATAAGGTAGGGACAAATCTCATAAATTTTATATTAGTCATGCATCAAATATTTTATTTACTGTTCTAAAAATAAATTTAAATAAATTATGAATTTTTGTGTAAATTTATATATTTTATATTAATTTAAATACCATGCCAAAAAATATTTAAAAATTTTGAAATGTGATTATATAAACCTTTCTCGATTCTTCTTCTCATAATAATTGTTTCGACATCACTTATTTGAATTCTTAATTAATTGATTAATTATTATATTATTAATTAATTCGTAATTTAATTGATGAAACAAAAGTTAAAAATAAAAGTGAATTACATATTTTAGTTGCATGACAAAGTTTTTGTCGTATTATTGGGTGTTAGCGCTAAAAGTTTTGATGATAAAGAAGTGTTGTAGAAATAGATTTAATATTTGAATCAACGGAATTGATCTTAAAGAATATTCGATAAAAGTTTGTAGTGTATGTATAGAAAAGTAATGCGTAACTGTATTACTTCTTTAAATAAACAATAAAATAAACTGCGAGTGATTATCATAAAATACTTTTGACAAAGTGTCCTCCATACTTGTATAGAATTAGGTTTCGGTGCGATGTGCATAATATTAATGTAAGAAGGAAGAATATGATTGGTCTACCTAGATACCGCACAACTTTTTTTAGATCTTTCACGTACAACATTTATTACTATTATAATTTTTTGGATGATCACTTGAGGTCCATGGGATTGGTGCCTTTCAGGCGTGCTATATTTAATTACCTATTTGATAAGCAGTCTTGTGTGTGATGTCTCTCCATTATTAACTTATATTTGTATGCTAGGGAAATTTTTTTATATTACTTTGTTTAATTGTAATGACTTTGTTGGGTTACGGTTGTGTGCACGGGCAGAATAATTCAATTAGGTTCGGTTTTTATTAGTTCTTAGTATTACGCAATTACTTGTTATTTATATTTTTTTATAACTTTAAGGGTTTGGTGTTAGAGCAGGGGATGACTTCTAGTCATCCATCTGAACCACCCCTTAGAATTTTCCATTAAGTTGAATGTTTTGTATTTACATTGCTTGTATGATTACTTTTTGGAAAATAAAGGCATATTATTATTATTATTATTATTAAAAATAATAAATTTTTGTCAATTTTCGATATTTTCCAATCAGTTATAATCCAGGGAATATAGACAAAAATCGGAGTAATCTTTAATTAAAAAGAACAAACGATACTGTAGTTAATGAAAATTGATGATTTTTTTAAATCATTTTAGATATTTTTTGATTACTTCTGGTCAGTAAATAAAGAAAAAATTCCTAAGCTATGTTTACTACATAAATTATATTACCTAGATGAAATACTCTTTATTGTTATTCAAATTCTATATTAGTTATATATCAAGTATCATATTTATTATTTTAAAGATAAATTTAAATAAACCGCATTTTTGTGTAAATTTGTATATTTTATATACATTTGTGCAGTGTGCGTTTTGGCTTTCAACGGTACAGACCGTGTGAGGAGTTTGTTTTCGTACGGATATTTTTGCCGTAGTTTTCCAGATGCAACAATGTTTAATTATATGCTGATGATGAAAACTTAGTTGTCGAAATGCGTATATAGAATTACGAAAGTTAATGTGGAAAGGGATTATATATCAACCTTAGTGATTAAGTATAAATAACTCTAAATTTTAATTTTAAAATACATCGTCAAATAAAATAAAACTCAACTCAGTCGAAATACGTATACAAAATACGATAATTAATGTGGAAAGGGGTTATATATCAACCTTCGGTGATTAAAAAAAGAACATTTGGATACCAGGCCAAAAAATTATTTAAAAATTTTGAAATGTGATTATGTAATCCTTCTTTAAGTCTTACTCTTATTACAGTTCTTTGGACTTCGATTTACTGAATTCACAATTAGTTTATTGATACCTTAATTGGATGAAATAAATGTTAAAAATAAAAGACTTGTTTATTTTGTTTGCATAGCAAGCGTTCACAGTTATAAAAGTAGATTCAATATTCGAATCAACGGAATCGATCTTAAAAAATATTCGCCAAAAGTTTTATAGAAAAAGTTGTGGAAGTCTTTGAAACTGCCAAAGAATAAAGTAGGGACAAATCTTTGTTTCGAGTTTCTACATACAAGTAATGGTTTGATATCAATTTTCTAAAAAAATTGTTGAAATCCTTAGAGATATATCATGGATTGTGTTAGTTATGTTAACGTTGCATAAAGCTCTTAATTATGAATAGAAGATGACGTCGTTTTAGTTGTGGGTTTATTCAGTTAGTTATTTCTTGAAATAACGTTCTTGTGTTCATAGACTTGTCTTCTGCACTTTAAGAATATTCGTAGTGTATCATATGTATAGAAAAGTTTTTTAAATAAAAAATAAAATAAATTCTAATGTTATTAAAGTTGATTATTTTTTAAAGATTGTATAAAGCTCTTAATTACGAAGAGAAAATGACGTTTATTTAGTTGTGTTAATTTATTGGGTTTATTTAGTTACATATTTCTTGAAATAACATGTTCGTGTGTTCATAGCCTTGTCTTCTGCATTTTAAGAATATTTGAGAAGTTTCTTAATAAAAAAGTTCCAAAGTGATTAAAGCTGATTATTTTTTAAAGATTTTCGATATTTTCTGTTAGTTCTAATCCAGAAAGTATATAAAAAGGTCTCGTAATTTCGTAATTAGAAAATAGCGAAATTTGGACGATTGGAATCGATCTTAAAAAATATTCTCTGGAAGTTTTATCGAAAAAGTTCTCGAAGTCTTCGAAACTGTCAAGGAATAAAGAAAGGATGAATCTTTTCTGCGTGTTTCAAGTTTAAGTAAACAAAAAATTCTTAGGCAATGTTTACCACATAGATGATATTACTTGGATGAAATACTTTTCGTTGTTGTTAAAATCCTATATTAGTCACGCATCAAATACCATATTTACTGTTCTAAAAGTAAATATAAATAAATTATGTATTTTCGTATGAATTTATACATTTTATATCCATTTAAATAACATACGAAGAAATTATTTAAAAATTTGAAAATGCGATTACATAATCCTTTCTTGAATCGCATTCCCATTATAATTGTTTCGACTTTACGTCTTTGAATTTTTAATTTATTCACTGATACTTTACGTCTTTGAATTTTTAATTTATTCACTGATACTTTAATTGGTTAAAATAAACGAGAATTATGTATTTTATTTGCATGACAAAATTTTTGTGGTATTATTAAATGTTCACATTAAAAGTTTTGATGATGTAAAAGTGTTGTAAAAATATATTCAATATTTGAATCAATGGAATCGATGTTAAAAAATATTCGCCAAAAGTTTTATAGAAAAACTTGTCGAAATTTTTGTAACTGCCGAAGAATAAAGTAGGAACAAATTTTTTTTCGCATTTCTACATACAAAAAATGGTTTGATATCAATTTTCAAAAAAAATGTTGAAATCCTTAGAGATGTATCATGGATTGTGTTAGTTATGTTAACGTTGCATAAAGCTCTTAATTACGAATAGAAAATGAAGTCGCTTTAGTTGTATTAATCTATAAGGTTTATTCAGTTATTTATTTCTTGAAATAACGTTTTCGTGTCTACGAGGGTAGCCGTTTATATTTCGGGAATAGTAAACAAAAAAGAATTTTATTATCGCTTTTCAATATAATGCGCTTTTGCATTCGTTTAAACCAATCCGAAAAGCATTGCTGCCACTGTGAAGGCGGTATCTCCAAAATATGAGTTTTGAATGCCTCAACTGTCTCTTCCGACATAGAAAACCGTTGACCACGAAGTTTATTCTTCACGTGTGGGAACAAAAAGAAATCACGGGGCGCTAGATCAGGGCTGTACAGCGGATGGCTCATGAGTTCAATGTTCTGCCCGTTCAAATATTCAATTGTTTAAACCGACCTGTGAGAGCTCGAGTTGTCATGGTGGAAAATGATCTGTCGTTTTCGGTTTGTTTTGCATATTTCTTCAAAAACTTTTGGCAAACAAATAGTTGTGTACCATTCAAAATTGACCGTTCTACAACTCTATAAAGGCACGGTTGCAACGTGACCGGGTTTTTCGAAAAAACAGGCAACCATTTGTTTTGATGTGCTTCGAGCGCGAACAACTTTTGTTGGTTTTGGCTCATCTTGGAATACCCACACAGTCGACTGCTGTTTACTATCGGGCTCATACGTATAGATGCAAGATTCATCATCTGTGACGACTTTATAAATGTTCTTTAAAGCACCGTCATTGTATTTTTTGTGCATCCCTTGGTACCAATCGACGCGAGTCCTTTTTTGAGCGGTTGTCAAATTATGTGGTACCTAACGTGAACATAGCTTCTTAACGGCTAAATGTTCATGCAGGATCTTCTGCACACTGGTGTTACTAATACCTAGAGATGCCTCGATCTCACAGTATGTCACATGACGGTCTTGCATTATCAATTCAGACACTGTATTAATGTTTTCCGACACAACAACAGTTGTGGGACGACCTTCACGAAATTCATCGTCCAAAGAACGCCGTCCAAGTATGAATTCATTATACCAACGATATACTGTAGTTTTCGATGGTGCTTCATCACCATATAAAGAATTCAGCTCCTCGATGCATTCTTGTTGAGATAATCCGCGCTGAAAGTTATGAAAAATAATTTCATGAAAATGTTCGCGAGTTAATTCCATTTTTTCGCTGACAAGTTACTGTCAACAATAGCAATAGCGACCGGATAATGAAACCGTCAAGGTAAATATAATGTCAAAAATGACAAACTTCACGATGCAATCATCAGATTGGAGGCAACACTAACAGTGTTATCAGTTCCAGAAATATAAACGGCTACCCTCGTACATATGTAGACTTGTCTTCTGCACATTAAGAATACTTGAGGAATCTCTTAACTAAAAATTTTAAAAAATTTTTAAGTGATTAAAGCTGATTATTTTTTTAAAAATTTTCGGTATTTGCTGTTAGCTTTAATCCAGAAAGTATATAAAGAAATCTTGTAATTTCGTAATTAGAAAATAGCGAAATTTGGACGAATGGAATCGATCTCAAAGAATATTCTCTGAAAGTTTATTGAAAAAGTTCTCGAAGTCTTCGAAACTGTCAAAGAATAAAAAAATGATGAATCTTTTCTGCGTGTTTCAAGTTTAAATAAAGAAAAAATTCTTGGGGAATGTTTACCACATAGATTATATTACTCGGATGAAACACTCTTCATTGTTATTAAAATTCTATATTAGTCACTCAACAAACATTATATTTACTGTTCTAAAAGTAAATTTAAATAAATTATGCACTTTCGTGTACATTTATGTATTTTATATTCATTTGAATACGACACGAAAAAATTATTTAAAAATTTTGTGTTATACGCATACAATATTTTCTTGACTCTTCTCATAATTGTTTCGACTTTACTTCTTACAATTCCTAATTCATTCTTTAATTAAAAGAGAACCAAAGAGAGACAAAGTTTTTGTCGTATTGTCAAATGTTAACGCTAAAAGTTTTGATAATGTGGAAGTGTTGTAAAAATAAGATCTTAAAGAATATTCGCTAAAAGTTTTATAGAAAATGTTGTGGAAGCCTTCGAAATTGCCAAAGAAGAAAGTAAGGATAGATCTTTTTTGCGTGTTTTTATATACAAATAATAACTAGATATCCACTCTCAAAACAATTGTTGAAGTTCTTAGCGATATATAGTGAGATTGTGTTATGTTAGCATTACGTAAAGATTTAAATTACGAATAGGAAATGCCGTCGCTTTAGCTGTTTTAATCTACATATTGGGTATATTCGGTTACTTATTTCATGAAATAACGTTTTTGTGTGTTCGTAGACTTGTCGTCTGCAGTTTAAAAATATTTGTAATGCATCATATGTGTAGAGAAGCTTTTTAACAATAAAATAACTCTAAAGTGATTAGGGTTGATTATTTTTTAAAGATTTTCAGTATTTTCTGTTAGCTTTATTGCAGAAAATATTGAAAAAAAATCTTTGTAGTTTTTATTTAAAAAATAGTAAAATTTGAATGAACGGAATCGATCTTGAAGATTATTCCATAAAAGTTTTATCGAAAAAGTTTTTGAAGTCTTCGAAACTGTCATAGGATAAGATAGAGATGAATCTTTTTTGCTTGTTTCAAGTTTAAATAAAGAAAAAATTCTTAGGCAATGTTTACCACATAGATTGTATTACTCGGATGAAATACTCTTCATTGTTATTAATTCTATATTAATCACACAATAAATATTATATTTACTGTTCTAAAAGTAAATATAAATAAATTAGGTATTTTTGTGTGAATTTATACATTTTATATCCATTTAAATACCATACGAAGAAATTATTTAAAAATTTGAAAATGCGATTACATAATCCTTTCTTGAATCGCATTCCCATTATAATTGTTTCGACTTTACGTCTTTGAATTTTTAATTTATTCACTGATACTTTAATTGGTTAAAATAAACGAGAATTATGTATTTTATTTGCATGACAAAATTTTTGTCGTATTATTAAATGTTCACATTAAAAGTTTTGATGATGTAAAAGTGTTGTAAAAATATATTCAATATTTGAATCAACGGAATCGATGTTAAAAAATATTCGCCAAAAGTTTTATAGAAAAACTTGTCGAAATCTTTGAAACTGCCGAAGAATAAAGTAGGAACAAATCTTTTTTTTCGCGTTTCTACATACAAAAAATGGTTTGATATCAATTTTCAAAAAAATTGTTGAAATCCTTAGAAATATATCATGGATTGTGTTAGTTATGTTAACGTTGCATAAAGCTCTTAATTACGAATAGAAAATGAAGTCGCTTTAGTTGTATTAATCTATAAGGTTTATTCAATTATTTATTTCTTGAAATAACGTTTTCGTGTGTACGAGGGTAGCCGTTTATATTTCGGAAATTGTAAACAAAAAAATTTTTATTATCGCGTTTCAAAATGTTCTCCCTGAAAATCAGTGCACCTTTGCGCTCATTTAAACCAATCCGAAAAGTATTGCTGCCACTGTGAAGGCGGTATCTCCAAAATATGAGTTTCGAATGCCTCAACTGCCTCTTCCGACGTAGAAAACTGTTGACCACGAAGTCTATTCTTCGTGCGTGGGAACAAAAAGAAATCACAGGGCGCTAGATCAGGACTGTACAGTGGATGGCTCATCAATTCAATGTTCTGGCCGTTCAAATATTCAATTGTTTGAACCGACCTGTGAGAGCTCGAATTGTCATGGTGGAAAATGATCTGTCGTTTTCGGTTTGTTTTGCATATTTCTTCAAAAACTTTTGGCAAACAAATAGTTGTGTACCATTCGAAATTGACTAAAGCTCTCTAAAGGCGCGGTTGCAACTTGACCGGGTTTTCCGGAAAAACAGATGACCATTGGTTTTGATATGCTTTGAGCACGAACAACTTTTGTTGGTTTTGGCTCATCTTGGAATACTCACACAGTCGACTACTCTTTCCTATCGGGCTCATACGTACAGACCTGTGGCTGATTATTTTTTAAAGATTTTCGGTATTTTCTGTTAGTTTTAATACAGAAAATATAGAAAAAAATCTTCACAATTTTTATTTAAAAAATAGCGAAATTTGAATGAACGGAATCGATCTTGAAGATGATTTCATAAAAAATATTCATTTGAATACTTCGCGAAAAAATTATTTATTGCAGTTATACGTATACGATCTTTTCTTGAATTTTGTCATAATTGTTTTGATTTAACTTCTTAGAATTCCTAATTCATCGGTTAATACTTTAATTAGATGAAATAAACGTTAAAATAAAAGATAATTATTTATTTTATTTATTATTTTTCATTTTTTCGTACTGTTAAATGTTAACATTAAAAGTTTTTATGATGTAAAAGTATTGTAAAAATAGATTCAATATTTGAATCAACGAAATCGATCGACCCTTTCACGTCCATAAGGCTATTTGCATAAATATAATCATTTGATATATTTACTATGAATCAATTAGTGTCAAAAAAGCATATTTTGAAACTAAAACATGAAAATCTGTAATGAATTTTCTGGAATTTTTTGGGACATATGTATGTGTTCCTATGGTCGTAAAGAGTAAATTTTTTTATATGTTATTGACTATTTATCAATATTTTCAGAAAAACTAATCATTTTATAACTATGTATAATAATAATGCACTTACCAGGCCTAGTATATATTGCGATATAAAACTTTAAAAATCACTTTTACACTTTGGACAATTCTCGAACACAGTATCCGGAAAACTGTAAACTTTCACACACAGTAAATCAAAAAAGATGCAACCGAAGTTGTTTTAATTAAATACGTTAAGAACAGATACGCTAACGAGTTAATTAGGAGTAAAAATGGCGCCTATTTTTCTTTTCGCTATTGAGCTATCCAGTATTTTTGCTTTGGGGCACCGGTGTCCCTGTGGTCGTTAAAGGGTTAAAGAATATTCGATAAAAGTTTTACAGAAAAAGTTGTCAAAGTCTTTAAAACTGCCAAAGAATAAAGTAGAGACAAATCTTTTTTTCATTTTTATTTATTTCATAGGAATACAAGTAAAGGTTAGATATCAAAACTCTCAAATTCTTTTTGAGAGTTTTCCCGTGATCTCAGCTCTTCTGGGAATGTGCCATCATTATTAGACTACGGGGACACTAAATTCGAGTCCTTCCAATGTACCATAAATTGTAATATGAAAATATTAAATGTAAACTATTGATTGCGTATAATTCGAATTTATGCGCTACGAGGGTAGTTTGACAAGTAGTGAGAATGGAAAAGAAAAACGAATTTTTTAAATACAAAATAATTTTTATTTTGCAATATATTCTCTTAAAAGAGCAATACATTTATTCCAACGGTGCTCCAATGCCCTCATGCTATCTCTAAAATGCGATTCCGGAAGGCTTGCAAAATACTCATTTAAAAGATGATAAGCTCGTCGTTAGACGACAATTTCTTTCCACCTAGTGCCGTTTTCAATTTTGGAAAAAGGTGGAAGTCGGAAGGGCTAGATCCGGCGAATAAGGCGCATGCGGCACTAATTGGAAATGCAACTAGGGGATTTTGGATATCGCAATGGTGCTGGTATGCGAGGGAGCGTTGTCTTGGTGAAACAGAATCTTTTTCTTTGCCATTCCTGTCCGTTTAGTGCGAATCTTAACATTTAATTTTTGTAGAAGTTCTGCATAATATTGTCCGTTTATTGTGGCACCTTTCTGAAGGTAATCAATGAGCAAAATGCCCTTTGAATTCCAAAAAATTGATGCCATCACCTTGTTTGCCGATCAAGTGGTTTTCGCTTTCTTTGGAGGTGCAGAACCAGGTTCTAACAATTGTTTCGACTGTTGTTTAGTTTCAGGTGTACTATAGTGTGTCCAAGTTTCATCGCAAGTAACAAATCGCCTACAAAAATCAACCGGATTCCGCTTATAAAGGTTCAAACACTCACTGGAAATGCGCAAACGAGTGAACTTTTGATCGGTCGTAAGCAATCGCGGCACCCATCATGCTGAAAGCTTGGAAAGGCCCAATTCTTTCGTTAAAATGTGGTCTACGCGTTCTGTTGAAATGTTTACCATGTCTGCTATCTCTCTTACTTTGAGTCGTCGATCTTGCGTAATAATATTATGGATTTTTCTAATCATTTCCTTAGAAGTGCTTTGGTGCTCCAGAGCGTGCTTCATGAACACAACTTGTCCTACCACGTTTAAATTCATTTACCCATCTACTTATTGTGGCGGATGATGGAGCAGATTCACCTAATGTTTACCGTAACTCATCTTTTATTTCGGTAGCTTTCATACCCTTAATTACGAAGTATTTAATCAGCGTACGATAGTCTGCTTTTCCATTGTAACAAAACGACGTGTTGCTTCTTTTTCGATCAGCTGTCAAAAATAGACTTATCAACCGATTTATCTAAATATCGGAATGTAAACATATAAATAGGCAGCCTAAATTACGGTGCATTTGTTTTACCAATTAGAGCGCCACCTATGTGTCTTTCTCACTATTTTTCAAACTATCCTCGTATTACGATACCAAACTGAAAAATTTTTTACATCTCTTTTGAATACCGCACCGACAACAGACATTTTTTCAACTTTTTTGCATTATATACGATGTAGAAGGCGGTTAAAATTAGAATATTTTAGTTTAGTATCGTCGGGGCATAATTAAATGCAATTAATAACCTACCGTGGCTTTTAATTTAATAACTGTTTCCATAATGCAGCTTATGACACATTAGGAGGACTTGAATTCATGCGTGGTCTAATGGTGATGGTACATTCCCGAAGGTGATGAGATTGTGTTTGAGTTCTGCACGGAGAGCGGAAAAAAATTTTTCTGCATTTCATATAGGATGTATAAAGCGGTTAAAATTAGAATTTTTCAGTTTAGCATCGTAAAAGTGCATAATTATATGCAGGTTGAAACTAGTTATTAGAAATATGTGTGGGTGTTACATCATGGCACTACTTTTTATTACAATTTAGGCAGAATATCCTTCAACTGTTTTGAGCAGTATAGAACAGTCCATCTACGGAGAAAGAGGCCGTCTGAATGAAAATACGTTTAACTATTTTTTAAACGTTTTAACAACCATTTCTTCAAAATAATTAGGTAGAGAATTACATTATTTTGTACAATCTATATTTTTTACCTAAAGCTATAGAATGCAGTCCTGTGCACGAAAATAGCGGTCCTAAATTATTATTTATAAATAACATTTACAATGGAGAATTCTGATGCAGTTATATTGAAATTAGAAAATCCCTGACTGAAAATATATGTATATTGTTTCCGCTAAAGTACCAAACATGATAAAAATTACTGTTTTCTAGTCTTGCATTATTATTTGCCTATGCATTAAAATATCAGTAGCATAGCTGGCGGCACTAAACGCAGACGTATGAAGTTCTGTCTGTTGCAGAATAATTCAACAATTTTTTAATCATCCATTTATGTTGTAATATGGGTCGAGCAAAACATTGTTCGTTGGAAAAAAAAGAGTAATTATACTCGATCTATGTTACTTAACACAGGCAAAACCTACAAGTTTATACAAAATACGCTTTCATGTTAGACGAAACTGACTGCAAACGCTAAGAAATGGAAAAAAAGGATAGAAAATCGTGGTGAAAATAGAAAAACTAGTCCTAGAGTAGACAGAACCATTATAACTTGTGCAAAGAAGACACCGTTCATAAGCTAGACAGCAATTAAAAGTGAGTTAACCCTTGCATAAGCACCTCATGAATACGTACTCAAAAACACGTACGGAAAAAAGTGACTGAATGTACTGCGTTCCGATGAATCGAAAATAGTTTTATTAAACTCCGGTGCATACCAGCAACACGTACGAAGACCACCATTGACAACAGTTCAACTCCAGTATACCAAAAAGGAGGCTCAAGCATCATGTTGTGGGAATGTTTTTCGTGGTACGACGTAGGCCCTTTACGCAGAATAGAAGCTATAATGAATGCTGATGTCTATGTGAACATATTACAAACTGTGCTTCTACCATATGCAGAGGAAAAAATGCCACTAAGATGGTCGTATATGCAGGATTATGATCCGCATCATGTTTCTCGGAAAACAAAAAATAGTTTCGAGATAATAACGTTCGCGTTTTGGGTTGGTCGGCAAATCGCCATTGAAAATTTATGGGTAGAGCTGAAAAATACTGTATCTGCAGCTAAGTCGCAAAATATTGACGATCTTCGGAGAATATGCTATGCCGAATGGCAATCAATTTCAGCAGAAATATGTAGGCAACTGGTGAACTCGTTACTCCACAGGTGTCAAGAGGTGATAAACAATAAAGGTCAAACAACAAAATATTAAGGGTTTCAATCCAATTAACTAAGTAGAAATGGCATTTGGTTAGTATTTTAGCATGGCTGCTATTTTAATGCACAATTATTTTATTTGTTCTAGAATATAAACAGTTTTATTTTCGCTTTGGTTTTAAGAAACCTATTTATTTATTGTTATAGTTATGTAACATGTTGTAATAAAGAGTTTAATAAACTTGAATTTCTTTTATTTAACCTATAAACTGATATTTCAGCAAATTTAAGACCACTGCTATTTTCGCGCACATGACTGTATCTATAATTAGTTATTCAATAACCTAGATCATTTATATTAGAATCAAACAGAAGTAGATTTCACCTAGAATTTTTAAAAATTGGAGATCCCAGTTTGCTAATATATTAACATATTTGAATTTAATCACTGAAGGTTGATATATAACCCCTTTCCACATTAATTTTCGTATTCTGTATACTTATTTCGACAACTAAGTTGTCATCATCAGCAGATAATTAAACTACGGCAAAATACCTGTACGAAAACAAATTCCGCACACGAACCGTTCCGCTGAAAGCCATAACGCACACTGTATGTGCTTCATTATTGTGTGTGCGATACGGTTCGTGTGCGGAATTTGTTTTCGTACAGGCATTTTGCCGTATTTTTCCAGGTGCGACACTGTTTAATTACCTGCTGATGATGACAACTTAGTTGTTGAAATACGAAAATTAATGTGGAAAGGGGTTATATATCAACCTTCAGTGATTAAGTTAGTCAACCACAGGCTCCATCAAAATCACCTGACATATTTGATTCCAAAATAAAACAAAATCTCAGTCGTGTAATCTCCCAAAATATTCTTACTGAAAAGTAGTAACAATTGTTTCGCCAGCGCTGTGACTTCTTCAGAGTTCACAGTGCTGGCGAAGCAATCGTTACTATTTTTCAAGAAAGATATTTTGTGAAAATTACATGACTGAGTTTTTGGGTTTACTTTGTTATGGATTTTCATCAAGTAAAGGCCACATTAGCTAATTATTTGATTTCATTTTGTTTGTGTTACATATGTAAGCTATTTCTTTTACATAATAAAGAATTTAAAAATTTAAATTAATTGTTTTAGTTTGTTTAGAATTTTATTACACATCTGCTAAAAAAAATGCCACATGTAAACTCGCCTCAAGCACAAAAGTTTTCCATTTTGATCTGTTTTTTCAATTTTAACACTTAGATGCCGTTATAACACGTAATATTTTTCTGTTTTCTGTTTTTCAGTGTTTTAACGAGAATAAATAACGAGCTACAATTATCTTTATTATTCCTATATCTCTTCGTTATTTAAATTACTTGAATTTTTTATAACGAGAAAAATCAATGTGTCCTGGATTTTTATATTTTTTTAAGGGTTCGTAATTTTTCGATATTATTTGTTTTGTAAATGAATTCACGATTTGGTCACTTAATCATTTGTAGTCGAGAATTTAATTTTAAATGCAACTGCATTTGATAGCGAGCTGACTAACTTTAAGTCTAATTTAAAATTTTCTAATTAGAACATTATATTTACATAGTATTTTCTTACCAGGAGGTAATCTCTGTTTAAGTTTCTTTACGCTATTGTAAATATAGAAAAATACTACTATAACAATGAATAATAGATTGCATTATTAAATGTTACTTCCTGTTTCTATTACTGCATAAATTATGTTTTTTTAATAATTACAAAATACTGGTATTGATCTTGTTCTAAAAATAGTTCAAATAAAAAATGAATCAATATTCCCATATTTCTTTTGCTTATATTACTTTCGTTTTCTTTTTCAAAGGTGTAGTTATTTGCCAAACATAATAAGAAAGATTTATTGAACTAATTTCCTTAATGTTTCGTAAAAATATTCACATGTTAATACATATTACTGTATAAAATAAGATTTATTTGATTACAAATTTTCTTGGTTTATTTTTTGGGGCGATTCGCGGCTACCTTTGCCTTAATTTTTTATAAAGAAATAAAAGATGCAAACACTTTTTCTTTACAATGTTTCGTCGCATGTTTATTACATCTTAAGGCAGTCATTTTGTGTGACGACTAGTTTTTTTAGCTTCATTTTGGGTTTTTTTTTGACGAACAATGAATATATGGAAGTTTGAACTTCTTACTATATATTTATTGACATTTCAGCAGCAAGTCAAAATATTTTCAGATCAAAATCTTCATCACAATGTATGTTGCACCACCCCAAAAGCACTCCTGTCGCAAAAAAATTTGTCGATGGTCTCCATGATTTCGGTTGATTGGCTTATCTGAAATCAAAAAATCGAACGGCATTTTAATTCGTGAAGCTGTGGCTATCGCATGAACTAGAATTATTCGAAAATATTGAAAATAGAATAATTGACATGCTTCTGAAAATTAATTTTCAAATTTCATGACTTTTTTCGATTATTTTGTTACAAAAAAAAACCGCTCGAAATTTTTGCATGTTAGTTTGAACAATGAAAAATTTGCCGGCACTACCATTATAATTTCAAAGCGTTCGGTCAAACCTTTTTTTAGATACCGTGCAGATCAGTTAGACAAACGCACTTTTAAGAAAAACGAGTTTAAAAGTTCAAATTCAATTTAATCTATGAAATCTTTACTCACCATTAATTTGCTATGCCTGGTCCATAAAGAATTCCTTCTTCTTACTGGAAGTCCCTTAGCTGCTTGTTTTGCTCTTGCTCCAATACTGGCTTGTTTTTCAACATCCTTCACGCGCCATTCAGAGCGAGCGATACGTGCTTCATTACGGCGATGCACGTAAGTACGCATTTCGTGGCCAGTTAAACATCCCATTATCGCCAATGATTTTATTACTCCTTGAAATCCTTCGTTGAAGATAACTACGGCCAAAAATGTTGCAATCTCTTCATACTGTCTTTGAGTTTTCTAGCTGAAGCTGATGTAAATTTCTGTATATCTTTGCAGTGTATGACGATTTCCACAAAACTTTCGTTTCTTAGAACCGACCAGAATGAGTACCACTGGATTTGCTTTTTTTTCTGTCACTCATCGCAAAAATGAACAACTTCTAAACTGATCTGATTTCAAACTGATTCATAGTAGCTGTTACGCTCTTCGGTGCCAAGTCAAAACCGAGCTAATCGTTATACTTGAGAGTAACTTTGGGAAAAGAAATGACCTTCTAAATCTTTCCGTATACATTTTTATATGAGTGCACATGTATATTGAAAGGTCTCGGGTGAAAAAACGTCATTAAAGCCCGGCGCATTAACCCGCCGAGCGCTCCGAACACCTGGTTTACTATCTGCTGTAATTTTCCGACGACTTCGAATATTGGAAAATCACTTCACCAGTATATTCTACACATGTTTAGGAATCAATTTATGCAAAAAAAATCGATTCTTAAATATATCACACGGGATGACTGCCTTAAGGCATACAATTTTTTAAATGAAACGATAGAAAAATTTGAAGATCGAAACGCTCACAAATGATACATTGAGAATTAGAAATGATGGCTCGCATTATGATGCTGGAGAATAATCTGTCGTTTTCGGTTTGTTTTCCTTATTTCTTCAAACACTTTTGGCAAACAAATAGTCGTGTACCATTCGGAATTGACCGTTCTACAACTCTCTAAAGGCACGGTTACAACGTGACGGGTTTTTCCGAAAAAACAGGCGACCGTTTGTTTTGATGTGCTTCGAGCGCGAACGACTTTTGGCTCATCTTGAAATACCCACACATCCCAATAGTAAACTGCTGTTTACTATTGGGCTCATACGTATAGATCTAAGATTCATCACTTGTGACGATTTTATAAATGTTTTTTGACGCACCGCCATTTTATTTTTTGTGAATTTCTTGGCACCAATCGACGCGAGTCCTTTTTTGAGCGGTTGTCAAATTATGTGGTACCCTACGTGAACATAGCTTCTCAACGACTAAATTTTCAATCAGGATCTTATGCATGCTTGTGCTGCCAATACCTAGAGATGCTTCGATCTCACGGTATGTCACATAACGGTCTTGCTTTATCAATTCAGACACTACATTAATGTTTTCCGACACAAGAACATTCGTGAAACGACCTTCACGAAATTCATCGTTCAAAGGACGCCGCCCAAGGTTGAATTCACTATGCCAACGATATACTGTAGTTTTCAATGGTGCTTCATCACCATTTAAAGAATTCAGCTCGTCCATGCATTCTTGTTGTGATAATCCACACCAAAAGTTATGAAAAATTATTGCGCGAAAATGTTTGGGAGTTAATTCCATTTTTACTGACAACAATAGAAAAAGCGACCGGATAATAAAACTGTCGAGGTCTTCAATCAGATTGGAGTAGCAAGTTCCCGAAATATAAACGGCTTCCCTCGTATGCCAAAATCTCAATTTTGGTCTACGACATTTTCAAATTTTTCAAAAACACATTCTTTTGCCTTCTACTGCTCATAGCTTGGTTGAACAACGTTCGTTATTTCCACTGATTTCACTAAAGACAACGAATGATTTTCTAACTTTTTATTCCTTCCACTTCTCTGAAGTAAAGAATAGTTTGTAAATCGGTTTCAACTTATCTTGGCTTTTTTTGATAGCTCCAGCTTCTTTAGGATTGAATTTTAAAACCACTTTATTTGTATTCTCTGAATATATATGATAATAAAAAGCTGCCTGTAACCATGTTCCCTAACGTGTAAGAAGGTTGTAGGGTTTCGAGGATATGCGGACATGAAATTCTCGAGTAAGTTTTGGGAAATATGAAACACTGCCTTTGTACTTGCAATTAATTCGTCTATCTCGGGATAATATCGAGGAATAGTTTCTGCTACAAGATGTTAAACATGGGCTTTATACGTAACATGTAAGAAAATAAGGTAGTCTTCCTTAACAGATCGATTTACAAATTTTGCCGATGTGTTTAATACCATCTTTGATATTACTTCCGCAGTACATTGTTATACTGTTGTGCAATCTAGAACGACGAGTAGGATTGAAGGTAGTCGATGTGTTTTCCAACATTTTTTAAAATTATATCTCAAATTTAGCTTCAATTTGTTCATTAGTTTGTGCTTTATAAATGTGTTGTGAAATTAGAACATATGTTTTTTAAAAAAGGAACGGAATTATCCTAAAATTATTCACGAACGAACGATTTCGGGACGAGGCTCTGTTATATTTTAAAGCGAAATATTTGCCAAAACAGTTGGTGAAGTTGGCTCAATGTCTTTCGGAACGCATATGCTTGATATTAATGTGAAGTGTATGTGAAGTGTTGACAAACATTCATTAATGTGAGGCTATGTGTTCTTGCTGCCTTACAAAAAATGGTATCAGAGGCATACAGATGGTACAAAACTCGTGCATTGAATTGATCCACACTATCAGTGGTCGACATGAAGTTATACAGGTGCTAAGGAGCACAGGTTCATCATAACATGGCTAACAGAAGTATATTTCATAGTATCTTTCTGTATAGAAAGTAATTTAAACAAAAAAGCTTGATTAAATAATCAGGCATCAGCAAGCTGCGTTTGAGCTACCAGAGTCATGATGGGAATGTTCACAACAGCAAACAAGTCACTAAAGTTAGAAATATTTAAACGATATTTTTCATATGATGTAGCAGATAAAGTAAATAAGAATTTATTTACAGAAAAAATGAATATATACTGGCTGACCTCTACTATAAGGTGCAAGATGAAAACTATTGTTGGCGTAACTAGGATTGTGGAACAATTATAAGAACTAGAAAATTCTATAGACTACAGGATTGGACGCTTGTTTGTAATAATATTTACATCACTGCAAACACTTGTTTAGATGTATGAATATATTTTTTTTCTATATTTTACATTCTTCATTCAGTCTAACTTAATTTAGCAATGCTGTTTATATCAAGTATTTATATATCAATTTTTCCTTTTCTTAATTTTTTTGTCTAAAAGGCTAAAGGTTAAACGTTAAATGTATATACCAACGCATACAGCGATTTAGTTTTTTTGCTATTACATACATTTTACTGGACTCTACTGGAACAACCAATAAATACCTTATTATTATTTATTTATTTTTACCGTATGTCATGAGATAATAAAAACATTTTCTTCGATTGTGCACAATCTGTCGATTGTCTGTGATTCTTAGTGGCGCTATCTATTAAAAAATATGTGTCGGTAAGGTAGATCTTTCGCCAATGTTATGTCAAAATATCATGACATTTGCATCATTAGAAGCAGAGAAAGTAACAGTGTGTATTTGGCATTGGTGGAAAAATGAATATCGAACGAAGAACAAATATCAAGTTCTGTTTTAAACACGGTAAATTGTTTACTGAAATGTTTTATTTGATGAAACAAGTGTATGGTGATGCGTGCTTACTACGCCCGAGTGTATATGAGTGGTACAAATGATTTAAAGAAGGTCATACGGACATAAATAACGATGAACATCCTAGTGTACAAAAATCTCTTGTTAGGGAGAGTATCATTGTATGAGCCGAAATCCTTATTGCGATACGTGGGAATGGAATTAAACATTTTCAAAATTTTAATTCATCGCATTTTAACACAGCATTTGGGCAAGGTTTGTACCACACAAGCTAACTGATGATCAAAAATTGCTCCGAATTCAACATTGTACAGTCATGATTAAAGGCTCAAAAAAAGGACGAACACTTTATGTGTTCTATTGCAACTGGCGATGAGATGTGGTGTTTTCAATATGATCCAGAGACCATGCATCAAAGCTCTGAATGGAAGCATATAAGCAAAGAAAGAGCGAAAAAAGTCGTTTAGAAAAGTCAAAAGTGAAGACAATGTTAATTTGTTTTTGTGATACGAAAGACATAGTGCACAAAATAGTTTGTACTAACTAGTCAAACAGTCAATGCTGTATATTATCTTGGTGCTATGAAGCATTTATTGACGCGTATTCGTCGTGTGCGCCCTCAATATCGTGAAAATTGTAGCCGGCGTTGTTACATAATGACATACCATCTCATTGCTTGACGTTTATCACTGACACAAATGGTATTTTATCCAACGACCGTTCACCATATTCACCGAATTTGACCCCCTGTGATTTCTATCTATTCTACAAAGTACATTTGCCGATGAAAGGACAGCGTTATGCCGACGTCGAAGCCATTAACAAGGCGTCGACAGCGATCTTGAAGGAATTCATTCGATGTGTTAATCGACCGTGCAAAACGTTGTACTGAAGCCGAAGACGACTACTTTGAATAATAATAAATGAATTTTACCAAAATAGTAACCTTTTGTGGTACGTAGACTTTCGCGGTCGTGGTCCATAATATCTGCTTCTGGGCTTCCGGGCTGGAACAGTTTCAGTGCGATAGACAGTAGCAGTGATTGAGCCCTGAAGATGTCCCATACGAGTGGGTACGAAACGTCGGCAGTTATACCAGTGACGTGGTTCCAGCCCGGAAGCAGATTAGTAACCTTTTGTTTTTATTTTAAAAAAGTTCGGTTTTCTCTGAGACAGACTGTGTATATCGCTTATAATTAGTTTAATATTAAAGCTAAATCTACGAGTTTTTCAATAGCCTCATCTATGAAGTTAGAATAGTAATAATACTTGACATCTTAAATAATTTACCTTAAGATATAAAAGGATGTTTTCAAGGCACATGTGTTGTAGAATATTTAGATTTTCTTAATGTAAGGGAAGGCAATATATGTAATAATAATATATGTTGCTATTATAGTTCTTTTCATGTTTCTAGACGAATGAAATTAAAAGCAATCAAACCAGAAATAATGTAAAACGAATTGGTATATAACACGAAGTCGGTGTGGGGAAATGAAAGTTTACACGCATATAGTTATACTAAAATAAATGGGAATTTATTTGTAGAAAACTTTAATAGAACTGCAGTTGCCAGCTACGCGTCTGATTATAATTTACCTATAAATTAAATTTCACCAATCATTTTGTGTTGAGTTGACGTTTGTGAAATGAAATGTGGTTAGAGTGAGATGGCTTGTAACTTAGTTGAGAAGTCAGTAATGTGTATGTATTAGTGTATCATGTAGTATGTTCGATAGTGAATGTTATATAAAGTGAAAGCTTTGGAAACAACTGAGATATGGTTAGCAATAAATTTTGATTTTTGTGGAATGTACTATTGGAAAATGTGAATTGAAAAAACATTGAGTTTTCGGAAAGATTTAAATTTTTGTCGAGTGATTGTTATTGTGAGAAATAATCATTTTTTTTATTATAATCTGGTAGATAATTTCGTGGCATTTATTTTTTAAATATGATTTCTGGCATATGTCCGCCGCCACTACGAGTTACATGGTCCATTCGATCAGTCCAATTTTTACATACTTTTTCCAATAAATCTGGCTATAAAAAGTAGTCCAGAGGCGATAAATCGCACGAACAAGAGGGCCAGAGAACAAAGCAATTTCTGAAAATAAAGTTGTCACCAAATTGATTTTGCAATAAATCTATTGTTAAGCAAGTTGCACCATCTTATTGGAACCAAATGTCGTCGATGTTCAGTTGATTAATTTTTGGAAATAAGAATTCAGTTAGCATGGCTCGATAGTGCTCGCCATTCACCGTAACGGCAGCCCTTTCCTCATTTCGAAAGAAATAAGGACCGATGATTCCGCCAGCGTGTAAACCGCACCAAACAGTCAATTTTAATAGATGTAATGGTGATTCGTTAACGGCCTGAGGATTGTCTTCGCTTTAAATACGGCAGTTTTGCTTATTGACGTAGCCATTTAACCAGAAATGAGCTTCATCACTAAACACAATTCTTTGATAAAAATGCTCATCTTCGGCCAGTTTCAAATGAGCCCAATCAGCAAAAATGCGACGCAAACGATGGTCGTTTGGCTTCAATTCTTGCACGAGCTGTATTTTATAGGCCGGTAAGCTAAGATCCTTACGTAAAATTTTCCACGTAGTCGAAGGACAAAAGCCAACATGTTGAGAACGACGACGAATCGACATTTCGGCGTCTTCTTCAATACTTCGCGCTACATCCCCAGTATTCTCTTCGGTACGCACATTTCTTTGTCTTGTTGATGGTTTTCAATCGAGAAGAGTAAAATTAGTGCGAAAACGATCAATAGCTCTACGAATTGCTTGCTCACTAGGCCGATTATGTTGACCGTAAAATGGACGAGGTGCTCTATGAACTTCGCGAACGGATTTATTTTTTTGAAAGTAAACTTCCACAATTTGGAAGCTTTGTTTTGGCGTTAAACGATTCATGATGACTTGCCAGACCTTACCGAACAGATGTCAGCAAATGTCAACAAATGTCAATACAGTTTGATATTATCAGCTCTCAAACCATAGTTATCGATATCGATAGTTCTCATGCAGCTTAAAAAACGCCTATTATATGTACATAATTGTGTATAGCATAAAAATATAAATAAGAGAGATTTCATCTGTATTAATTTATAGGAAGCTATGATTAAAAATTAAGCAGAGTTTATTATATTCAATTTTTAGTCCTTAACTTTGATAATTCTACATATGTATACAGATTATATAGTTTTCTCTTTTGTACGAAGTTTTATTGACTATACTTTAATTTCTATATTTCGATAGGTGCAAATGAATGTGAAACTGTTTGAATCAAAAGACTATTGATATTCTAACGATTTTCTTTAAATATCCGTCTTACATTTTGATAATTTAGGTCAGTTTCGAAACAATTTATCCCCTTCAGGCGGGGATTCTTGGAAGTATTCTTATTAAATCGATTAGGACCTTCTAAATATTTACTTAAGCAATTATAAAACTTCAATTACACTGTCTATATATGTAATTTGGGCTAATCAATAACAATATACGTCGAATGTTATTGATGAATACTCTTATAATAAAGTTCTTTGTTCGTAAAATAAGTACCTCGTTTCTCACGTAACATTTTCATGTACACATTAATATCGAAATTACTTGCCCTATTTGAATCTCCATGTAATATGTAATACGAAAATCCCCCTGGTTTATTGGAGCGAATCCAATAAAACTCTGTTCAACAGCAATAAATTCCAGTTAGTCAAAAACGAATTCAAAATGAAATTGCAAAAACGATGCGACAAGAAAATACAGACTAAACCTTCATATTTTACAATACTTAAATTTAATGCTTTATTGCATTCAACGATGACGATCAATATATATTTGTCTTAAATATATTGTATTTGCAACAGAAATAACAAAAGTATTACCAATAAAAGATGATCGAACACTTTACGACTCGGTTTTGTACCGGATTATTCTAATCTATAGGGTGTGCAACTTAATTCGGTTACTTTTTTTGTAAAAAAATGCCTTTATTTTATAATCAAAATGAATGAACGTATTATTCAAAGTATTATCCATCGGAAGCTACAACTTTTCTCCATATTTCGGCCAATTGATAGATTCCTTCCCGAAAAAACCGTTCATCCTTTGAGGCTAAGAACGAACTAAGCCAATTTTTGATTCCCTCAACTGAAGTGAAGCGTATTCCAATAAGGGCATTCTCCATCGATCGAAATAAATTGTAGTCAGAAGGGGCAATGTCTGGGCTATAAGGCGGGTGAGGTAAAACTTCCCAGTCGCTGTTTTCCAAATAGTTTTTAACTGGTCTTGCAATATGAGGCCGAGCGTTGTCATGATGGAATATTATAGACTCATGTCTGTCCCGCATATTCTGGTCGTTTTTCGGCGATTGCTCTCTTCAAACGAATTAATTGTTGTCTGTAAAGTTCGCCCGTAATAGAATCACCAGGTTTTAACAGCTCATAATGGATAACACCCGTCGAATCCCATAAAATAGACAGCATTACCTTGGCACCATGAATATTTGGCTTCGCCATTGATGTTGATGGCTGGCCAGGCTTTACATAAGATTTTTTTGGTTTTGGATTATCGTAATTAATCCATTTTTTATCACCAGTAACGATTCGATACAAAAACGACTTTTTTTTATGGCCTTCATATAGCATTTGTGACATGCAAAATCGTCTTTCAACGTCTCTTGGCTTCAATTCGTGTGGTACCCAATTTCCTTGCTTTTGGATGAATCCCAATGCTTTTAAACGTTTTGAAATGGCTTGGTGAACTACTCCCAACGTTTCTGCAAGTTCTTCTTGCGTTTGATATGAATCTTCATGCAGTAATGTCTCCAGTTTCTCGTCTTCAAACTTTTCTGGTTGACCTGGACGCGGTCTGTCTTCAACGCTGAAATCACTGCTTTTAAAGCGTCGATACCATTCACAACATGATTTTTTGTTCAAGCAGATTCACCATACACTTCTGCAAGGAATCGTTGAGCTTCAGCTGCACTTTTCTTCCAAATAAAGCAGAAAATGAAAACTTCCTACAAATGTTGTTTATTTAACACAAATTCAGACATTTTCAGTGAGCTAAAAAATAATGTTGTTGTATAAAATTCAAAACAATGTAACTAGCTATGGTTGACAGATGTCAAATCTTTCCAACAAAAAAAAGCCAGCTGTCATACTCAACTATATATAACAACTAACGACCTCCATTGAAAAGTAACCGAATTAAGTTTTATTAGACACATTTGTCAAAAAGGTTTATACGATTTTAGTTTCTGTTTGAAGATTATTGTGGTGGTGCAGTAAGTTAATAACAGTGTTCGAAATTTCCTGTGGTAAATTAATAGGTGTTGCCAAACGATCCAGCATATTAACTTTGCATGAGAAAGTTATACCAACAGACAAATCGGTGAAAAATTAAATCTGGCCGCGTCGACGGAAAATTACACCATTCTCTGTTATCAGTGATCTTCCAAGTTTGTCACGAATAATCACTTCAGTAGATGATCGTCTACTACAATTAATCAGCAAATGAAATCGTGGAAAACATCACCAGAAATAGTGAACGAATTCAATCACCAACGTTAGTATGCGATTTCAGTTACCGCGTCAAATACAGGAAATTTACACGGTCGTGTGGCAGCTCGTAAAACATTGCTATGCCGAAGTAACCGATTGAAGGCTACGACGGGGCCGAAATCATTGGAACTGGATGGTGGAACAGTGGCAAAATGTTTTATAGACCGACGAATCAATACTTAAAGTTATTCGCCAGACATTCCACTAATGAGAGAATGCAATAACAATACAGCACGATGGTGATTCAGTTACAGTTTATAATTATTTTTCTTACATAGAAACAGGGACACTATACTGAATCAAAGAAATAATGCCGAAGAGAACTACCGCCATATATGTATTTAAATCCCATATCATTACTTCTGAACTGCGAATAATTGGCGAAAACTTTACTTTTATACGCAATAACGATCTGAAGCATACAGCTCGAATAGACCAAATCAAGCGAATATTTTACAAGCAATGTCCAGATCTTGATCCTAGTGAGTTGCTGTGGGATGAGATTAATAAAAGAGGTCGAACAGTCGGTCCTACTTCAAACTTTAACGAAAAGCTCGGGCACATTCTTCAACAGAAATTGAATCGCTCAAAGTTAATATATAACCCCTTTCCACATTGATTTTCATATTCTGCACACGATCTGTACCGTTGAAACCCAAAATGCACACTAGTGTAAGTGTGCGTTTTGGCTTTCAACGGTACAAACCGTGTGCGGAATTTGTTTCGTACGGATATTTTTCCGTAGTTTTCCAGGTGCGACACTGTTTAATTATCTACTGATAATGACAACTTAGTTGTCGAAATACGTATACAGAATACGAAAATTAATGTGGAAAGGGGTTACATATCAAACTTCAGTGATTAAATTAACCAATCACAGGCTATGTCAAAATTACCAACAAAAATCATCTCAGGCGATACACTAAAAAATTAATGAAAAAAGTATCGCGATTTGTTCAAGTAGTTAAAGAGGTGGATTTTTTAACGAAAACAATATTTAAAAATTTCGTTAATAATGAATATTAAAAATAAAATTTTCGTTTGAGTTTGATAGCTGCTATTTTTTAGAATAATAAATTCTTTTCTTTAGTGTTAGTTTTATTTTAAACTTGCGTTACTAGGTCAAACTTCAATGGACGGTAGTGTATATTAAATATTGATGTGTATATATTGCAATATCAAAAATGTTAACTAAGTGTATTCTATCGGTTTTAACGTTATCTAACTTTAGGGGTACTGCTCGGAAAGACAATAGATATTAAATCAACAAGGGGCTAATTAGAATATTAGACGGGCTCCAACGCCACTTGGGAGAAGAAAAGCAATCAAGTTGATTAGGAGTAAATTTATTATACATGGGAATTAGAGAATAAACATAATAATATGCATGATTTAAAATGACTATACTTGTATTAGGAAATTACTTTCCTACCAAATACACTTCATATTTTGGATTTTCGTGTATTATTAAATGACGGTACTGACATATTTTGGATAATGTTTTACACAATTACACACCTTTTTTAAATCGAAATACCACAGCAATAACAGCAAAACATAAACAGAAAAAAAAAATAAAACAAAAAGAAGTTTACCAAGAGTTGATAAGATTACCTAAGGCTGTCCACAAAAGCTGCGGCTTGCCAGCTTATTCAGTTGAATACATTCATGTCAGTTGTTAAATAAAATAAGCAACGCTCTGTATATTTGTACATCGGGATGAGGAACAAGAATTCTCGTATTCTGTTTTAGGTATCAAACTTCCCAAAGATATGAAAAATACAGTTACAAGAAGATAAATGTAAACGCACAAATAGGAAAACGTAATTTTACTTTAATTGTAAAGAAAACTAAATTTAAAATAATGCATAAATTAATGTTAAGTTGGCAGAAATGATATTTAATATGAAAAATATGAAAAACTAACTAATTAAAAGTAACAAAATTAGTAATCTCTACTCTATGACAATTAATTCAAAACAATTAGAAACAAATTAACAAGGAAGAAACTTAGCTGATATGACAAAGAAGACGTTAATTTCAGCTATAGCTCAACCTACATCAAGAGATAGTTCACAGGATGCGATTTAACTGATTAAATGGTAGATGAACATCATGGAAGATATTAAAATTCGTGTCTAATCTGGTACTTAAAAAAATGTACTTAAAAGTGATACCAAAATAAATTCATATTTAAAATTCACACTTAGTAGGCCTTAAACTAATTTGTACTTAAAGTCCTAAAACAACGACAGCAAAGGAAGAAATTAGAAAAATGGTAAAGCTTGTTCAAGGTGAAGGTGGATAAAAAAAACTCTTCAATTTGAACAGTTTATTAAAAAAAAACTTCCAAAAAAACTACATCCAGTAAGCTCTGTAATTCGTAAGTTTAAAAGCCAATTTCGATCACTAGTAAACGACACTTAAATGTACTACTTAATAATGGTTGTTCGTAACGAAGATCTGGAGTTATTTTGTTATAAATTTGTTATATATGCTCGAAAGCTTGAAGGAATATGTCCCTATGACGAGAAACTTGAGCACTTATACGCGAGATAAGATAGAACAGGCGTTCCGAAATCAGTCGAAGGAATAAACACAAACACATCAAAACAACTAAATAAAAACACACAGCAACGATAATAGACTCATGAAAGTGGTAATTAAACATACGAGATTATAAACTAACCTAAAAAGACGACTCAAAAATGGAACACTAAGTAGATAGTATTTCCGAAGTACCGAAGTTTTGTTCTATGCATGACCATACCATGTAGAGATGTTAAACACATTGCCTTTTATAACACTCTAGAGATCTCAAAAATTATACATACTATAGATTCAGTACCGCTTCTAGTCGTCAAGTTTATTGAATAATTAACAGCAGTAGATGATATGTAATATAAGAAACCATTTTTAAAATGTTTGCGATATAATTTTATGCACTTTTCTCTATTTTCCAATAATAAAAGGTTGATGAATCTTGGCCCACTGTAGACGATTTTTTTTCATTGCTTCGGTTAAACGTGGCTTTTTTCGCAGACTGGTTACATTTTAATCCAGCAGATTATAATCGAGTTCACTTTGATATCTTTCTACTAAAGGACTGCAAATGATGTAACAACTCTCTGATGGGAGCATATCTATTTTGCAGAGCAATGCTAATAACTTTTCTATCCTCCATATTGATGATTTTGCATGGCCAATGAAAATGTTGATCGCTTACTGTTGAGGGAAAATTTACTTTGATATTGATGTTGCAATTCTCTCCACTGTTCGGTGTGAAACTTTTACTTTTCTGACTATCCCTAATAAAGTTTCTATTCTAATTCATTGTTTATAATATCTTTCCCCATGGCGCTATAAAAATATAAAGTACCATTACTTTAACTATAGAACACTTAACAAAAAATAGTAAACATTATACAAAAATACCCTTCGAGGGTTCTACAATTCTGAATAAATTCTACTTCCAAGAATTTTGTGAGCGCAGGTCAAGACTATGATTTTGGTAAGGGATTAACGATCCCAAAAATTTATTCTATGAAATATGTATATATATATATAGATTTCCGAACTAGAACAGCATCTCTGACACTATTGTTTAATAGACTAATAGCCCGGAAGATGTGCCTCGAAAAGCAGACGAAACGTAGACAGGTGAAACAGCAATGCCAGAAGCACCGTTTCAGCTCGGAGCTCAAAAGAAGTTACGGATAACAGCGCAAGAACGTACAAGTAAAATTAATTATTTCGTTAAAGCTCTACTGTAGGGTGGGCTAATTTAATTTCTGGGCACTGTATATATATATATATATATATATATATATATATATATAGTGCCTGGAAATTATATATACACGCTAGCACGAGGGAGCGTTTTTATATTCGCGGAATGAGCGGGTTGTAGAGGGGTGAGTAGGCGCATTGGGGGCGTGGCCTGTGCAGCGACTCATGATTAGTATAAATACTAAGTTTCATTGTTATTAGACAGTTAGTCTTTGAGCTATCGTCAACCAAGTAACATAATCAGGAGTGAAAAGTGAAATATGGAAAAAATCGAATATCGTGCCGTTATAAAGTTCCTTACCAGGCAAGGAAAATCAGTCGCGCCCATAATGAATGAGATGTCATTAGTTTACGGCGACTCTTGCCCAGGAAAAACCATGGTGTACAAGTGGCATAGTTTATTTAAACAAGGAAGGGAATCCCTTGAAGACGACCCGAGGCCGGGCAGGAGCATTGGGGTGACCACGCCAGCACTTATCCAAAAAGTTGAACAAATTGTACTCGAAGATGCTCAACTAAAGAAGAAACAACTCGCAGAAATGGTTGGAGTATCCGATACAACAATTTTTAAAATTCTACACGAGCATCTCGGTATGTCTAAGGTCAGCGCAAGATGGGTGCCGAGAATGCTCACGCCGCCGCAAAAACAACAGCGCGTAGAGTGTTCGCGTGCATTTTTGGACCTCTGTAATGAAGACAAGGATGGTGTATTGAGTGGAATTGTTACTGGAGACGAAACTTGGGTTCATCATTATGAACCTGAGTCCAAACAAGACTCCATGCAGTGGCATAAAAAGGGCACAGCACCTCCCAAGAAATTTAAAGTGTCACAATCAGCTGGGAAACTCATGGCAACGGTATTTTGGGACTCGGAAGGAATATTGTTGATTGATTATAAAGATAAAGGTGTTTCTATAACCGGAGAATATTACGCTTCAATATTAGGGCGACTAAAAGAAGCCATTAAAGAGAAAAGACGGGGAAAATTGACAAAAGGTGTTCTGCTTTTGCACGACAACGCGCCCGTCCACAAGAGCCGCGTTGCGTTAGCTGCCCTGCATAAGGTGGGCTTCGAAATTGTGAATCACCCATCCTACAGCCCAGACCTGGCCCCGAGTGATTATTACCTGTTTCCGAAAATGAAAAAAGAGCTACGGGGTAAAAAATTTACTGCCGATGATGAAGTCAAGGAGGCAGTTTCGGCGTATTTTGCAGATAAAGAGAAATCATTTTTTTATGAGGGTATAAATAAATTAATTGAAAGATGTGAAAAATGTATCCGTCTTGCAGGTGAATATATTGAAAAAGAAAAATAATTTGGTTTTTTTATTTCCACCCCTTGTCCCCCATTCCGCGAATATGAAAACGCTCCCTCGTATGTTGTTTTTCTTTTTCCTCTTTTACTGTTTATAATTAGTAGTATAAGGTTTGAATTTGATGGAGCCTGTGGTTGATTGACTTGATCAATAAGGTTGATATATAACCCCTTTTCCACAATTAACTATTTGTAAAATTCTGTATACGCATTTCGACAACTAAGTTGTCATCATCAGCAGATAATTTCAAAGTGTCGCACCTGGCAAAACACGGCGAAAAAATTGTACGAAAAATAAACTCCGTACGCGATCCGCACCGATGAAAACCAAGATGTGCACTGTGTCTGTTTCACAAGATTTTTAAAAAATACTTTTACTTAAACTAACATGCACTACATCGAAAAAGGTTATTATGGTCAAAAGTGTGTGATTTATGTGTGTTTTATGATATTGTTCCTCTTGTCTTTCAGTAGAGAGAAGAGAGGCGTTTGCAGAGGGCCGGCGTCATAAACGTTTACCA
>JAVIWB010006402.1:0-95840 GCA_031893035.1 Dermolepida albohirtum
TTTATAAATAGACGTAAGTTCGAAGACATTTAGTTTTAAATTTTTATTCGTGTTATAAAGTCGTGGCAATTCCATATGGTATATAGATTTTTCAGCTTATTTTTATTAAATTTTTTTTTTGCCGTTAATAATGATGTGACTATCAAAAAAAATTACAACGAATTCATTGCTAATGCCTTAAAAATGAAAGAAAAAGGAATCATTGAAGAAAAACAACTGGTCAGTCAATCTACTTATTTACTAAATAATAGTGGAACTAAATGGATAGTCGTAGGTCTAAGTTCTGCTGCTGGTTTTGAGCCCATCATTCAAATTCGTTCATCGAATGATTGCATCTTCTTTACAACAGATGAGTTGGAAGAATTTTGCAAGACGGAGGGGTGCAGCCCTAATCATGAGATGAAATGTAGTACGTATAAAGACATACGGGTGATTCGGCTCAAGAGTCGTGATAAGCAAATTGTTTTATCTTAAGACACATACAACATCTTCAACTTGATGGAATTACTACATCAAAAATTATCTGTTCTAAAGGGTACGGATTTTGTTCAATTCTATAATTCAACGCTGCAGGTTTGTTTTCATATGTCTGGTGATGTATACGGCAATATAAAGGCATTATTATCTTGTAATATTACTTCTTTAAATGTTTTGTATATGTATGAAATCTTATACTTAAATTACAGTACTTTACATTTTGATGTAGAAGTAATGAGATTAGGTTGTTGATTTAATATTATGCTTAATAAAACATGTTATTTCTACATTTATGTCTTCTATTTTAACGACTTTAAAAATGATTGTGTAATATTTCTAGAATATACAGTTGCTGAAAATATGATGTAACATGTCTTTAAGGAATTTCTAGAAATATTACGTAATACTACCCTCACCACACCTGAAGTCACAACAGCTCTTAACTGCTGTTTAATGTGTCAGTAGTATAGTTGGCTGAGGTGGCTGTGGCTGTGTGTGTGTGCTTCTATTTTTTGGTAAGAAATTTTCCATTCATTTAAATTATATATACAGTCTGGAATAGTAAAATGTATTATCAGATAATATACATATAATATTGCCGTCATCTTGGTGGGTCATCTTGTTTCGAAAATTTGAGCGCCATCTGGTTTCGGAGCGCCATCTTGTTATGAAAATTTGAGACTCAATTTGTTTTTCAAAATTTAAGGCCCTTTTGCCTTGGGGCCACCATCTTGTTTTTGAAGCTTTTCGACAGAACCTCGTATGTTTATTTTAACTTTTTGATCACACCGCGTATATTGAGATCACCATTTTCAATTTAAAATTAAATATACAGTCTGGAATATTAAAATGTATTGCCAGATATATACAGTCTTTAAGTTTATTGCCGCCATCTTGTTTCGAAAATTTGAGTGGCATCTTGTTTTGAAAATTTGAAGGCATCTTGTTTTGAAACTTTTTGGCCGAACCCCGTATATTGGTTTTTTACAACTTTTTGGTCGAACCTCGTATGATTATTTTTTACAAATTTTTGATCGCCCCCTGTATATCGTGACGTCATGTGAAGTCACTTTCGGTGGTGGCGGTGAGTCCCGTACCCGCGAAAGACATCTACTCTTTGCTGTGAACAAATTCGAAGCTCGATATAACATATGTACATATATACATATGTATATATATATATATATACATATATATATGTTTACATTGCTGTTATTATAAATTACAAAAAATATTTGAAAAATTATAAATGATTTTCTTAAAATATGTAACATTTTTATTTGAATATAAATACAATACGATCCAAATGAAACATGACTTTAAATTTTTGTTTGAAAATAGAAATGCTTTCTGAATATAAACAAACCCACAAATTATCAGAATTGTGTAAACAGACTTCAAATCAACCTAAGTATGTAGACTTTGGGGATATGACCATACTTTTTTGCTAAGTGTACATATCGATGCTTGTTTGTTTGTGTTACTTAGTTCGTATAAATATATATATATATATATATATATATATATAAATGTATATACATATTACTGTGATATACTATATACTACTTAATATTGAATAAGACTTGAGTATTGTGAGAAACATTTGCTCACAGCACAATTATGAGACTATTTTGTTTGGATTCTTATACAAATTCTTTGTAGGGTAGCCCTGAGGTCCTTTGGAATCAACCAAGCCTGACATCCATTTAACACAACAGTCATATAAAAAAACAAACATTATTCTTCCAAACTATGCTGTATTACACCAACTAAAACTGAATATATACATAAATAAATAAAATACATGAATAATCTAAGAAATGTTTACTAACTTATTAACAGGCAGAGCTAAATAGAATTATATAGTACAATAACATTAAATAATCATTAATAACGCATCGAAATATAATATACTTAACTTCGTCTAAATTCGATAACCTCAGTTTTCAAAATGCTTGATTTAAAAATGTTTGTTCGAGATTCTTGTCTTTTGAAATCAAAATAATATAAATTATTTTAAATACACTCGTTGTTTGCTACACACCCACCCAATAGGGATCGTCCACAACCAGTTGTTAGAAAAACAAAATGAACTTTTAAACTCAACAGCGTAATTTCAATACACCCATTTATCTAGTACCACCCACCAAATAATGCACGTAAATAACTGAATTGTTTACTAAAATCAAATTAATTTAAATACAGATAAGAAATTAACATAAAGATTTCTACATGAAATTAAATTAATAAAAATATTTTAAAGAACTATTAATATCGCTATAGATGCATAGGACTTTTAATATGTCACACGACTGTTGCTCCCGCTCATATTCAACACTGAAAGACTTGCTGAAACGAGCTGCGTACCATCAGTACAGAGGAATATGATATGGACTGGTTTTTTGTCTTTCACGTCATCGTATTACCTTTTCACTATTTTTTTTCAAAATGTCTTCATTTCGACTTCTAAATTCATTATGTATTACATTTATTTATTTAAACCTATCTTTTTCATTAAATCTTCATTTTCCAAGTCTTTATATAAAATTTATGAAAACGCTGTTGCTCTCTGTTGGACGTTTTACATTGTGTTAAAACATGTTTCTTTAAAATATTATCTAACGTTCCTTGTAGACTTTCTATGTCCACGTCTTTACTGTCGATGTTTTGACATAACCATGACCTTGGTTGATATAAAACAACTAGCTACTTGCAAAATTATATAGAAATTGCATATTAATGAATTTATTTCCAATCTCGTTATTATATAATACATTCGAGTACGCCATGTCCTTTTATCATTATATTTGTTATATAAGTTTCACAAATATTTTTTTTTTAGATAGATCAACATTTATAACCTCTCATTAAAATATACTCAAATTGTATTTTTCGTTCCAGATTCCAACAAGCATACTAAATTATGTAGATATAATATAATGTTAATGTAAATTTCAAACTAACAACTATGTAAAATAAGTGTTTAAATATAGGTTCATTCTTTGCTGAGGTTGTGAAATATAAATTTCACAAAATAAGACATCTGACAATATATGAAGACGATTTAACTATATTAAGTGTATCCGAAGCAAAATTAATTTATATCTATACCTATTCTTTAAGAACTCAAACTAAATTCTTTCACGGTATTTATATAATGAATCGTTGCATATAAATATATTATTTGTGGATTTCGGAAATCTACCACCCAGATTTCCGAAATCCATACTTTTTTCATCTTGGCTTTTGGGCTATAACCGCATCTTTGATAATTCTGGTGATGATGTTTCGTCGCCACTTGTATGGCACATCTTCATTGCTAACTGCTGCTATTGCTTTCGTTGTTGACCTGAGACAGTGTAGGCATGAGCCAGTGTCATTGTATTTACAACGACAAAAAGCCGTGCTTTGGAATTTGTTACAGTGCTGGCTTCTTATTTTGATTTAAAGGATTAATAGAGTTGTGGCAATAATAAACATTAATAAAAAATTCACCTATTGGCAAAAGTATATTAATAGATATAAAATTAACATGAAAAAGTAATTTTAAAAAAATATATTTTATTTCCGACGATTAAAAGATTTGCGAATCAGTGTAATTTTTACACATTACCAATTTTTTATGACTTCATCTTTTGAAAGCATGTAAGCACGTACTTATTACTACTCTAAATTCATCTGATAGTAACTATAATGTTTAAGAAGGATAGTTATTTAACAGTAACAAGCAACAGTAAAAAAATAATAACTAACAATATAAAAATATCGTTAGTTACAATTTTGTTAGCTCTTATCCATTATATGTGTGTGTATTATTAAACAGCTAGCTTTATATAAATTATTAGTAAATTGATAGTTATTTTGGTAACGAACAATTGGGATGTAAAACCGCACTTGAAGAGCCTCCTAAGTATGCTGGTATCATTTTAATTTGTCTTTAGATGGCATAAACTTTTTGTAAAACTTTGAATCGTTTATGGATTTATAATATCGTCAAGCTAATTATGGAGAAGCTAAAAGAAAATAGTTGGCGATAAAATGAGTTGTAAGGGATTACCATCATTATACATAGAAACAACCTCATTAATAGCGATTTAAACTAAATTATCTTATCGACCAGAGGAACGGTGCTTGTATTGTGTGTATATAGTGCGGTTTTTCAGGAGTCTTTCCGCTTTATCACGCTGTACATGCTTCCGGATATAAAAGCTTCACAACGTTTCGGCCGAATCTGATCTGTTATCACATTTGTAGCGTCGATACTGCGTGTGATTCGATCGGTCTGCGGTGTAGTAAATCTATAGACTACTACACAGAGGTATAGAGGTGTGGTTCCATGTATTTCTTGTTCCCATGTGTATTTTAGTCTATACTGTGGTATGTCGCGTGCTGTGCTGTGTTTGTTATCGATTATCATTTCGTTAGTAAAGATCACCTAACTTATGATTGTCCTGAACAGTCTTGCTCTTTATGATTCTCGGATTTTTTCAATTTCTACAACTTCCCCGATTATTCTCTAGTAATATGAATTTATGCTTACAGTTGTTTTTGTACCATTAAGGTTAATATAATCTTCAGTCTTTATAATATATTATGCAAGCGAAATGTTCTTTAACTTTTTTCTACAAAATTTTTGTCTCCTTCTTTTCAGGTACTGACTCGATGATTACTCTACACCCTATATGTTTTGAAATAGTCTCTGCAGGGTAATTCGTATGTGTTTCTATGATGTCTTTAGCATTTTTTAGTCTACTATACTTCCGACTATTCTGTGCTGTGAACTTGTTCGTATATTGTGTAGTTTCAAAAAGGCAGATTTTATCTGTAGTGCATTTTATGTTGGGTAATATAACTTGAACTTGAACATCTTGTTGTGACGTAGTAGTAGTAGTATTTGTTGTATGGTCTTATTAGAGTACTGGTTGCTGACTAGTGTTTTCCGTACCTTTATTATTTTTCTGTATTCTTTAATATTACTTGTAGCTCGGCAATGAACCTGGGATAGTGGTTATGGCTACTATTTATTGTTATTATAACATTCATATTTCCTTTCAACCTTTTGTTTGTGTTGGGGTTGCTTTTGCTTACTTTATTTTTCTGTGTATTGTTTTTATTAAGTCGCCGCGACAGACATCGCTAACATTTCGCTTACTATTACTTGTAAAGATATTTGGAAATGTTTTCTTGTATTTGTTGCAACGCTGTCAATAAGCCCCGCAGACTCGGAGGAATATAAATTTCGGATTTCTAATAGCCATGCAAGAACTATTTGCAGACTGATAATCATCTCAATAGTCCGAAATCTCTTATTGTTTCGATTCTAACGGCATATGTATTTTAGGGCAATCTGTGTTGGAATCAAATAATTCTAAGATTGTTTCTCTTCTTATTACTGAACATATAATTCAAAAAATATCTGACCGTGAAAACGTAAGAATAATGTTATTGTGATTCCAATTAGACGGCTTGCATTGATTAATGATACCAGTGTGAGGGTTTCAAAACTTGAAAAATTTGATAGAAGTCTTACTAATTTATTGTATACCCATTAAAGTTTGCTTTTCTTCGGAGTCTAATGTTCATACAGTGTTGCGAAATATTTCGATGTTAAAAGCAATATCTAGATATTCTGCATTATCAATCTACAGAGACCGTACTCTGATACAACTAGAGATCCATAAATATGCAGAAACAAAACGCAAAGATAGAATAAGTAATGGTGACTCGAGCTTCAAAATTAAATACAAAAAGTATAATTTCTATTATTAGTACTTTAAGTTTCTTCTATAGCTCTAAACATTTACTACTAAAACACCCGTGGTATAAACACTGAAGCCCATTCTTTTTTTACCGCAATTTGTAAATCATCTTATAATATAATTGTCATTACGAAAAGTTGGCTTGATGATTCAGCTTTGGACTTCGAGTTAGTACCACCTGCGTATAATATTGTAAGATGCGATAGAAAATATTCCCCTGCCAGTCATTCTACGAGTCGCGGTGTCTTTATTTCTTTGTCTACTGAAAGGTCTTTGCAAAGTAGTTCACAATTCTTGCTTTTCCTCTGTAGTTCCTTTGATCGATGTCGTTAGCTGTTATTGCAAATATAGTTAATGATGTTTTATTTGCAGCCGTCCATACTCCATCTAATACTTCTGTTGATGAATTTGATCTTTTTTGTGAAACACTGGAAACTGTTTTGATTGTCAAGTAGGTAGATGATTTTTTGTCTTATAATAAATATTGTTCATTTAACTGTTTACACAGCTTTCTTAATCTTAAGTAATTTAATACAATTATTAATTGTGATTAAACTACTTGCTCTTCTTATTTCCAGTTTTTCTTCCCCACTTATTCCAATTGATGCTTACCATTCCTTTTTATGGATAGATCTGGAGCTTTCTGCATCATTTTATTTATGAGCTTACGTTTCCGTCTAATAAAAAATTCCATATATGTCTGTTTAATGTTGATTGGTCTTTTTTATAACGTTTTACAAATGTCGATTGCCCAATACGAAATTTTTATTGTAATCTCCGACATTTTAAATAGACATGTTCCGAAATATTCTTCTCTTAAATATTCTGCATGGCTAAAAGCTAATATAATTTCCAATTCAAAATTAAAAGTTTTCTGTCGACCCAAATGAAAGCGTACACAATATCATTTCTTTCTGGATGGGATTAAAAAACAAAACAGAACAATCTGTAGAGATTATATTACTACAACTTATTCTGTTTATCTTAAGCGAACTAAAGAATCCATCAAAGGTCATCCAGGAATGGTTTTCCAATATATTCATTGCAAACAGGACACAACGCGTATATCTAAACTTAACCCTACAGTGAAATCTTGAATCTTTTCAGAGAATAGTGGATGCTTTTGCCTATAAATTATGTCCTGGCATCTTCTCAGCATTCTCCACTGCATGCTCAACATTCTAACCATTTACACTTTACGTTCCTATCGGTCAATGAAAAAAGGTAATCAAAGCTATTCTCAAAAGAAGGTTACAGGTGATGATTTAATCTCTAGCTTTCTTTTACATGATCCACGATTTATTTTGGCTAGACTTTTAAAATTAATCATCACTTTAGCAATTCAAATGGCAAATTTTTTGTTAGTATGAAAGCGTGCTAGAATTGGTCCATAGCTATTTCATAAAATTTTGCTAGGGTTTTCGAGAGCACTATATATTCTTGTCTGCACCTTAATACCATATCAAGTATCTTATAATCTCAGATTGGATTTGTCCGTAGAAGATCTACTGTAACAAATATTGTGATCACATCTCAATTTATCACTGAATAGATTGTCAACGGCGCTTAAGCAAGTAGATGTCATTTACATTGACTTTACTAGTGCATTTGATACAATAAACAATATAGTATTTCCGTTTTTATATTTTATTAAAAATTTTATGTATTTTTGGTGGATATGTATAAATATTTCTTCTTGTTATCCTGTAATAGTAACTCGTTGGACACTAAAGCTTATTATTATTAAAATATGAAATGCACGAAACTATGCCTCAACACGTATCATCATAGGTATACATACATCATCGACCGGTCAAATCATACACAATATCACTCGCCACAATAAAGATATCAGATGATGCCAAATGAGATTCCGTCAAAACGATGTGAGAACAATGTGACAATGTGAGAAAACATCGGACAGACCACCGTTAGTTGAAAATCTATGTATATATATATATATATATATGTGTGTGTGTGTGCTTGAAATTACCCAAGTAAATACCAAAAATATATTCAAAGAAAAATAAATACTGTTTAGTGTTATTTTATTATTATTATTTCTAAGAGAAAAATAAGTTGTGTTTCCCTAGAAACGTATTTATTAAAACCGTTTTTTCTACAAACAATTCACTATAAATAAGTTTTGCTGTGAGTGCTTGTTTATTATATGTGTCTATAGAGGTTCACACGATACGGAGATACATACGAGGGAGCGTTTTTATATTCGCGGAATGGGGGACAAGGGGTGGAAATAAAAAGACCAAATTATTTTTCTTTTTCAATATATTCACCTGCAAGACGGATACATTTTTCACATCTTTCAATTAATTTATTTATACCCTCATAAAAAACTGATTTCTCTTTATCTGCAAAATACGCCGAAACTGCCTCCTTGACTTCATCATCGGCAGTAAATTTTCCCCGTCTTTTCTTTTTAATGGCTTCTTTTAGACGGTCTAATATTGAAGCGTAATATTCTCCGGTTATAGAAACACCTTTATCTTTATAATCAATCAACAATATTCCTTCCGAGTCCCAAAATACCGTTTCCATGAGTTTCCCAGCTGATTGTGACACTTTAAATTTCTTGGGAGGTGGTGTGCCCTTTTTATGCCACTCCATGGACTCTTGTTAGAACTCAGGTTCATAATGATGGTCCAAAAATGCACGCGAATGCTACGCGCTGTTGTTTTTGCGGCGGCGTGAGCATTCTCGGCACCCATCTTGCGCTGACCTTAGACATGCCGAGATGATCGTGTAGGATTTTAAAAATTGTTGTATCAGATACTCCAACCATTTCTGCGAGTTGTTTCTTCTTTAGTCGAGCATCTTCGAGTACAATTTGTTCAACTTTTTGGATAAGTGCTGGCGTGGTCACCTCAATGCTCCTGCCCGGCCTTGGGTCGTCTTCAAGGGATTCCCTTCCTTGTTTAAATAAACTATGCCACTTGTACACCATGGTTTTTCCTGGACAAGAGTCGCCGTAAACCAATGACATCTCATTCATTATGGTCGCGACTGATTTTCCTTGCCTGGTAAGGAACTTTATAACGGCACGATATTCGATTTTTTCCATATTTCACTTTTCACTCCTGATTATGTTACTTGGTTGACGATAGCTCAAAGACTAACTGTCTAATAACAATGAAACTTCGTATTTATACTAATCATGAGTCGCTGCACAGGCCACGCCCCCAATGCGCCTACTCACCCCTCTACAACCCGCTCATTCCGCGAATATAAAAACGCTCCCTCGTATATCGAAATTCTATAAAATACTGTTATAAGCGCGCAAATTAGTCATAGAATAGAAGAAGAACAGTGTATTATTAATTGGATAAAGTATGTTTAGCTTATTTCCACACTATGGGAAATTTTTTATAACTTTTAGAGTTGTCTCAATTCCTATGGGTTCAATAAATTATCATACGTCACATTACATCCTCTGTGCAAGTAATGCATGTAAGTAATTACGAATTTTGATTTTTATCTTATTTCTATCCAAGGTCTTTTCTTTTATACATTTATAGTAAATATATTAAGCTTTCCTGTAACGCTCCTAACTTTAATATCATATTTTTTTAATATCATATTATATTTTATTATTACATTTTTTGCTATATATTGTATTTGGGTAATTTCGTTGATAAACATCTTGTGAAACTATGAGCACAAATCAAATTCGAGAAATTCCAAGAAAAATTCTATACTACTGTGTAGATAGTTATTTCGGGGGATCAGCATTGGCTCAGAGAAAGAAAATTTTAAAAAAATGTTTTGGAAAATTTAGATTCTTGATTATTACAAATCATTAATTAATTTCCATCTTACCATCTTTCCATCTTCGTTCGTATATTAAAATGCATTGTTTCATAGTAGGAATGAATATTGCTTTAAATGCCAGAATTTAATTTTTATGTATTTTAAATTTTTATTAATTAATTATTATAAAATTATAATTCAAAGTGAGCGAAAATATATTGTATTTTGTAAGTTAATTAATTATTTTAATGTTTATATAATTCAAGGTATAATTACTGCAAATATCTCTCGATCGCTTTCGCACATACTATTTTCCTCCTTGTATACTACATTACTAATACTTAACGCTTTTGAGATATTATTTCTGAATGTATTTATAATACGTGACCGTAGAGTGTTACATTATTTTACAACGGATATTAATAATAACTTACAATATTGTATAGTTGTGTAAAAGAAATCGAAATATGTAAACTACTCAATAATAGTTGAATTTGATGGGGCCTGTGGTTAATTAACTTAATCACTAAGGTTGATATATTTATAACCCCTTTCCACATTAATTGTATGGTGCGACCAGGTGCGACACTTTGCAATTGTCTGCTGATGATGACAACTTAGTTGGCGAAATGCGTATACAGAATTACAAAAGTTAATGTGGAAAGGGGTTATATATCAACCTTAGTGATTAAGTACTCAATAATAGTAACTACGGTCAAGAAGGTCTTCATTTAAATTCTGACGTAAAGTTAAAAATAAATTAACGATATTTTCAATTGTATTGATTTACACTACAATTTTTATAATAATGTTACGTGTTTTATTAATAATTGAAACTTAGTATAGGATCCAATTAATTAATAACTAATTAATTAATATTCAAAGAACTGGTAAAAAACTTTTGTTGTTGGAAGTATTTTTGACTGATTTTAATATTAACGTGCCAGGTATAGATGAACATTATTTGAATGATGAACACATTTTACATTTTACTGTTATACTACTTCGTATATAGGTAGTTATTTTGTAATTGGTTCATGGTTACACCTTGGTTTTGGTTCGAAAAAATGTAATTTCTAATTTTGGAAACTTATATTCTATACTCCCATATGTATTAGAAAGACCTGTAAGTTATCTTGACAACATTTTTGTCAGAATAAATTTACGATATAGTAGTTTATTTTATTTATCGGATCATAATTTTTATTTGAACTTAATAGCCCTTCACAAAACCTGTTTGAATGTATACGTTTATTCAGCAATATACACGGTATAATTTTGTTCATACGCTACAGATTGTTAATTAGGATTATCACCTCAATGATCAATCGAAAGAGTGAATACCACATATTACAGGGAACACGAAAATCATGTCAAAGCGTGAACTGTCTCGACTCTATAAAATGTTTCCTGTTGCAAGATTTTTAAAAACTACTATTAAAGTGTACCAACATGCCAAAAATCATCATATCACAGATATAGTTGAAAAGCTTCACATTCATAAAACCCTTAGCAGTTCAAATAATAATCAAAGTATGTGAAATATTATACAACAGGAAACAAGGGCGTATTCAAGCTTTCCTAATATTAAATTAAAGAACCTTACAAAAAACTGTAATGTCTTTAATGATTCTTTCGTATTCATTTCAAAATTGGTTCAGGCAAACGGTGACACAAAGCGGGATTTTCCTCATATGTAGACAATTTCATTTATACTTTGTGGCTAACCGTTGCTTTGTATCTAAAAAAATGTCACAATATAATTAAATTAGTAATTATATCAGTCAACTATTGGAAGATATATCTAATAATTTTATTGAAGCCGTTAATATCTACACTACACAAAAAGGTCTGACAACAATTTAATATAAAATTATAGACCAATTTTAGTTTTTCCAACATTAACAAAGTTATAATGACTTCGTTAAATTCTCTTTCCTTTGTATGTTATTCTTTTCCAATTATTTGGGTATTTTCAAAATTAAGTTGGTGATTGTAATACGGTAGTTTGTGCATGGATAAGATATTTTTATTTATAAACCTGAATTTTTTTATATTATATAAGTAGACTTGCTTTGCTCTATGTAATAACTGTTACAGTCCTTACAAGGTATTTTATAGATGACGTGTGTTTGCTATTTTTCTCTATATGTTATATATTGCTTTAAATCCTGTTCTTTTGATAATTATGGAACCTCTGATACTGTGATGTTTGTTTTTTTGCCAAAATGACTATAAGCATCAGTAGGTAGTGATTCTTCTATTAAGTAGAATAAAATTATCTTTCAAAACAGTTTTAATCTTCCCTATCTTTCCTATGCCTGTATTGATTATAGTAAACCTCATTTAATGTACCAATAATATTCTATTCACATGAAAAAATTAAATATCTTTTAGTCAAATTTATGTAGTTATTAAATACCACTTCGTCCAATCACTATAAGTATATAAGATATAAAGGAAAAGTGAAAATTATTTCAAAATGCAACCATTCAACAAAAACGGGCTTAAATTTATTCTGTATATATATATATATATATATATATATATATATATATATACAATATATATCGATCATGTGTGGGCGCCTTCTTAGATTTTCTTCTCTTACTATTTCTGTTTTCGAGATTAGTGAATGCGTATTACGAAATAAAAATATTTTGTCTAGATAGAATGAAGTTGCTGTCTTGCAAAAGGTACTTGACCGTGTATTTATGTCTGATGAATTCATCGAAAAAACCTTGTACGAAATCAGTGAAAAAGTAGTCTTGGAACTTTATGAAGACTTAAATTCTGCTAGAGCAGAAATAATTGTTACAAAAAATCAATTAGATGAGGTAAACCGTAGAATTGAATCATTGAGACAGTATTTTTGAAAGCACAGTTTAAGAATATATGGTTTACACGAAAATCATTCCTAAAACACGGATGAGAAAGTAAGTAGAACGTGTCACGAAAAAATCAAAATACGGCTGCTGCCGAATAACATTTGTGTATCTCACGTCCTCAACGCGAAAGAAAACGGCACTCCAATTATTTAAAATTATTATTTAAAAATCGCAATGGTAACTTTTAGTGAAGACTGTGCTGGATTAAATTAGTCAATTAATTACACAATAATTTTCATATTTTATATACTTATTTCGACAACCAAGTTATATCAGTATGTTAGATAATTAATAACAGCTTCGCATCTGGAATCACGGCAGAACCCTTGCTTCGGCGTGGCATTCAAAGATATTTCATTCACGGTAATTATACATATTCTTACCAAATGTAAACAATCCACGGTTACGTTATGATTATTCTCTAGCACATGCTTTGCTAAACTAGATTTCTCAGGTCTATTAAATTTGACTAGAAATCAAATGTGTGTACAGTAAAAGAAGTAGATTAGATTTAAAATTATACGAGTTATATTTAAAATTAACAAGAAATTTAAACCATTTTGAATTTGAAAAATTGTGTATTTTTTATAAGAGCATCGGTGAAATCATAAACCATAAATTAGAAAGAAAAATTGGAGATCTGCGGAGGTATCTTAATAGGAAATTTAAAGATTTATGACCGCCATCAGAAAATAGTTTTGATATAAATCTTACAAAAGAAACACTAGTCATCAATAATTCATATGAAGCTTTTAATCGAGAAGAAGAAGACTTATTAAACAAAAGTTTAAAACATTATTTGCCCGACCGTGATACTCCTACCGAGGAGGTGACTGCTGGTATTGAAACGTCTATTAAGAATTTAGAACCAAGTTCAAAAACTTCAGAGAGAGTTGCCAAATCCAAATTAAACAGAATTTACAGAAACACGAACAAATGTCAGACAAAAATGAATGGAACGTAGTTAAACATCTCAGATTGAAAGAGTGTTTTTATGTAAAAGCAGATAAAGGAAACAACTTATTAATTTTGGACAAAAGCTATTATTTTTGATGAGTGAAAAACTTGATTTCAGAAGGTTGAATTGATTCTAAGAAAGACTCATTACCAAAAATGATTAGGAACACTAAAGACAGGAACACTAAAGGCGCGTTAAAAAATGTTCAAGGTTAATAACTCCTAACAGGATATTTAGATTAGTTACGTGTAATCCTTGATCCATCGACTTTATTGTTAGCCTAAAACACATAAACCTCCCGCTTACTTAATTTTAAAGAGGCTAGTGATGAATACAAAAATTTGCCCGAAAAGTTTACAACTTGTCAGTTGTTAATTCAATAGAATTTATTCAAACAAGTAAAGATATTAAATCAGAAGACGGCTAAATTTTAGTGCCATTCGACTTAGCGTTGTTGTTTCCTTGGGTACCAATTTCAGAACTTGAACGAGAAAAAGTAAAGGAATTTATGCTGTCAACAACCTCTTCTTTTTTCGATAAGCTCCCAGTTCGCCCTTTTCCCCGCATCCACGTGACCAAAAAAGCGCTAAATCTAGAAAAAAGAACTTTTGACTGGATCTGTATAATATGCAAATACAATATAAATTATGTAGGTCCTTATGTGAAAGTGAAATCGAAGAGTGGAAACTCATGAGTCGTAGTATGGGTAATGTATATATAGACAGGCTGTCAGTGTTTTCATTAACTAATATTATTTCTGTTTCAGATTATTAGTGCAATGGGGCGCATTTATTTTCCATGTTCACCGTTTGTCGATTACGCCCGATTTCCGTACGACGCAATGCCCAATTTCAGGAAATTCAATACTAATAAAAATATATCAAATTGGCATTGCAAAATTGAAAAATTTATAACCGCCTATTTACAAACATTGGAAAATAGTTGCGGATATATCTATAAAGTTCCACCCGATTATGAAGGAACCAGGGAGGAATTTGGTACGGAATATACGGACCGCATTTGTTGGACGTGTGGGGAAAATATTCATCCACTCGACTACTTAGAAAGGCGTGATTATCATCTCATTAGTTATTGGAATGCTCCTATTGAGATGGTAACGCTGCATGACCTAGACCGGGCACGTAAATGTATTATTTGTCATCGTCGCCTTTACACGTACCATTCGTTAGTCGACTGTGGCTCGTGCTTGACGGCATATAATCAGCTTCGCCAACTTTATAATTTACCGCCTTACGTGATGCTTTAAAAAATTGTTGCATAAATATGAACAGTGATCAATTGCAAGCAACAGTTATATCTACAAAAGACATCCTCGAAATAATACAAACTTTATGGCCGAATCCACGGGATTTCTGGACGATATTGACAGCATCTTCGAAGAAATTGATTTTACATTTTGGTCAAGCGATCTTGCCGCTGTTGAGAGCACTGAAGAAAATAATGAAAGAAGGGTGTGTGAACCTGGACGAAACAGATTCGTGGCCGCAATCGCAAGAACTACATTGCGACGAAGAATTTGCCAAGATGTCCTTCCCGTCCGAGATGTGGAACACGGCATTGAATACATTAATGCCATCGGAAGCCGAAAGTATTTCGGGCAAATGCTTATCATCTCCTACCATGATGTCACAACATATTGGCAACCCCTGCACATCATCCACGATTGCAACTGGATAGCCAGCACTTGCCGATGCAGTTGCCTTCAGGGACTGCGTTTCGTCCCTCGAAGACGACGCGCTGTCTGGAGAGGATCAGTTGGAAACGGTAAGTTGAATTGGGTTACCTTATCTCTATTAATATTATTCTAAAGTAATGCAATCCTTCTTCTAGAATATTTCGAAGCTCTCGGAATATATATGTTCGTATTCCCAAGACAATGTCTCTACTATAAGCTCGCCGGCAAGTATTTAATTCAAATGAAATTAATACCGTACCGGGAGGCGAAGACTGTCAGCAAGGAACAATAATGGACGAAAACGACGAAATCTGTGCAACTCGTAGCGACTCCGTTGATGCCGGAATGTTACCAGCACCTGGTCCGTCTAATCGTCCACGTAAAAGAAAGCATCCAAAATCATTCGCAAACAAGCAAGAAGAGGAAATCCCGCAGATTCTCGAATTTTTCAAAAAATACCCGGTATGCCCCTTATTAAGTTCATGTAAGACAATACAATGGTTAGATAATCAATATTTAAAACATATCGGTCGCGCGGATACTTCCTTTCATTTGGCAGTAGATATATTTCAAAGGGAAATTTGCAATAAATCAATCAATGAACTAATCGAGTTTTATTTAAATTGCACACCATTGTTCGGTTGCACTTCAGGTCACGTATTTGATTATTATTATACGGTAGAGAAGTCCGCGCAACGTTTACAATCATTAATTGCATTTCAATGCGATTACGACGACGAAAGCATATATAATTTCTTGTCGGTATTATATCAAATATTAGATAAAAAAATAGAAAAAAAGAATTGCATTGAATTGTTGGGCTCAAGTAATTCCGGTTAAACGATAATGGCGAAAGTATGTGCCGCGTTATGTTTAGTGAAAGGGCAAATTTCTAATTTCAATAAATATAGTCAATTTCCGTTGCAAGATTGCATCGACAAACGCGTTTTAATATGAGACGAACCGAACGTTGAAGCCGCGGCATTCGATGCTTGTAAGATGCTCTTGGCCGGTGATCCCCTTATGGCGAATATAAAGTATCAGACGCATGTTCAAATTGATAAAACACCCGTTATTATTACGACAAACGTAGACGTTTTTCCGAATAACGACATATTCAACAATAGAATGTTCAAATTTCAGTGGAGTCAGGCGGATTTATTGGCCACTTTCACGAAGAATATACATCCCCTAGGTTTATATGAACTCTGGAAAATTTATAAAATTATTCATACATAAATTAATGTAACTGTTGCTTGTAAAATAAAAAACTGTTCAAATTAAAATGACTGATTTTTATTTGTGAATAGATATATACATAGTATAAATAAAAAATATATATTACATTAGAATGATAACTATGTTGTCGTGGCGGCCGCAGTTGGCTTAACTGCATCCTCCTTATCGTAATTACCATACCAGTCCCTGGAATATAAACCACCGACATGGTATTGTTGCAAGTAATAATGATGATTATCATCGTGCGTGCCGGCAATAAACTGCATTTTAGACGCATATTGATTCGCAGTGCACATCATTTAGGTATTGAAACCAATACTGCACGTGCATTTAATTTCATAATCTGCACTAGCATTAACAAACGAGGGCGAAGTATCTTGGGGTGGGTTAGATTGTAGGGGCTCAATGCCTATATGCACCTCAGGCTGACTAATGAGATCACTCTGTTTATTGGGATGTGCTATAAAATGATTTTTTTCTATAATTGATTCATATATAAACATATCTTTATGCAATGGATAAGAGCCTTGCAATTCATTCTTAAAGGGTGCGTCTTTTTTAAATTGTGTTATAGCTGCCGATAAATTTACATGTCCAGAATATAATTGCAAGTCGGCCGGTACGACCGATGAATGTTGCCAATTACGTAGAAGACCATTTTTCGGTTTGTATGTGTACTTAACACACGGAACGTTAATATGTTCATTCAAATTATATTTCTTAACGATATTATCTAGACGAGGCCATCCAGTGCCTATATGAAATTTGTTTTTGCCCGAGGCATTAGTTGTTGCAACGAGACAAGCATAGTTCGGCAAAGCGCGATTCGTGCCCCAAGAACAGGGAAACGTAGGTTCATTCTGACTATGAAGACTGTTCGAGTCACCATAAAAACGATTTGTAAATTTACATTTATCAATATGGAATATATATGCTACTTTCATAGGATTTCCGTCTTTTTGTTGTATTTTACGATTGATCATTTCTACTTTGTGATTCAAACCGACCACATGTTTTCCGTAAATGACGTGTATAGAATTAGCTGTACTAGTCAACGTGGTTCCCGTATCGAAAGAACACCGCACCCCTTTAGGTATAATTTCAACGAATACTTCTTCGTCGCTTGACTACTGGGTTCATTTGCAATACCGCCTGTAATAGAACGATTAGATGCCGTCCGAGCGTCATCTTGAGCACGGTCGCTTTCGTCTTGACCTACATCGCTTATATCAGGCGTAGAAGATGGTTGCGTTGTGCTTTACATACGATCGCGACGCAAATCATGCTCTTCATGTCGATTTGCACGTTGTTCCTCTGCACGTTCTTCACCCCGGTCACGTAACGATAATGGCTTGTACAAGCGTTTACGGCCAGCCATATTCGGGTATAAGACGCCTGTGTGTTTTTCGACCTCTAACTTTGTTTGCAATCCCGATGCACCTAGAATACATTATTGCAAAATATTACATCACGTTGTTTATGAAAAATGCAAATTAAAATCTCATCAAAATGCATAAACATGCTATTGCAATGATATAATTGTTTACACATACCTACTAAGGAATGCCAATTACCGGTATCTAGAAAGTCGGACCAAAAGTCAGCGACCGCTTCTTTATCTGCGTTAGATATGTCTTCTGCCCTTAAGGCAGTCTCGTAAGCGGAATCATGTTGTTGGGTTATTCGATCGTCTTCGTCAACCGGATCCCCATTCTCTAGTGTGTTGCCCGGTCCCAGATACTCATGATAGGGCAGCAAAGGCATACTGACCATAACTTATTTGCCTTCCCCCTTTTATACATTAATATTTGGTCACGTGGGTGCGGGGAAAAGGGCGAACTGGGAGCTTGTCGAAAAAAGAAGAACCCTTTTTTACCCAGTGACAACTACAGCAGGCAGCTTTGTTGTGTAACGAAGGTGCCTGCTGTCGTGTTCTCGATTGCAGAACTTTTATATACAGCAGGCACCTTGGTTACACAACCAAGCTGCCGGCACGCACGATGATAATCATCATTATTACTTGCAACAAAACCATGTCGATGGTTTATATTCCAGGGACTGGTATGCTAATTATGATAAGGAGGATGCAGTTAAGCCAACTGCGGCCGCCACGACAACATAGTTATCATTCTAATTTAATATATATTTTTTATTTATACTATGTATATATCTATTCACAAATAAAAATCAGTCATTTTAATTTGAACAGTTTTTTATTTTACGAGCAACAGTTACATTAATTTATGTATGAATAATTTTATAAATTTTCCAGAGTTCATATAAACCTAGGGGATGTATATTCTTCGTGAAAGTGGCCAATAAATCCGCCTGACTCCACTGAAATTTGAACATTCTATTGTTGAATATGTCGTTATTCGGAAAAACGTCTACGTTTGTCGTAATAATAACGGGTGTTTTATCAATTTGAACATGCGTCTGATACTTTATATTCGCCATAAGGGGATCACCGGCCAAGAGCATCTTACAAGTATCGAATGCCGCGGCTTCAACGTTCGGTTCGTCCCATATTAAAACGCGTTTGTCGATGCAATCTTGCAACGGAAATTGACTATATTTATTGAAATTAGAAATTTGCCCTTTCGCTAAACATAACGCGGCACATACTTTCGCCGTTATCGTTTTACCGGCATTACTTGGGCTCAACAATTAAATGCAATTCTTTTTTTCTATTTTTTTATCTAATATTTGATATAATACCGACAAGAAATTATATATGCTTTCGTCGTCGTAATCGCATTGAAATGCAACTAATGACTGTAAACGTTGCGTGGACTCCTCTACCGTATAATAATAATCAAATACGTGACCTGAAGTGCAACCGAACAATGGTGTGCAATTTAAATAAAACTCGATTAATTCATTGATTGATTTATTGCAAATTTCCCTTTGAAATATATCTATTGCCAAATGAAAGGAAGTATCCGCGCGACCGATATGTTTTAAATATTGATTATCTAACCATTGTATTGTCTTACATGAACTTAATAAGGGGCATACCGGGTGTTTTTTGAAAAATTCGAGAATCTGCGGGATTTCTTCTCCTTGCTTGTTTGCGAATGATTTTGGATGCTTTCTTTTACGTTGGCGATTAGACGGACCAGGTGCTGATAACGTTCCGGCATCAACGGAGTCGCTACGAGTTGCACAGATTTCGTCATTTTCGTTAATAATTGTTCCTTGCTGACAGTTCTTCGCCTCCCGGTACGGTATTAATTTCATTTGAATTAAATACTTGCCATCTGATGCCGGCGAGCTTATAGTAGAGAAATTGTCTTGGGAATACGAACATATATATTCCGAGAGCTTCGAAATATTCTAGAAGAAGGATTGCATTACTTTAGAATAATATTAACAGAGATAAGGTAACCCAATTCAACTTACCGTTTCCAACTGATCCTCTCCAGACAGCGCGTCGTCTTCGAGGGACGAAAGGCAGTCCCTGAAGGCAACTGCATCGGCAAGTGCTGGCTATCCAGTTGCAATCGTGGATGATGTGCAGGTGTCGCCAATCTGTTGTGACATCATGGTAGGAGATGATAAGCATTTGCCCGAAATACTTTCGGCTTCCGATGGCATTAATGTATTCAATGTCGTGTTCCACATCTCGGACGGGAAGGACATCTTGGCAAATTCTTCGTCGCAATGTAGTTCTTGCGATTGCGGCCACGAATCTGTTTCGTCCAGGTTCACACACCCTTCTTTCATTATTTTCTTCAGTGCTCTCAACAGCGGCAAGATCGCTTGACCAAAATGTAAAATCAATTTCTTCGAAGATGCTGTCAATATCGTCCAGAAATCCCGTGGATTCGGCCATAAAGTTTGTATTATTTCGAGGATGTCTTTTGTAGATATAACTGTTGCTTGCAATTGATCACTGTTCATATTTATGCAACAATTTTTTAAAGCATCACGTAAGGCGGTAAATTATAAAGTTGGCGAAGCTGATTATATGCCGTCAAGCACGAGCCGCAGTCGACTAACGAATGGTACGTGTAAAGGCGACGATGACAAATAATACATTTACGTGCCCGGTCTAGGTCATGCAGCGTTACCATCTCAATAGGAACATTCCAATAACTAACGAGATGATAATCACGCCTTTCTCAGTAGTCGAGTGGATGAATATTTTTCCCCACACGTCCAACAAATGCGGCCCGTATATTCCGTACCAAATTCCTCCCTGGTTCCTTCATAATCGGGTGGAACTTTATAGATATATCCGCAACTATTTTCCAATGTTTGTAAATAGGCGGTTATAAATTTTTCAATTTTGCAATGCCAATTTGATATATTTTTATTTAAAGTATTGAATTTCCTGAAATTGGGCATTGCGTCGTACGGAAATCGGGCGTAATCGATAAACGGTGAACATGGAAAATAAATGCGCTCCATTGCACCAATAATATGAAACAGAAATAATATTAGTTAATGAAAACACTGACAGCCTGTCTATATATACATTATCCATACTACGACTCACGAGTTTCCACTCTCCGATTTCACTTTCACATAATGACCTACATAATTTATATTGTATTTGCATATTATACAGATCCAGTCAAAAAGTTCTTTTTTCTAGATTTAGCGCTTTTTTGGTTACGTGGATGCGGGGAAAAGGGCGAACTGGGAGCTTATCGAAAAAAGAAGAACCCTTTTTTTTTACCCAGTGACAACTATAGCAGGCAGCTTGGTTGTGTTACCAAGGTGCCTGCTGTTGTGCTCTCGATTGCAGAAGTTTTTATATACAGCAGACACCTTGGTAACACAACCAAGCTGCCTTGAAAATTGTTTCCAATTCGAAGGCAGGTTCTATGAACAGAAACAAGGATGCAATGTGCAATTGGTTTTTTTCCAGTTATAACAGATTTATTTATAAGTAATTTCGAAGTTGAAATTTAATATTACCCTAAATATTTTCCAAGAATTTGGATGAGGTATGCAGATAATTTTCGCGATTTTTGACAAACATAAATGTAACTTAGACGATTTCGTCAATGAATTAAATTCAAAATACCCGACCATTAAATTTACTGTAGAAAATGAAAACAATGACACTTTTCCTTTCTTATATAGACAAGTAATTAGGCATAATCATAAAATAGAAATTGATATTTTCCCAAAAGAAAGTAATGTTAATAGATTTATCATAGTGAGTTCAAATCACAGCATGCAACGAAAGATGGCTTTCTTCAGTTTTCTTATCAATCATTTTCCAGTAACAAAAATGAGAAACGAACGAGAGTTGAAATTTATTAGGAATATTTCGTGGTATAATGGTTTTAATTAGGAAATAATCAATGGATTAATTAGGAAGGCAAACATACAGTCCGAGATACGACATGCTTATCACCTAAAAGCAATCGAGACAAGCAATTTATATGAACTGAAATAGGGATGTATATTTCGTCATTGACGAAAAATTTAAATAAGTGTTTTTAAGAGCGCGGTTTTCAAATTTCATTGCGGTCCACTAACTCGCTAAATTCCTCTTAGGAAATGCAAAAAACAAAGTTGAAGTCATTAAGAAATCGGGGATTTACGAGAATAAGTTTCTAGATTGCAATACACAATATATAGGCCAAACAAAATAATTGACAGAAACCTGATATAAAAAACATTTGGCGCATATCAAATTTAACCGAGCTGAGAAATCTAGTTTGGTAAGGCGTGTGCTAGAGAATAATCATAACGTAACCCCGAATCGTTCACATTTGCTTAAGAATTTCTATAATTACCGTAAGATATCTATGTAAGCATATATATTTCAAGAAACAGAAACAATGCGTTAAACGCCGATGAATGTCTAAGTCATCACTCATGTAGTTTGAGTTTATAGAAAAGTAATATGCGATCGACGAAAAGGTTCGCATATGCCTTATGATAAGTGTTTAATTTAAGTCTAGAGTACCATTTAAATCATGTTAAACGAATCTACAGTGTGTGTTTGACGTTCGACAGCGTTAGTCTGGTACGGATTTTTCTGCGGGGGTTTTGCCCGTTTTACCTGTGATTAACTATCTGTTGATGACGATAACTTAGTTATCGAAATACATGTAGAGAATACGAAAATTATTGTGAAATGTGGTTATATTAACCATAATTGTTTAAAAATCGTATTGCTTAAAAAAGATACTTCCTAATAAAAATAAATTAAAGGAATCTAAAATTTAAAGACGGATCTATCTACACAAAAAATGGAGACAAAATTTTGAAAATTGAATCATCTGGTCTATTCTTTCGTTGAAGAGGAGAAATGAGGTGCATATCAATTAAAAGGCGTTCGACAAGACTATAATGATTAAGATGCCATCCGACTAACCTGTTTATTTCTATTAATTAACATGATACAGTTGACTAAGGAACTTTTGCTTTATCCGACAGCAATTTAGGTATTATATGGGTTATATATTCGGAGGTATCTGATCACGACATTATTTACTGTAAAATTATGGCCGAATGTCCTAACAAAAAACATAAATTTTACACTTTCAGAGCTTTCTCTTTTTTTTAGATTATAATATAATGACCTTAGAAATCTATTCAGTATTACATGTTTAACATGGACATTGATAATAAATTATTATTATTAATATTTTAATAAGGTGATTTCATTTTTATTCGATGTTATATTTCTATAAAAATTGTCACACTGACTAAATCAGGGGCTCTGTTCAGGAAACTTGAATATTTGCTTATTCTTATGTTGTAACATCATAGTCTTATACTTCGTTAAAACCTTTTAGTCTATATTAATATCAACATTACAAATTTTACATTTTACAATACTAGTTTATTTGCGTAAGCTGTTTTAGGCATTCCCTATAATTTAATATTTCTGTCAGTTTATGATGCACTTAAACTAATTTGTAAAATTTCCTAGTTTGCAACAAATCCCAAGGCGGTAGATCAAAGAGGCACATTTCATTATTATATGTACATTGTAAAACTTTATATACGAATATCTGTTTCGCTTTTTCGATTACATAATACACTATAATATTTTGTACCTAATTCTTTCCTTTCTAATTATTAGGTTAGAAAGTATGTAATAAAATTAAAAGATTTATTACCTTATTATCCCTGGAATTGCCCACTTATCATTTAGTGTTCTTACAACGGCATCCAGATTTTAATATCTATTTAATGATCCGAATTTTCCTAAATGTAGAACTTTTAAGTATTTTCAGAATTCTACATACGATTTAGTAATCGCTTTCTTCAATTTAATAAATAGATCCATCAATAAACAACGATTTCGGACATCGCGAAATTTAAAATTGTTACAGAAACTAACTACCTTGCGCATGTCTTAAATAAATAGTTTTATTTTAGTGCTCATGTAATGAGAAAAGGGATTATTTTGAAAGTGCATCATAGATTGAACTGAAAAAACTCCGTGTTGTTTGTCGTGCAAAAAGTAAGCTACCATCATTCTCGGATGCAAATCATATTGATAGTATATTTATTGATAGCGTCCTGCAGACTAATATTAGTCCACACATAATTATTTTTTTTACAAGTTCTACTTACAAAAGTTTCAAATCCCCACTTAATTTCTGCAGGGTTGATCAAGATCTTACTTTAAATATTGTTTCATCTATATGGTAATAATGCTATGGGTGCTGATGGTATTACTAATAATTTACGAAAGTAACTGATAAACATCCAAAACGAAATTTTTTCAGTTCAATCCAAAAATACAATATATAGCATTTCTCTGTGATGAAGCACTTTTAAAATAATCCCTTTTCTCATTAGATAAGCACTAAAATGAAACTATTTATTTAACGTTTATGTACAAGACAGCCTCTGTAATAATTTCAAATGTCACGAGGTATTAAGTCGGCGTTTGTTGATGAATTTATTTATTAAGCTGAAGTAGGCGATAGATCTTTCGCTGATACTAAATCGTTGTGCTTTATTCGATTGTGTGTAGAATTCTGAAAATGTGTAGAAGCTTTTGCATTTATGTAAACTCGGACACAAAAAATAATAACTATATGATATCATCAGTTATGAAAGATGATATAATAATAGAGATAATAGTGAGGGTCGTAGTATTATTGCACTTTAGTAGGACTTTCAATACGATCAGTCACGCCATTTTGCACTGCGTCAGTTGTAGAGAGGCTTGTCCAGAGCTTATAAAATCGTCATTTTTTAAATAGGTATCAGATGGTTTGGTTAGGAAACTATCTTTCTTGAATGTTAATAAAGGATCAATTTTCGATATATATATAAGTCTGCTGTCCGCAAGCATCATCTATTGTAAATTAATAAATGTATGACGTGACTCAAATATTGATTGTTCACTTTCTGAAATATCCAGTGTATCTAGAACTAACGACAAGGGAAACTATTATTATTCTAATAATTATTCTCTACTTATCAATCCTTATAAGAGTTGTGTTATGCGTTTGGGAAAGCAAAATATGCGGAAGATTTTGAATGTTAACTTAAAATTATGTTGCAGTATTCCGGTGGTTGCAGAGAGTAAAAATATAGGCTTAGTTATAGATAATATATCGGATATCGATTGTATATTTTCAGAGTTATAAGTACTGCTTATTGTAATTTGACAATAACTTAAATATTCAGGTCTATTTTTAATATTAATCTAAAAAGCGCACTATGTGACTTATTGGTGCTATCGCTCTCAAAGTGCTGTTTTCCTGTTTATGGCCCTGCTTAGATTGAAGTGGGATGGCTTCAGTGAGTGCAGAATACATGCATGCGATATGTTTTTGGTATATGTAAATATGATAAAAAAACACATACCCTTACGGTGGTGGAATATGTACAATCGTATTGCTTTGCATTCTCATAAAATACTTTTTACGAACTGTTTACCATATGTACGAAATAAAGTTACATTTTGGTGTGATGTATACAATATTAATTTCAGAAAGAAAATATTATTAATTTACCTAAATGCCACAAAACTTTTTTTAGAAAATTTTCCACACATAGGTATGTGTGGAAAATTTTTTTGCATCTACTTTAAAAGTACTTAGAAGACCAGTTTAAAACTATAGGATTAGTGATTTTAGGATGTGTTTTATTTCAGTATCTATTTGAAAAGAAGTCTTATGTTTGATGGCTCTCATTCCAAATTAACTTACTTTTTTTATATTTTATGCTTCAGAATTATGAATTCTATTGTTTTGTTTCAATATAATTAATTTAAAACGTTACAGTTATTACTTCTTTACAGTTTTAAAGGTTTGGTGTTAGAATAGGGAGTGACTTTTACTCATTTTCCATTTAGAAATTTAACGTTTTGTATTCATTTGCATTTTATATTATTTGTATATCTATGATTATTATTTATAAGAATGTTCAAATTTAATATAATATTATAGTATAAAATATTTTTGTACTACATACTCACATTTTATATCTTCAGAGTACAATTATTTTGAAGTTATGTTAGTGCAATAATTTTCAGTAAAATTCGTTTACTATTGAAAGCTAAAAGTTTATTTTCAGTAGAAATATTTAAATACAACATAGTTTAAATTTCCCATATTCCTTTACATGGGATTGCTTTGTCTATTTAATCATGTATCACATAGTATAATAATGTATTGTAAACAGACATAGTTGTGAGATAATCGGTAAGCAGAAGTGTGCGGATTGACAATGGACTAGCGCAGAGTCAGTGTATTAAATTATAGCACTGAACTACTACTAAATATAGCATAATGAGGATAACGCAGCATATCTCTCTAGAACCTGATTTGATCGCATTAAATTATTAAATGTACACATAGGAATATCAGACTTGTTATGAGAGACTATACTATAACTACCCATTGAGAGGGTTTAATAGAATATTCATCAGTGCTTTGTATTTTTATACAACACTAATAGTAGTTGTTGCAATAAAAGTTGCTTACAGCACGTGGATAATAATATTATTATATAAAAATTTTACTTATACTTAAAAGAAAGATTATAACCATCTTATTCTTCAAGAGTTTGTGATATAACGTACAAAATTAAAGAACGACTTTTGTGGAAGTGTTTACTAAACACGCCAAGAGTAACGATTTGACGCAATAGTAATCAAGAAAATGTCACTATATTTCTCCGTTTGCCTAAATAATTATGACGTTTTTTGTCGCAGTGTGCATAATTATGAATAAATATGTAATTCTATTAAGGAACATTATGTTTTAATATCTGTCTACATAAAGTCTAAAACTATTTAATTTGTTGCTCCTCTGAATATTAGACACATATCAAAAGAAATGTATTATAGATACAAGTCTAGTGCATAGGCAAAATTATACTAGAACTGATATAATATAACAATATTTAATGTAACCCAATAATAAATCTTTCACAGAAAAAATTGTTACATTAAATAAGTTTTTCCTTCTACTATTAACTGTAGAAGTATCGGCCCTATATTTTATTTATGCATAAAATTTGGAGACGATAAATAGTTTGACGAACGACACATACCATATGAAAGAAAGACTTTTTAGTTATATTTAATAACCCAATTCCATTTAATTTGTGAAGAATCATCTGCATTCCATAAATGTCATAAATATATTGCAAACAAATTATATACCAGATGAACTCTTCTTTTGTCGATAATACTTAAACGAGATGAGACGATGCCCAAGTATCACTTTTTATGAGAATAGTCAAAGAATGATAATACAGTAATCATCTCATCATTCTAAAATGTAGTGAGCTTATTCCTACTACGTATTGATGTCTGTATATTTAGCCATCGTTATAAGTATTCAGTTTTTTACTTAAAATTCACGAGTTAATGTCTAAATACAAGACTTTCTTATTACTACTAAAGATTATGGAGTACGATATATTCTTGTTAATAAATAACGAGCAATATGAATCTTGCGTATTAATTATAATAATATTTCTTCAGTGGACAAATCAGGACAGTTTTCTTATAGGGTGAAAAGGAATAAATACGAAACCGAAACAAGAAAATACATAGCTGACGTACACGAGTTAATAAAAAATCGATAAGTTACAATAAAATTTAAAAAATGGTCTACAAAAAACAAGATTAAGAAGAAAACTACTTTTCCTAGGAGGAGTCAGGATATAGCTGTTTTAAATTGCGACACATATGTATGAACTAAGAGCTTTGTGTAGGACATTCGTGTACATTAAGTACATGGAAATGCCATATTTTAATACTAGCAAGTTAAGCAATTTGCTGCTGCAGAGAAGATGAATCGACACTATCCTTAAAGATCTTTATAAGGAACTTGCCACAAGGATCATCATTTACCTGCCTCAATGAAATAAACCATGTAGTCGATTCCACTCTGTGTTATATATCATTCAGTTTATACAATAGAAATTTGAAAATCATTTATGTATATCCTCGAGTAGCAATTACTGATAAACATATTTAGAATACCAAACTATAAACGCATACTCCAGTTTGGTTCAAATAAAGTACTAAAATAAAACGGTCATAATGTATAAATATCTAAATTTACGACTATATCTTATTAGTGAACTTAGAGATTTGGAAGCTGAAGTACAAATAGTAGTAATGTGTAGACTGAAAGTTGCAAAATGAAAAGCGCCTCAAGATCATTGAAACTGCGATACTTTAGAAATTGGATCATGAAAGGCTGTATATTGATAAGAAATATTAGCTTAGAATAGAAAAGAACAAAATATTTAATAATTAAATGAATTACAACTAGATTTTTCTGCTAAACTTCACAGTTTGAAAGAGAAGTAATGCAATTAAAGTTTTCTAGGTTATCTTCAGAGAGAACTCTGCAATACGGACGCATCAGGGGATTGATAATATAGACCTCAAACAGTGACGGGCGTAAATTAGAACGCCAAGGAACGCTAGCGGCAACTATAGGAAAAAATTGAAAGGGTGTCAATTATAATGATATCAAACGATTTAATAGACAGAACTTGAAAAAGACATACTTTATGGTGAAGCATCTATAAATTGTAACTCCGACAGTCAAAGAGAGCTTTTAATCATATCAAAAACTTTACTAGCATTGTGTATGTATTATATAACTTCGAGCAAGCTAGTACTTGTGAATCTGGTTCTATAAAAACCATGTTGATACATTGAAAGACAGGATTTGATGCTACTACACAGTTTCTAATAGTGAATATACACAAACACTTTAGCAAAAAAGTTAAATTAAAAAAATTCTAATAGGAATGGAGTTATAGATATCATGATGAAGGCCTTTCTTAAATATTAAAGTAACTCGGCTGACTGTTTAATAAAGTCGAAATACGGAGCGATAAATTAAATATCTAAGTAAATATATGGTATAATATGAAATCACAGTTTCGCAAAGATCATCATCTTATCATCATATTAGATTATACAATAGTTTCATGATTCCGCGCAATGCTTCTCTAGCAGTAAATTGCCCAATATCAAAAGATATTAGATTTAGATCCAAATTAAGCTTACCAAGCTCTAGAGAGCTGAAAAAATTGATGACACCAGAAAATCTACCAGTTGTTCATTGGTGGCACAAGATTTGTGTTATTTAGTGCTAAAGATACTGGAATGTGAGATGAGGCACATTTATTATTAACAAAACTCCAGAAGATGAGTGTGATATTATTCAATATGTGACAACATATATTGAAATAAATACTATTTAACAGTTTTGTCATAATTATGAATACCATCACATTGCATTAAATCTAAACTATTCATGAAGTGTCGGGATGCAGAATGTTAACGATCGTCAACAAGCGATCAACCGAAGTAGTGGCAGTTGAACTCCCATGTATATATATTCCTAATCTACAATTTCTGGACTTAAGGATGCAAAAAGTAATTAGTAATTACCACAGAAAGTATTAAGGGGTAAATAAATATTTATGAAACAGAAATAAGGCGCACCTAATTTACATTTATACATATATGGACAGATACGTACATATATTAATGAAATTATATTTTAAGTGTGAGTAAAATTATAGCGGTTAACGTTAACCTCATTTATTACTACAGTAAAAATTCTAGCTTTTGTAGAAAATCCTACGTTTTTTACTCCTCTTTTTATAAAAACAAAGAAATCAAATATGTCAGAATCTAATATATGTATGTGAATAATAGCCATGCTTCTGTGAGAAACATAATGTCAACAATTGTAAAGAACTGAACCCAATAGGTTATATTACTTTTTCTGGTTTTAGTCTTTATTATTGTCAGAACATCAAGAATAAATTTAATAGTTTGACGCTTTTCTTAATTTATAATACATTCATAAGAAATCGATCTATACAAAAAGAACAAGTTGAAGACGTAATCAACAAATAATAATAATAACAACGAAGTAAAGGGGCCAACACATACACATGCTTCATATTAGAAGAGCCCGACATTTCTGGCGACCAACTAAGCACAAAAAATAGGGCCCCGAAAAATAAAGGAAAAGATGAAGGTATAGAAGTACAAAAGTACTAACCACGTATCAAAATTAAATAAATGTAGAAAAACAGTAAAACAACTTGGAAAAGTTTACTCCGGTATATACATAATACACAAGTACAAAATCAGCCTATGCGAACAACCAAATAATAATTTCAAAAACAGAAAAAGTATAAAGTAAGGAACCTATACGTATAAAATAAAGTACAGTAGGACAAATCAAATTCACAAACTAAGCCACTAAAAGTACTGTAAAATAGAAAAGAGCTATTCTGTAGGGATACACTGTTATTTGATTAATTGAGTAATATAATTGAGTGCCATCAGAATGGACATGCACTTAGTCAATACACTTAATGAGAACAGAAAAGTTAAAAACAAATTATATAATATTCGACATAAAGAAATAAAACAGCTTAATTTTAGCAAAAATATCTAATAATAGTGGGTATGGAAAAACATCCAAATATAAAACTTAAAGCAACATAAGATAGGCTGTGCTCTGGCAATTTTCTCCATCAATCAAGCAATACTATATACATTAAATTCGGCAAATATATTTTAAAATTCTCTAGTGCGGTGCCGAGTTAAATAATCAGAAAAAGGCATTAGCTTGGGCTACTGAGCACAAAGGATTTAAGCTTAATTAAAAAGACAAAGAACTAACTCGACGAACTTGGCCTGAGGGGTTTCTGGACAGGAGCCTTCCTGAGGCATTGCGGATAAAGAATTTAGACGGGTCAAAGCAATAATGAAAAAGGTAATAGAAATAATCAAATTATCAAAGGCATAAGGTCATTTCTCTTTGATAATGGTAAGTTGTCTTATCAAAAAGACAAATTTAATAAATTTGTAAAACAGTCAAGTTTTATTTATTTTATGAAATATTTAAATATTCATAATGTCACAATGTTGCACTACCGCAAAAACATAGACTGTTAGACTACATAACCAGAATATTTGACGATAAATGAGTTAAAACAATTTAATGGGAGGACAAACGATGAAAAAAAAAGAAAATAATGGACAAAACAGCTATAGGTAGTCAAGAAATATGTGTAGGAAGAAGGAGGGGTAGAGACAGAAAGAAATGACAAGTAAGAGAGGCAAAACTCAAATCTAGCTAGGTCTACAGTGATTTTAAAAAACGAAAACTAATAACAAATAATACCTCAGAAAAATAGAAAACACTTTGATGAAGCAGCAGAAGATAAGGGTTTCTGGAAGAAGATGAAATGGAAGAAAATTAAAATTATAAACAAATATCACCTATTACGGTAAAAAACCAATCATATAAATGGACAAAAACCCTGGAAGAAATGATATAAACTTGGAACTAATAAGGATTTACTAATGAAGAAATACATCAGTTAATACAAATTAAATGGGCAAAAGAAAATACCAGGATATTGGAAAACAGCAGTATTAATACTAATATACAAAACGGAAGAAAAACGAATTTGTAAACTGTAAAGGAATTTCTCTGTCAAATACATTGTACAAAATTTGTGGAACTGAAGTTGAAGAGAGATCTGTGATTGACCATGTTATACTTAAGCAAACACAAGGAATACTATACGAGCATAAATACCCAATGTTCGCGGTGTTTGTAAGCAGGAATAACCCTCTGAGACCTGCATAAGAAGTTATATAAGTCGAAGTATATGAAATTATAAATATTAAATTTTAATACGCGTATACAATGAATATCAACAAAATGAACCTACTAGCTTCTGAACATAGAAATTGTAACATTGACTTTGCCAGCATTACAGAACACTGGCTTTATGACGAGATTTTTCCAAAACGTACAATTCCTGGATATAACTTTGATAGTATTTTTTACAGGTGGCAACATATACATACATACAAGCGAATAGCCCAATGTTAATAAAAGAACAACTGGAATGCATTGAATTCAATTAATACAGTTAGTACGAGGGAGCGTTTTTATATTCGCGGAATGAGCGGGTTGTAGAGGGGTGAGTAGGCGCATTGGGAGCGTGACCTGTGCAGCGACTCATGATTAGTATAAATACGAAGTTTTATTGTTATTAGACAGTTAGTCTTTGAGCTATCGTCAACCAAGTAACATAATCAGGAGTGAAAAGTGAAATATGGAAAAAATCGAATATCGTGCCGTTATAAAGTTCCTTACCAGGCAAGGAAAATCATTCGCGACCATAATGAATGAGATGTCATTGGTTTACGGCGACTCTTGTCCAGGAAAAACCATGGTGTACAAGTGGCATAGTTTATTTAAACAAGAAAGGGAATCCCTTGAAGACGACCCGAGGCCGGGCAGGAGCATTGAGGTGACCACGCCAGCACTTATCCAAAAAGTTGAACAAATTGTACTTGAAGACGCTCGACTAAAGAAGAAGCAACTAGCAGAAATGGTTGGAGTATCCGACACAACAATTTTTAAAATCCTACACGATCATCTCGGCATGTCTAAGGTCAGCGCAAGATGGGTGCCGAGAATGCTCACGCCGCCGCAAAAACAACAGCGCGTAGAGTGTTCGCGTGCATTTTTGGACCTCTGTAATGAAGACAAGGATGGTGTATTGAGTGGAATTGTTACTGGAGACGAAACATGGGTTCATCATTATGAACCTGAGTCCAAACAAGACTCCATGCAGTGGCATGAAAAGGGCACAGCACCTCCCAAGAAATTTAAAGTGTCAATCAGCTGGGAAACTCATGGCAACGGTATTTTGGGACTCGGAAGGAATATTGTTGATTGATTATAAAGATAAAGGTGTTTCTATAACCGGAGAATATTACGCTTCAATATTAAAGCGACTAAAAGAAGCCATTAAAGAGAAAAGACGGGGAAAATTGACAAAAGGTGTTCTGCTTTTGCACGACAACGCGCCCGTCCACAAGAGCCGCGTTGCGTTAGCTGCCCTGCATAAGGTGGGCTTCGAAATTGTGAATCACCCACCCTACAGCCCAGACCTGGCCCCGAGTGATTATTACCTGTTTCCGACAATGAAAGAAGAGCTGCGGGGTAAAGAATTTACTGCCGATGATGAAGTCAAGGAGGCAGTTTCGGCGTATTTTGCAGATAAAGAGAAATCATTTTTTTATGAGGGTATAAATAAATTAATTGAAAGATGTGAAAAATGTATCCGTCTTGCAGGTGAATATATTGAAAAAGAAAAATAATTTGGTTTTTTTATTTCCACCCCTTGTCCCCCATTCCGCGAATATAAAAACGCTCCCTCGTACTAATACCCGTATATAGACTGAACAGGCAGAAAGCGGGAGCCATAAATTATCATATCTCTTATCATAATGCATAGAGACTGAGTGTGATAGATCCGATAAGGATGCTTGAACATAAAAGTATAAAGTTAGCGAAACATGTGTGAGAAATAAATCACGTTAGCATGTACTATTTCAAACAATTACTTAACAATATCAATTCGTGTTAGTTTTTGGAAAATAAATCTTCTTTAGAGATGCTTACAACGGTTTTGCTGAATATGGGCTATGCGTTCTGATGATTTGAATATTTCGCTTACAAAAGCGAGTAATAAGAATCCGAACTGATATGGGATTTAGACATTCCTGTGAATATAAATTTTTGAAGGATCAAAAGAAGGAAAAATTTGGATGAGAAGAACAAATCGATAAGTGAAGTGAATATACAGCGTGTTTCAAAAATAATATATTCGTATTACAAAGTATTATTTTGTCCAAACTATCGATCTCTGCACTCGGCTCGGCTATTGGAGAAACAAATACAAAGTCCAGTTTACTTAATAGTGGCCAGATGTCAGTTCTCTTCGGTTTTCTTGGTAACCGTCATATGTTTAAAATGGCTACTCCGCAGCAGAAATCATTTTGTGTTCTCGAGTTTGCGAAGTGCAACTTCGTGATTACAGTGCAAGGACCTTTCAGATTGAACTACCAAATTGATCCTCTGAAAGGGTGGAACATTCGCAAATGGTACCGTGAGTTTGTAGATACGGGATGTGTAAGTAAAGGAAAGAGTTCTGGCCGCCCTCGTGTTTCTGAAGAAAATGTTGCACGAATTCAAATTGCTTTCCAACGTAATCCTTCAAAATCAACTCGTCGTGCCAGTCGGGAGTTACAACTGCCTACAACAACAATTTAGCATGTTTTGAGACGTCGGTTGGTTATGGAGCCGTACAAGTTACACTTGCTACAATCTCTGCGTCCTGATGACAAACGGAAACGTGTGGCATTTTGTAACGAGATTCATGATGCTATTGACAATGATAACACTTTCGCACAACGCATCGTGTTCAGTGATGAAGCGACTTTCCATGTTAGTAGTCTGGTAAACAAACACAATGTTCGAATTTGGGGCCTATAGAATCCACATGCAGCCATTGAACATGTACGAGATTCGCCTGAAATTAATGTGTTTTGTACGATATCCGGATCATCTGTTTACGGCCCATTCTTCTTTGATGGAAACACGGTTAACGGTCAGCAATATCTCGCTATGTTACAAAACAGGTTGTTTCCGAGGCTGAACGAAGACAACTTCATTTTTTAACAAGACGGGGCACCCCCTCACTGGAGTCGCCAAGTGCGTGAATATCCGAATGAAACTCTACCGAACCGTTGGATTGGTCGTCAAGGAGCTGGCGATTTAGCATGTTTCAGCTGGGCTCCAAAGTCGCAGGATATGACACCCTGTGACTTCTTCCTGTGGGGTTCAGTTAAAGATAACGTTTATGTACCACCACTCTCACAGAACCTGGAAGAGTGGAAGAACCGGATCGTACTGCCATAACATCAGTGACGAAGGACACGCTTGACCGAGTATGGGAGGAATTTGAGTATTGATATTCTATTGTGCGTGTCGCTGATGGAGGTCATATTGAACATCTGTAATCTGAACTTGAGAGGTTCGTAAATATTTGTGTAAAGTTACATATTCGTATGTCTTAAAGTTACGTAAATATATGCATTCGAAATACGTATATTCTTTTTGAAACAGCCTGTATATTAGGGTTATTAGGGTTATAACTGGTAACCTGAAATAGCTTCAGTAACATATCCTTAAACTATGGCAATCATGTCAGTGGACCACCCGCTATAGAGAACACATCGGTTGCGTGAGCTGATAAAGTCATTTATCTCAGAATTATCCTAGATAAAGCACTAAAATGTGGTAGGCATATAGACAAAATTACTATAATTCCATAAAAAAGCACGATAAATCGTCCCTTTGTTATGTTCAAAATTAAATAAGTACGATTTTATAAACACACTAGTTTATTAAAATTATATTATGCGACATTTTAAATAGCAATTACATTTTAATTCTTAGGAGTAATATCCTAATTTTACTAAGACTAATAAAAGAGGTTTGTAAAAAACACATTCTTTTTTGAAGAGTGCAGAATATTCTCTTAATCTCTTCAAACAAAAATAATTTGATATTGACATTGAGTAATACGAAAAGAAATAGATACACATGTCTATCCTAACATGTAAAAGTCACCTGCGAGTTATTGTCAGCATAGCGATGCCATTCCACTTGAAAATTTATCTTGTGATTACTTATTGCATGTTTTTAAGATGTATAAGTGTATATATATATATATATGTATATATACATATATATGTAAGTATTATGTGGGGATTTTACATTTTCCATAAGAATAGACGACATATAATGAAACTTAAAACGGATATAATAGTAATAATACTTTAATATAATATATTTTAAGAATTTGAATTGAATTTTGATACGTCAAAATTAAAATTTTAGGTATTTTATTTCAGCGATTTGAAATATGAAACTTGTTTACCTGATTAATTAAACTTCAGAGAATCCTAATATAGTATCCTAATTCTTATTCGACAACGAATAAACTTTCAATATTTTAAAATTAATTAACTAGAGCGATATTCGGATTTTTTTATTCGTATCTTGGAGATTTATTGATAATCGCCTAGTTTTTGTCGAAAGATAACGTAATTGAAGTTGTAAGGGAATTACTTGAAAACGACCACTATTGAAGAAATGAATAAAAGGGATGAAAATAAATACGAACTTTTTGATGTATAAAGCTAAGTTAATAATTACGTTTTAGTTATAGTAAATTTCTTATTAGTATTATGCTTGTTTGATAAAAGTTTAAAATTTTATTCAATTCAAAATTATTTATAATTTCATGTATGTATTTTAAGATTTCTAAAGGTCTATATTCAGTTCAGTTTAATTATAATTTTCTATTATATAATTTGATTGTATAAATATAATGAGGGTAATTTTAAATTGATTAAATAGGAATTCAATTTTAAATAAAATAAGTCTTAATTGTCAAATTTTAATGTATAATGATATGATTTATTTATTTATTTATATTTTGATAACAATATACATATTACGCAATTTAAAGAATCAATTTGATTTATTTAGTAGGTTCGTAGTAGATCTGAACAGAGCTAGGAAATTGGTTTGAAATTTAATCACAAGATAGCTATAATGAAATCCCAAGTAAAATGTATTTGAGTATTAAATAAGTTTGTATAATGTATTGTAGTGATACAGTTAAAATTTAATAAAATATTAAAAAGCAAAGAAATAAATTAAAGTAAAGGATATTGCTCATCGTTAAAACATAGATACATAAAATAGTGTGTTTATTATTCATTAAAAAAATAAATAAATAATTTATAAGAACAGAAAACAAAGGTATCAAATAATTTTTTTTAATTTACATAACATTTAAAATTTAGTAAATTGGCAAATATAAACATTTCAAAACATTAAGAACACTTTTTTATCATACCATCATCCTTTAAAAATATTTCTTCGTATATACAATATATATATATATATATATATATATATATATATATATATATATATACTAGCTGACACGGCAGACTTCATACTGGCTGAATCGATAAATAAATGACCTAAACTTTTGTATAAAATAATTTTAAAACAAACAAAAGGTATCCGTATTTAATAAAAAAACATTTTTGAATGAAGCATAAAGTTTTATTATTATTTTCGACACATCATGTTGCTTACTTACAAAACAGAGTTTTCCTGAAATACTGGCTATTTATAAGGTTTAAATTTGATATTGACAGACACACACTGTTATGATACTGTCTGTTAATCAATTTAGAGCTTTCTCATAAATTATATTTTTGGTTTTGTTTTGTGGTGCACAAAGAAGATGGTTTTCCCACGCGCGAACACGCGACGTATAATTGTCCATGCGCGAAACAGGGAAACTCCAAGTTGATTCCGCAAACTTCTGACGACTGTCCTTGCGATTTATTTATGGTTATCACAAAGGCCAGACGTACTGGAAATTGTAAGCGTTTAAAATCGAATGATAAATCCGTTGGAATCATCGGTATCCGCGGGATCAAGACATCCTCTTCTTTGTATTTTCCTTTTATGATTGTTGCCTCAATGACGTTATTCATCGGCTTTTTCACAACCAGTCTTATTCCATTGCACAGTCGAGGTTGATTAATGTTACACAGCATGATGACAACTGATCCTACTTTTAACTGCAAATTGTGAGGTGGTAATCCAGGCAATTCCAGTGAATTTAAAAACTTCGTGGGATAGTTGACTATGTCGTCTGGTTTATAACGGTGTCGACTGATTTGAAGGAAACCAACTGTCCTGGAAGAAAATTCTGAATGGTCGCATTGAGATCCTCGACATCTTTATTTTTCGCCGCCAATATTGCTCGTTCACCCAGCCAATTATGGTTATTGAACTGTTGCGCTATATGTGGGAAAACAAGCTGAATAAGGTCCTCTTTTGAGTCTGTGATGTGACAGAAATCTGTTGGTAATGTGATGAATCCGGTCGAAGTGTCCACTGCAACTTTATTATTTCCAATGTCTAACAACTGCTTCGCAAACACATTTGCAGTTTTATCTTGTTGCAAAAATACGCGCATGTTAGTTGTTAATTGGAGTGTCTTTACGTACTGCCACAAATTCGATGATGTTAGGCATGCATTTAGTTCATCAGCAACAGTTGATCGGGGAATAACTGGAAGAGTATGACGAAAATCACCTGACAACAGAATCATGGCCCCACGAAAAATATTTTGGTTGTCACGAAAATCCTTCAACGTTCTGTCCAGTGCCTCCAGTGACCACTTATGGGCCATTGTGCATTCATTTCAAGCAATCAATTTGCATACCTGTAGGATCTTGGCCATTGCGCTATTTTTGGCGATGTTGCAAATTGGTGTTTCGGTGATTTGCATGTTTAATGGTAATTTCAAGGCAGAATGTACAGCTCGCCCGCCTTCTAGCAGAGTCGCAGCTATTCCAGATGAAGCCAATGCTAGAGCAATATCATTTCGCGATCTGATCCTCGCCAAAAGCAATGAAATTAAGAACGTTTTTCCGGTTCCTCCGGGAGCATCAAGGAAATAAATTCCACCAGAACCACTGTTCACAGCTTCTATCAAAGTGTCGTACGCAATTTTTTGTTGTTGATTTAATTGTGGAAAATTTGTGCGAATTGTTTCGGCCAATGCTTCAATGTCGTATTGTTATCTTTGCAACTCGTGGTTTAATGCATCGTGCATATGACGATTGGGTGCTGTTATTCCCAAACACAACAATACTTTATTTGCCATCAATAAACACATATCTTCTATCATGATCAATGTCTCATTGTAAATTTCTGCAGTCATTTGTAGTGTAGGATTCAAAGTTTGACGGCGCAAATGATGCAAAACATCCTCAGACATGTCATCTCTATACTTAACCCACAAATCTTTTGGATTCGAGGGGAAACATGTCGATATGATAATCGCAAACAATGTACGAATTTGATGCGGCGATGAAGATATTACGGAATCTTTGAGCTTATCATCCCAGTGCGAATCGTTCTCAAGTAAATGTAATAGTTGACATGCCTCATGGTAAGTCGCACATAGCTGTCCATTAACTGTTCTCAGTTGTTTAAACGATGTCGGACCACGGACATTCACCAACAACACCCGCAAGTAATAACATTCATCGTTATTTGGATGTACTGTGTAGATGCGACCCAGAGCGTCTGAAGCAAATATATTTGGATGTCCTTCAACTGGTGTTCCTTGTTTTCGACGCTGAAACGATTTCGATGATGCATTCCATGTGTAATAGCGTGGCATGTCAGCATACAGCAAAGTGCGAGCAAAATCATCAATTTGACAGACTGTAAAGAAACTTGTTAATGTTGTCGACGGTGGGCGTGCCGCTCTGTCTGTCGCGTTCGATTCATTAAAATAAACTCGTTGACCGTTTTCCAAATGAACTACTGTAGGGTGTCTTTCATGGATCGCAAAAATGAAAAGATACGGCAAATTGCTTCGTTGCTACTTACATAGCGACCCATCTCGTACTGTGATATTTCATCATTTGCATTGGTTAAAGCGAAGACAGCCATATCGCTACCTTTGTTAGCATATTATTATATTTTGTCCTCTTACCTTCACAACTACCGATCGCCCATTGTATTGTCCGCAACTGATCGCCGACGATTCAATGGGTATCATCCATCATTTCCCGTTATGGTTTCAGGAAGCAGGTCTCTTGGGTATCGCTTAGAACACTTGCCGTCCACCATACAGGGTGAATTGTAGTTGAAAAGTCCGCAAGGTCCATCTATCATGTGTTTGGTAACTACTGCATGCAATTTTGGTTCAACTGTTTCATCTGGAATTTCAGCTGAAATTATGGAATCAATCTCATCTGGCCTTATTTTGTCCACTAACCAGACTAAAATGTGCGCATGTGGCAATCCACGCTTTTACCATTCTATAGAGTACATCCAACAACGGACTCGGCCATACACACAATGCTTTATTAAGAAATTCATGAGAGATTTTAATTTTTGTTTAAAAACTCTGGCAGTTATGTCATGTCTATCAACTGGTGTTTGGATATGTAGCAATTCCCTCTTGCTTTCGGACCATTTTGGGTTACATGTGAATGTAACAAATAAGTCTGGGCGGCCATAATGCCTAACATATGACATAGCATCCTGAGCATATTCGTGCATGTGGCTGATCTTCCTATATAAGTAGCCGGCAAAATTGTCATTCTTCCCACATTATTCACATTGCCATAGGCATTTATAGCATCGCGGAGATGAATGTATTCCTCTGATCGTAGCTGTCGTTGGTTTAAACGGATGTATGTCAATCGTTCAGTCTCAATTTTGACATACATGTCAACTGCAAACTGATGAAAAAGTCGTTGACACATCCAAATATTTTTTACTTCACCTTGACGGATCATGAGTCTGTATGAATATAAATTCATAGCACTAACTTTTTTGTTGGTTTCAGCACCTGCAATCAAAAATTATAAATGTTTAATTTGTTACGTAGATGAAATAAATTTAAAAATATTATTTAATCTTGTACAATTTATTTACCTGTTACTTGATTTACCATTTTGATATTAAAATGGTATCCATCTTCCCCCTGCCAGAAGATCAAAGGATATTGTAATGCATCATAACTCCTGTGTGTTTCAGATATACGTTTTAAATCACTATTCCGACGATGAAGCACAATATCTCTAGATTGTAAATTTTCTCCCTGACAACAGCCACTTCGTCAATGGTAGGTGAATTAAACCTCCTTGTGTGTTCACCGGCAGGTGTTTTGTCAGCTCGAATGATAATATTATGGCTATCAGACGGCATCCGATCGAATGCTATTTTGAACATATTTACTAAATTGTTATTCTGATGAAGAAACATTTGTAATTCTTGGACAATGGTTCTCTTCACTGTTGGATTGTGAGCACAACGATTATCAATTTCCGCATATGAATTGCCAATAAAATAAATTTTTAAAAATTGATGATCTGCATCGGGTAGTGGTAACTGTGCCCCAAGTAAGTGATAAATTTGTCCTTGTATCTGTAATTTTTGAAAATTTGCTCATTAATATATATATATATATATGTATATATAGTATATAAGTGTATTTATATTACATATGACAGTAAATTTTAAAATACAAGCAGGATATTAAACTTAATACATAGCTTACATCATCTCCCCCCCTCTCTAAAGCCCACCTACCCTATATACAAGGTGTTACTGACCGCATCAGTAGGGTTCTTCTCAAAAAACAACATCAAAACCATCTTCAAACCCCATTCCAAATTATCTGACCCTTTTTCCGTAAAAGACCATGTTTCTTTAGAATCAGCTGGTGTGTACAGGATTCCTTGTTCATGCGGCAGGGCATATATTGGTGAAACAAAGCGGTCTGTCGGCACTCGTGTTTCTGAACATGAGCGTTGTACTAGGTTGCTGCGCATAGCCGGTTCTGCACTTGCCGAGCATAGACTGGAAACCGGGCACCATATTCAGTTTAATTCAACCAAGATCCTATCCCGCACTAACCACTTCTATGGTCGCAAAATCCGTGAAACTATAGAGATCTTTAAGCACCCTAATAATCTTAACCGCGATGATGGCTACCCCCTACATAACGCTTGGCAATCCTGCATCTCTAATCGACCCAACCGTAACCGTAACGCTCCATTGACCCATGACCCATTATCCATATATAAACACGTCCCCCATCGACTTACACCAGTTTCAGTGCAGTAGTTCAGCCCTGAAGATGTCCCATACAAATGGGTACGAAACGTCGGCAGATATACTAGTGACGCGGTTCCAGCCCGGAAACCCAGAAGCAGAAAGCAGGATATTAGTTTTATATTATACTAACAGTACTTGGAAATGAAATATACACCCAAAGTAAGTTATACGAATAGAAAATAAAAGCAAGTATCGAAAAATTCTTTTTCATTTATACAACTTTTATAAACTTGGTAAATTTGAAAACATAACATTTTAATACCTCACTAATAATTATTCGTCATGCAATCATTCTTTAAAATATTACTTCGTAACTAATATATATATGTACATATATACATATATAAAATATATATATACAAGGATATTTATATTACGTTTGACAGTAAATTGTAGAATACTAACAGGATATTATAAATACAAACAGTACTTAGAAATGAAATATACATACACCCAAAGTAAGTTATAGGAATAGAAAATAAAAGTAACTATTGAAAAATTCTTTCTCATTTACACAACTTTTATAAACTTAGTAAATTTGAAAACATAACATTTTAATACTTCACTAATAATTATTCATCATACAATTATTCTTTAAAATATTACTTCGTAACTATTATATGTATATATATAGATATATAGATACCGTGCTTTCATATTAAAATACTACAAACACCGTATCATATTATATTCGGGTCTAGATACCGAATGCCGGTGGGGCGCGAGTCAGTCGAACCACAACAACGACTGACTGCAGATTACAGATTAAGTAGTTGTTCGTGTCGCTTACAGTCAAATTAGTGGTGGGGCTGCAGCTAGTTCGATCAGTAGTCAGTTATAGTCGTGATTCAAATGACTCGCGCTCCACCACTTTACATTCTGATCGGTATTCGGCAGCTAGACGCGAATATAATGTGGTACAGTTTTCGTAGCGAGGTAAAATGAATGCACGGTATATATACATAAGAGTATTTGTTTTACGTTTGATAGTAAATTCTAGAATACAGGCAGGATATTAGCTTGATATTTTACAAACAATACTTAGAAACTAATTAATATTCTATATTGATAATCTGCTTGAAAGTTATACACGGTTATACATTTGAAAACAAATTAATATTTAAATTAATATATGTTATTTTAACAAAAATTTCCATAACTGATATACAGATGTTAACTATAAAAGAATACACAATTATACATAATTCGTATATATACAATTAAATTAGGAAGATAATCATTAATAAATATACAATACACACACACACACACACACACACACACACACACATATATATATATATATATATATATATATGTATTATATAGTATAGAGAATATATCAAGTATGTTTATACCCCACTATCAACACCAAATACAAACGGCCCAAGATGGAGTTGAATGACTGTAAATAACTAGCCCGCACTGCCATGAAGGATCAATGTAAGATCAACCAAGATTAAGATTTCATGAACAAAACTGGGCCCCCGACTCAATTTTATTAAATTATTTATTATAGTAAATTGTGCAATACAAACAGGATATTAGTTTTATATTATTCAAACAGTACTTAGAAAATATACATTTTTAAAAAGATATTTAAATGAAATATTCTACACTGGTAATCTGCTTGAGATTGGTACACGATTATGCATTTGCAAACAAATTAATATTTTAAAATAATATATGTTATTGAGTTTTAACAGTAATTTACATAAATGGTATACAGACATAAACTATAAAAGAACACAATTTTATACACGACTAATATCTATAATTAAATTAGGAAGATAATCTTTAATAAATAAACGTATAGCATAGAGAATATATTAAATATATATATATATAAGAATATATATATAAGAATATCCCACTATTAACACCAAATACAAACGTCCCAAGATAAAGTTGAATGACTGCAAATAACCAGCCAGCTTTGCCATCAAGAATCATTGTAAGATCACCTAAGATTAAGATTTCAAGGAAAAGACTGAGCACCTGACTCAAAATAACAAATTGTAAGTGTTATTTAAAACGTCGCCTAATGTAATTTTAGTGAACTAGTATTTTTATAAAGTCATATTTATTTTATTTTTAGCATAACAAAGCGACGAGTTATCGTGCTCTTTTATAGTATCATAATGATTTTGATTACGTTACTATCATACCTCAGTGCATTATCTAGATTAACTCTGAGGTAAACGACTTCATCAGTTAATGCGCCTGATGTGTTTTCTATACCGGGTGTCTCATGACATGATTTCTACAGCATCACAATGAAGAAGCACAATTAATAGGCAGGAAAGGCTGTCTCATCTTTCCTTCTGGATCCGAATTAACCTGTACTAGTAATGTCTTTCCATTACCTCTACCAAAAATGTAACGACAAAAATAATGGTGATGGAGGAGTTTAAGAACATATACGCGAATTCGGTTCCATGAAGAGAGGACAGGCCATGGTTCACCATTTCTATTCGAATAATACAATTGTCACATAAAGCTTGTTTTTACGCCTACATAAACAAAGGCGAAAACGCGCGACTTCTAGCGGTATATAAACCACGGTTAAATAAAAAGCTTGTTATTGAAAACGGAATTATTATTTAAATGGAGGCCTTTTAATATCTTAGCAATTACTCCACAAAAACTGTTCAGTAATTCGACAAGTCAGATCCTCTTATTACTCATAGTTGAAAAATTATAAGGTTAAATAAACAGATCCAAATTTGAAACACCAATAAAGTGAATTGGCATATTACTTTAATATAATTTGAGAATAATGAAAGAGAGTTGATATCCAAATCTCATTCCTGACAATTCTTTTATCTTTTCCTTATTTTTATATACTAATTTATTTTTTGGTATAGCTTATGCTGTTAAATTCTGAAATAGATTTTTCCAAAGAAATGTCGTAAATGAAGTTGTGTGGTTGAAACGTTAACATATAAAAACGTCTAACTAATTAAAGAAGCACTTTATAAAATGTTACGCTGTCGTAATTTGTAAAATTGGAATTTTATTAATAATGATAACAATTTGACTGGTGAACATTTTTCTTAACAATATATTCAAAAATTTATTGTCGTTCATGTGAAAATCGATACATTGTTTAAAAGCATGTACTAACACTTCTCTAAATGTTTGTGTTTTTAGCAAATGTACCTTTATATTAAAGCTATCGCGAGATAGAATGTGTATATGTGTGTATGCACTCCGTTAACTCGCCACCTTTTTGTCATTTTTACGGTCAGCCGGTTTATGGCCCGAGATGATAGCGTTAGTGACGGCTTTATGAACAGGGCGACCGCGCCGTTTTCCCTTATCTGTTATCGCCTTTGTCTGGTAGGATTGAACTGTAGATAGAAGTCCCAAATCTCACACACATACAAGCAACAGACCAACCGAATCCCTTTAGTACACGCATAGGCTAGTGTATGAACAGAGAAGGGAACCTTAGAGTTTTGTTAGTGGACACTTCCGTTCATAATGAGGGATATACGCAGTGACACAACGGGTATCTTGTCACGTCCTCCGTGACCGATAAACAACACCGGAAAAGGAGTTGAAATCTGACAATATTCGTAGAATACATAGAGATGATATATCATTTTCCCATTGTCTCTGTTTTAAATTTACAGTTTTGGTATTTTTTAAAGAGGCAAATTAGGAGAGAAGTTTCATATGCATTACCGTCAAATTTGCTTCCGTTGAAGCATACATATGGCTCTCAAAGCAAAACTACTTGCCTGTTATTAATTTATGTTCTTAAATTCACTGTTGCTTAATACATAGTGACAGTTAAAGAAAATAATATTATTTTTGTAAAAACATAGACAGCAGATTAAATTTTATATTGAGTAATTTTTCTTGGCTATGAAATTGTAAATGCCATGTAAAAATTTCAATAACACAAATATCTTTATCTAAATCCTAAAGTATTGGTATTTTTTAAATATCAAATATTATTGAACACGTATGCAATCGTAAGCAAAATATACATATACAAACGGCACGGAATACAAATTTAAGAAATGTTTCTTCAGTAATATGTAAATGAATATAAGACAAGAATATATCGAGAAGTCATAATAAAGTAACTCTGGAACTTTATTTACAGCAGTTAACGAAATGTAGGCGATGACAACGATATTCTGTGTCTCGAATTTTCCTACTTACTAACTTCAGTGACACGTTATTTTCATATCAATACATTATATACATATTTAGATAAGTGACCGTATTAGTGTATGCTCATGGATTAAAAATATTTTTTTAGGTTACATCGCGGTTACTAAAACTTATAAAAGTTAATTTTACCTAAAATGTATGTCAAAATCAATAAAAATTCTAATTTGGTACAACAGTTATGCACCTTTTATTTTAATGCAGTTTGTCTATATTTTGGCATTTATTTTCTTGTTCAATTTAACTATGTTTACAATTAAAGTCTAATCGATGTAATTATGCAGCTAATTGCAGTTTTTATATAGCTAGAAATTAGGATCATATCGGATCGTATCTCGAAAGGGATTTATATTTGTTCTCTCCAGAAATTACAAAATCTAGTGCATCTAAAAAACTTTATTAGACTGATGTTTGAAAATTAAGTTTAAATATTAATAGTTAAACGAGCATTAAGTCTCCTGTGTGTAGAAGCAAGCATGCTTTATCATGCAAATGAAGCGTTGTGGTCAAAAGGCTAAGATCAAAATTTAACAAACCAAATGCAAGTTTGTATTCTTGTTTATATAAAACGACTAACTCAAGAAAAGAGTATATTAAGCAAAGTTCTTCCGATACTGAGACAAGTTTCGTTTTCGAAGAAAATTTTATGTCCATGAAATGAAATTTAAATTAAATTGTGCTTCTGTAGCTATTCTTAAAATTTAACTTTAATCTAGTATGTCGATAAGGATTTAAGTATTACCCTCACCTGGTAGGCACTTAAAAAGAACTTTGCAAATAAACAAAGAATATGTATATGATTGTATTAATGTGACCACAAAGAAAAATGATTTATCAAGACACAAATATTAAATATGTATGACAGATTTTTGTATTTTAAATTTACAAAAAGAAGAAATTATTATGATGGAACTATTGATCGTAAAAACTAATCTGACTTCGTTTGAATCCAAAACAGAAGAACTAACGTTTGAGATTTATGTGAGCATTTATTTTCTGTTGCTACAAAACGACACTGCTCAAACAACAACGTCTCCAACGGAGAAGTCAAACCGTGCAGTAGCGCGCTAACATAAAGATTCAAAAATAACGATATTAGAGACAGATCAAACAATTGGACTGCAAATTTATTTAAAGCTCGTACTAAAACTCATATTGAAACTCTTAGAAAAAACTCTAAATAATAGCAAGGAAAATTAAAAAAAGTGTGAAACGTGTTCAAGATAGATAAAAAAATAACACATCTTCAACTGGAAAGGTCCTACCAAAAACTTTCTTTATCTTCTCAAATGTCTTTATCTAGCGACAAGCTGTATTAACTCATTCGAAGTAAGTCGTTTATCCAAAATACCGTTATAAGAAAAAACAAATAAATAGAAGTTACATTATGTTCAGAAGATTTACGGACACGACAGAATTAGTACACGTGTCCAAAAACTAACCAAGAATGAAATTCACAATACCTTAATAAATCCATGAAAAAGATAGTTAAACAAATGAGAGCACAAACTAGGCCACAAACAATGCAAAATGGAAAGCAATAAATGAATAATAGTTAGGGAAAGTGACTTACAACTATGGTTGTGAATACATGCAATAGATATTTGGCACTGATAAGATAATTTAACAACAATAACATATGACTTGAAAACGTAAGATAGTTACGCTCAACGACAGCCACAAAAAGTTAAAGCAATTGAAATGTCAATTCCAGATCAATAAATTAATATAAATTATAGAGATAAGAGACAGAATAACGTATGTACACAAGAACAACATTTATGGAAAAGCTTCCGATAGTGCATTTATCAAATCAATTAAACATAACAAACATAATGGAATGTAAAAATCGTCTAATAAACAAGTATGACAAAAAGTATGTGAGATCTTCTCATTAGTAAATATTAAATTCTAGGTTACGTGATACAAATGGATGATTAATATATACAGAGGAGCAAAGGAAACATAATTAACAAGAAAAATACGACTAGGACAAGTAGACATAAGGTTAATATTTTACTTTTTTGATTCGTGAACATGTGTTTTCGATACTATTGTTTACTTGTTTTGCGATGGTTTAATAGAAAAAATATGAGTAATATTAAATTGATAACATGATTTATTAAGACTAAATACTAAAATAAAAGAAACATGAAAAGCAAAATATAACGTCGAAATTTGTTAATTCATGCAAACACGAAGATTGTTAGGGCCGAATTCTGCCATGTATATTTATTTTATTTTTCAAAAACCTTGTATGGTCTGTATATTTGATTATTTATGTATGTTCATATATCGTTTGTGTAACGTTTTATTTCGGTATAGTTTCATTGAATGTCACATTAGTACATTCTCATATATTCTTTTATTTATGCATATTTTATGCTAATTTCTCATTCTGTTCAATAAAGCCTTTATGTAAGCCGCAAAAAACAAGTTAAGTTATAATGTTTAGAGTTTTTATTTATCTGTACTCATTTTACTCTTGACCGTGTATTCTGTGTTGATTGCGTATAACATACTTCATTAAGTACCGTACTTCCAAGCTACGTAGTTGCGTAATCTTCCCATTGTGTTGGGACTTTTCTACTAAGGGATCTTTTGGATGAATTTAATCATCAGGTCGTTGTCAATCTTAGGAAATTTTCACACTTGGAAGAGTTTTTAGAAACTCATCCACTAATGAAGGTACGTCTTTCATTAGCGTCATTTACATAAATATATTTTGATTGAGATATGTTTTATAAGTGATTTTTTTCTTGTGTTGACTTTGCCGTTCTTGGCGGCATTCGCATCCTCACGGGCGCTTGTGCGTGAACCATGGACTCTTTAGTGACTACAGGAATTTGGGTGAGGCGTGAATAACAACAAGGTCAGGTCGGCACATATTTTTTTGTATAACTGAATTAATGATTAACATACAAAATTCATAATATTCAGGTAGTAGTGTTACTTTTACTTATCACAAAGTTCGTAAGTAATACATAAAGTTGATAATTAGATTTATTATATTCCTTTCTTTGTATCACTGAGACAATCATTAATACCTGAAGATTGTAATATACAGTATGTAATTTCTCTGAAGTATTCCTGCATTATTCTAAAATGTTACGCGTCATTTGTACTGAAATCTAATTTACTATATACTATGTATATACGGGAAACTAATTAAGCATCGTTCAAAGTACTTATGCTATTTGACTGTAACACTGAAATATTGTCATGTAATATGAGGTTTTTTATGATTCCAATAAACATTGCATTAGTACATCCATGGTGTTCTTTTGGAATCAACCAATTAAGAACTCGTGCTGCTAAAGCAGTGTAACAAAATGTTGTCCTTTTTGACATGCTAGAGTAGAACTATATATTTTTCTTATAAAAATAGTTTTAAGTATGTCCTGTTGGCCGTCAAACATGTCACAAAGTATATGAAATTTTGCAAGGGATTAAAATATTACACAGCAATAAGGACCAGGATTTAGTAGGTCTTGTAGAAAATCCGGTAAAACAAATTCGATTAATAATAGGTAATGATAAGGTATATATAAAATATAAAATACAAACGTCTACTTTGAGAAGTACAAAAATGAAAATTTGTAAATGTGTATTGAAATACCTGAATGGTTTTGGTGCTTTAGACTACATGCCCGACAAAATAAAAGCAATCAAATTTACGAGGGTAAAACAAATGTTTAAGACTGGACTCTGAAGCGATATTCAAATAACTGAACTTAAAACTAAAAGTAATAAAATTAATAACCCTTTGTAATTCTACAAATTGTAAGGTTTTCTTTAATTTTAAATGGATTTCCTAAAACTACGTTTTGCATATGCTAAAGAGAATCTAAACTAATAAGGAAATAATAAAAGTATTAACCGAGCACAGTAATACGATACTTCCTTGGATTGAACCTTCCACTTTATTCGTTGAGGCAAATTATTGAGATACTCTTTGTGCCAGTGCTCCCAAAAATGTTTTATTTGTACCACGTGTTGCTACAGGGAAAGTTGATTAAGTGGGTCGCGTCAAATAGCAGCTTCCGGTAACAACGTAAGACTGTCTCCAATAAGAAAATGACCGGGAGCAAGGGACATTTAACCATGAGTAGAGTCATCGGATATAGCACGGGAACTTAGGATAGATTCAATTTGAAGTAGGATGGCGTACAATTGTTAGTATGTAAATAAAGAATTACCTACTCTTCGCCAATGATGGTTTCGTGGCTTTATGACCGCTTATCGAAGCCCCCAAAATTAAGACTTCTTGGCGATATAAAGTACCAGCTGATTCTATTTTCTTAAAGGGTATTTGCAAATTTGTTCACCTATTCTTGAGACAGGAATTCAACATATCGTTTTAGCGCATTGTTCGCCCTTACAAAATTAGCAGCATTTTCTGAGTACAAGTGGTTTATTTTTCCCCTCCTAGCTATGAATCGCTTCAGGATATTCACGAATGCTTCTGCTGTAAGATCATTAACCAGTTCTATGTCGATTGCCTTCGTAGTAGATAAATAAGTGAATATGAAAACATAGACACTGTGCGTTTTTGTATTAGGTACCTTACGTGAACGAACTTGAAATGGATCGCAGAAGTCAACGCCACAGTTCATAAGAGATGGATTTGAGATATTCCAATGCTTGGGAAGCCTCCCATAATGCAGCTTTCGCTGCCTATATTAACCATGAAACAAGTTATACATTTTTTCAACATATGTTTTGAGGTATTTATAAGGTTGAGTGGCCGATAATTGCCCCAGACTGCTGCTATCGTGCCTTCCAATCGCACGTAATAAAATAACGGCAAGATTATTTTCGGAACGAACATGATGCCATCGATCGATGTTTGACGTTTCTTGAATTTCACAAATCCGATTAGCTACGAAGGTTTTCCATTGTTTTGAAATACATATTATCCGTCTGAGAATGATTGTACAATAGTATCAGACCAATAATACAATATATACCGTCTAGGAAGGAGTTGCAGGTAGTCTTCAATTTCTGTATTAATCTACAAACTGATAGTGGTCCACACAACTCCAATCTTAGAATTGTTAACGATTTTAGAGAATCCAGCGCTCTAATATAAATGCCAGCTCCGCAGGCGCTTTTATCGGCATCTCTGAAACCAAAACCCTAACCGATTAATTCATTAACAGAATTTACTCTATTTTGAACTGCGTCTTTTATTGGTGATTAATATCAAAAAGTATCATCAGAAGTGTTCCATGATAGCCCTAATGCCTTAACGTGATCTGAAGCATCTAGAAGAATAGTTGCTTGGTTCGGTAAAACTAAGTCAGTATTGTTGAATATTTGACGTTGGTTAAAATGCCATTTGCGTATTTCAAAACTGGTGTGTTAATAAATTCGTTGCTTGGTTAATGATTATTATTGCTTCCTTCTCGATATTTGAACCAGTCAGCAATTCATAAACACAGAAGGTACAAAGTGTGATATCTGAGATACTGGGAAAGTTTGTTCTTCGTGAGCAAGTTGGTGAACTGAGCGTTTGAATTTATCCATTCTAATTCGGAGATACATCTTAGCTAAATTTGCCATTAAAGCGATTTGATAAAAACGAAATCTGGAAACTAACATCGAATAACTTGACCAACCATAACGATATTTTAATGATTGAGAGACATCTCTCAGCTATTAAAAGTCAGTGAAAGTTTTACTAGAATCGTTAAAAACAACTCGCAGTTTTGTTGTCCAACTATCATGTTCTTCAATAACGTGATACGGAAGATAATAAGCTTGAGATGGATCTTGTAATAGTGTATCGACGTTAATTAGTTGTATGTGTCTCGAATCTAAATATTCTTGAATGAATTTCGAATATCCTTTCAATTTATGATTCCTATTTAAACGCTTCTCTAAATTAAGGATTTACGTTTCTACCATACTACATATTTCCCTTAAATAGGAAGTAGTTTTTTGAATGGAAGTTTGACTATGAATCGTCCACTATTGTCACACTTAAAATCATCAAGAAAATGACTTTTCCAAGTTTATTAGCCTCATTAGTAATAAAATTGAAATAAATTGGATTTCTTGGACAGTGTTGAGATATTGTACCACCTTTCTTACTGAGGAGGCTTATACCCCTTTTGTATACCATCTTACTTCGCTCCGAGATTAAAATATTTTCCAGTTTATACCACACAAAAACTTTTATTCATTCCCATTTTGTACCGCGACCAGGTGATTACTGATAAAGGCGGATTGCTTTACTCAATTATATGTTTGTTGGTACATTCGTACTTACGCACCTGTCGCGTCGGTAAAAATTAACCTCTCTAGTAATAATGCCAGATATCCGTGGTACGAATTGGAAATGTACATGTATGTATGTACATATATATCGATAACAGACAACAATGTTTACCGCACTCGAAACTGATTACATAACCAAAATGATTCCTCTTTTATAGTTTTCATAATATTTATTAAAGCAATTACACTTATTCTTTAACTATAAAAAAGGTGGTAAAGATAATGTTATTTGTAAAGTAGAAAGTCGTTGAAGGATTACGATATATCGAAAATTGTAAATATTACGTATAATAAATCGAAAATGCTTTTTCTTTTTAAATAATCTAAAAAATTAAATTAAAAAATTGTTTACTTGAATTTCTTTTCCTGTTGTTTTTAATTACTGCATACCCGCCTACAGCCCATATTTGGATGTCGTTAACATGGGGCTAGTCCAAAGGATGTCTGGCGCTTGGATACGATATATTTACAATGATTGAAAATATGGCAATAATTCCCCCTATACTTGAAAATTTACAAGGCTGAATCAGCAAAAACGACTTTTCTGTTTTCTCTAACCTTATTTTCCAAAATGTTTTTGAAGAAATATGTACTGCACTACATTCATTAAATACATTAAATTTTTGTATATATACAGGTTATTCCAAAAACGCATAACCTAAAATTTTTTATAAATTCTATAAATCCCTTAACTGAGTGAAATTTATTTATTAATTGCAAGCGTCTATACTGAGCAGCGATAGTAATAATTCTATGGGCAGAGATTTGAACCTTATCGTGTGATTTTAATTGTACTTTCATCATTGTTTCTTTTCTATTTAAAGGTGGCAATTCTAACTTGGCCTTGGCATTATTCTGATTTTTATAAAAAACCCAAAGTGAGCAAAGTAGTCTACATCTTAAATTATTCGAAGAGCTTTCTTATGTGATTTTAATATATGATCAGTATGTGCTGAATCACTCCATAATTGAATCCCATGGCTCACTCGAGAATGAAAGGCTGGTAGGCTATTATAGAATCTTCTTTATTTACTATATTTCGTATTCTTCCAATAGCGTATAATGAAGAGGTAATTTATAGGTAAGAGTATCAACACGAGTGCTTCAAGAAAATCTAGTTTCCAACTATTAACTCAAAAATTTTTGCAGATTCTGTGTTGTCTGGAGTATTATTTCATTTAGATGTAAAAGATAATGAATTGTCTTGTCTTCATTAAGAAACAGACTATTGGAAAAAAGACACTTTGAAGCTTAATACAAAGTTCTATGTATATCTTGTTGAAGATATTCTATACTTTTACCTTTCCAAAACAAACCTCGTACCATCTGTATACAATACTGGTAACTTCGGAAGTTTGTGGAAGGTCATTTACATACATGCAGAACAACAGAGGTCCATGAAGTGGTCTCTGTGGTACGTCATAGTTAACAGTCTCAGTACCTGTCCTCCGATACCCAATCGTTCCATCTTCTCAAGCAGAATATTTCGTCTTACATAGTGAAGTGCTTTCGATAGATCACACATTAGTACCATGCATTCTTTTTCTCTCTCTCCATGGAATACTAAACGGAATTTAAAACAGCCACAATAACATCTATTGTTATTTTTTTACGCGAGGAATCAGTATTGATTAGGAATGAAATTAGGCTAGATAATAAAGCTGCTTCCAGAGGTTTTGAAATAGTAGGTAATATGGCTATTTCCTTATTTCTCTAGAAGCAGCTTTATTATCTCGGTCTACAATTGTTAGGAGAAGTTTCTACACCGTATTTATATATGTAGATTTTTCTAGATATTTTCATTTTGTCAATAACTATGCCTTCCCCAAAAATGTAATGATATCCGTCAACGATTCCAACATTAGGTATGAACATATTTTTAGCATTTTTGTGTTTATTTCATATATATTTAAAGTATTCTTTGGATTATGTTCTTCACTTCATTCGAGGATACTGGAGTCATGAAACATGCGCTTGGATTATTTAAAATATTATTAGAATATCCTTGATATCCTGAGTTTGAATTGAGTTACAGAAAACATAATCAATGTTTCAGCAGCTGGTGTTTGATAAAGTTTAGTTACTGGGTTTTATTTTTTATAATAGTCCGTACTCCTCTTTATTTATTATTTGAATTTTGTATTGGATAAAAATAATTCTTTATCTTCCCTCTCTTTCTTTTCTCAAGCAAAATTGTTTATAATTATTGGATATTTCTTTTAGATCGTTACGTCATTTGAAATTGCTTTTCGTACTAAGATGAGTTTCTTTGACTTGCATTACGCATTACTATAGTACAATTGTTGAGTAGTTCTTATAGTTTGAATTGGCCTGTTTTTTTAATGGAAACGTAGTTTCGATACCTGAAAAATACTTTGGAAAATATTGTATTAAATCTTAAATTTACATTTTCGACATATCGTGAATCAATCCATAGTAGAACTTTAACGATTTCTTTAAAATTGTTATAGTTCTGTAGTGAAAAAATTCTGTATTTGGTATAGTTACTTTCTTTTTTTTTGGCCAGAATTAATTGCAAAATTTGTTGCATGATAATCGGATATAACTGCTGGAAACACGGAAGCAAAATAAATATTGATATTGGTGAATATATTGCCTTTTCTACTCCTTGATATACCTTGGATCCTTGTATATTCATTTATATTAATATTCCAAAAGCTATTAATAGGTTCATCAAATCTCTGGAATCTTCTGTCGAGACTGACATATATATATATATATTAAAATTCCTCAGCCAAAACGTCAGTTAGTATATTCATTAAGCAAGAGTGGCAGTTTCAAAACATCACTTTCCTGTCGTCTGTACATACATACTATTAAAATATTTTCTTTAATAAGTCTACACCACAAAATTTGCAAACCTTTTTCTTTGTAAATTTTGATATGAAAGACATTTCCACATAATCAATATTTTTCATTATGTAAATATAGACTCCCCCATGTATACTATATTTTCTTACAAACATACTTGCCAATATAAATGTAGAGTAAACATAAACGATAGTTATGCATATAGGTATATTATCAACAATAAATAGCTCTATTACTACTGTCTCGACTATAAGTTCCTCATTTTCATAAGAATGTATATACATACATACATACATATATTGTTATGAAAAGATGGAATTTATAGTATTGGATGTAAACGTGACATGAGTTAGTTTATTGTAAGTCTCGCGTTGGTTTGCGTCAAATGTTATGAAAATGTGTGAAAAATAATTATATAATTCTATACTATAGCATTTTTTTATTATATATTTTATTTTGTAATATATACACTATTATATATTATTATATATTTGTATTAGACCATGATATGTCTCGGGAGTGAGTATCGGCTAAACTTGGTATATATTTTTACATACTTTCTAATACTCGCAAACTTCTTATTTATAATTCATTGTAATATTCTTTAATTATCTTTTTAATTTTGACCCTTTCTTTGATTCGGTATACTATTAAAGAAATTTTAAATATTAACAAATTTTAATATTAAAATTCAATTTGCATTCAAAACTGTATTAATATATCTACTATCAAAAAGAACAAATTACTTTTAAAAAACTGTATAGTATATTGTAATAATATCCAACTTTTAAATAGACAATTATAAGCAAATAAACAAACAAATATACCAAGTCATATTAAATTAATTCTGGGAATTAAATTTATCTTTTAAATTGAAATTTGAACTATTATTTAGTATTATCTTTATTATAGGTATCTTTGAGATCGGTCATGTCAATAAAAAAATATAAACGAACAAGGACAGGCCTTCAAGAAAATAATATTAAATCCTAAATAATTCACAAAATTAACTACAACTAGAATATAATTATAAACTCATCTTTAATATTGTTAAAACATTATCTTTCTCTTCGACATGGTTGTTTATTCTTCTACTGAAGATCGCTTTTATAATTTTTTTATCCCTTTTGTTTCAAATACGTTGTTCTAATTTATTCACGCATGTATGGCTTATGTGCATTCTACTATTTTAATATCATTAGTTTTAAAAGTATATATTCTTTTTAACACTGTTTTATATTCACTAGAAATTTCTTTCTAATGTTTACTTAATAACAGTTTTTAAATACTTAACTTATTTTACCAATTTATGTCTATTTTGACCTTTGTCAATGTTGCTTATATCTTTTGAGTTTTATCAACAATTAAATCTTTGTTATTCTTCAGTATAAATCTTTAGCAAGTACTTATGATCGAATAAATCGAATTTTCTCATATGTGTGATATATATATATATATATATATATATATATATATATATGTGTGTGTGTGTGTGTGTGTGTATGTATTGGTATCGACAAAAGTGTAATGATATGTAAATATGTTGCCCGCTGATTTCAAGGATACAAAGAAGAATCATTCGAGAACGTCTAAATTAAACATAATAAAAATTAATTTCTTTATAAATATTAAATTGAATACGATATTTAGCTTCTCTGAATTCTAATTGGTCGGTTATTCAAAATTTATATTTTGAATCTGATGACTTATTAAAATTCAATTTAAATTCATCAAAGAAATCGTATTAAAACACTGTACTTTAATATTACCCTTTTAAATTTCACTATAAGGCTTCTATTTGTTGGTTTTGTAAAGTTCCATAAAATAAATAAATTACCTATGTAACTGATATTCTGTTTGTATATAATATTGTTCTTTGTGTAAAAGGATATCAAAATTTTGTTTCGGTTTTTGGTTTAGCTGGAAACGTACATAATTTTTTTCTAATGAAACAATATATTCTGTACTTCTATTAAACAGAAGATTTTTTTCAGAAAAGAGTATAAAAATCATTTATATGAAACAGAAGCATGAAACAATGAGCGTATAAGGGTTTTACTTTCATATGCTCAGAAGGAAAGTTACGCATTACGGGAACCATGTTAGCAGATAAAGGTGTATATCGGCAAAAACCCACTTGTAATAATGAAAATTCTATCAATATCCTTCCAAATGTACCATAGGAGCGTTATCTCCATACAAGTTGTTGTAGTTGAGTGCGATATTTCATCTACATCCATAAGAGCAGTTACATATTATATAGGTTATTCATCTTCAGTTCAACGTATCAAGGTATCTTGAAAAGAAATAAATATCACAACTAAAAAATAAACTAAGTTCGAAATTTACATTTTAAAGACGAAGATCAACGTCTAGAATTTATTACTGGCTTCATGCTTCATATAAAGATGATTTAATTATGCACTTTAAGTAATTATCTAAAGGCGGGTGAGTTGCGCTTTGCAAATACTGGCAATATGAATAGACAAATTTATTACTTTTTAGTCTGAATATCATCGCCTTAATTGCGGTTAATTAGTGCGATGCCTTTCGGAATAACGTTTCAATTATTATTGAAGATTAAATAAGTTATCTTAAAACTACAGATGGTTAACATACAAAGAATTCGTCAAAATTATTTCATAACACGCTCTTTAAGTAATAATGTTCTAGTAATGAAGTTTCTTAATAATCCTCATTCACTTTTCTTCTTATGAAACCTACTCATACAGTTCACTGCTGATTTTATATAATAAATCTCTTCTACAGATATTTAAAAGATGTTTTGTTTCATTTGAATAAATAAGGTTTTCTAATCTTCCTGTTAAATCGGAAATGAGCAAATAATGAGCAAAAATTATGAGATTATTCTCAATTGTTATGAAGGTATAGGCTGTTACGTATTACAAGAATTATTGTATAATGTTCATATAAGAAAGGAAAATTTTATGAACGCACTTAGACATTAAATCGTACTTTTATTAAATTGCAACGAAATTCTGTCTATCAGTCTTAATTGACTAACGTCAGTGGGCGTTTTGTGCGCAGAAACCTTGGAAAACGCTTGCGATCAATTAAAACAAAGCTATTTAAAATACGTAATGTGTTTAAACTTTAGTTTTAAGGAAACGTTTCAAGTTATCAATTTGTTCTAATAAATCCTAGTAAATTGGATGTGTTCGGTGGCTTAGGTCATTAGTCATCACTTTTGAGCAATGGTGTATATGGTAGTAGAAATTAAATTTTTAGAAGTCCGAGTTATCTATCTGTTAATCACCGAGAAGATAAGACGCCGTCCAATTTAAACTATTTTTGATATTTGCTACTTTATTTTTGTATACTTTTGCATATGATTTTCGTTCGAATCTTCGAGTTTCGTGTTTTACCGATCACCGTGGTGTCTCGGCCACCATTTCAGTCGCACAGTCGCCATTTCATCTAGCAGAATTACCGATATCGCGCTGTATGGCGGTATCGAACTGGAGCTTCGTCCCGTCATTGTATCGATTTGCATTAATCGCCCCGATACCGTAGATGTTGAAGGCTGACGATACTTGTGAGGATAGTACAAACTTTCCCCTTTTAATTTACAGAAAGAAACAACATACATTCTGTAACGAACTGTCTCTGCTCTTAGTAGAACAATAAGTAAACGCCACCCGTATTATTTGCTTATCGTTCGGGGTGTTAAAACTAGCTCAAAAAAATCGGAGAGTGTGGGGCTCTCCTATGAATAAAATCTAATAGAACGCCACTGCAGTGTTACCCTGAAATCCTATGGTTAATACTGAAGCAAAAAGAGATTTCAAAAAATATGTATGATACCTAGTTAACAATAAAGGGAGGTCCCATTTATAGTAGAAAAAAGAAAAAGATATACAATATTATAAGTTTATTGTACTTGTTACAAATATCTTGCTCTACACTATGTCTAGAAATATAAATTTACTAAACAGAAATTAAGATAAGAGAAACATCTAAGTTACAGTTTGGAAGACTAGTTGATAATCCCCACATATTCGTATAGTTGGTTTGCACAAGTTATACAAAATATCCTTTTATATAAGTGTCACTTAGTATACACTTACCAATAGTAATAGAGTATAGTTGACAGTAATCTATGAAGCAAAAGATTATGAAAAGAAAAACTTTTTTAAATAGTGGACGATTTACTAATTAATAGTCCACTAGCAGAAATCATTAAAGTAGGCTAATCGTCTAACGAGCCCTTAATTAAGTTAGAACTATCAAATATATGAAGATATTTAAATAATGAACAATTTATTAACAAGTAAATTAGAATTATCAAATAAATTCGAGTTATGAAATTTTCTAATGTTTTAATGGCGAGCTGTTTATCTGCAAGCCTTTAGTTAAATTTGAGTTATCAAATATATTAAATAATGAACAATTTGTTAACAAGCAGACTGCCTAACGAGCGAATAATTAGTTTAAGCGATTAAATATGTGTAATGTTTGAGTAAATATTTGTACAATTTTTCCTGTTTAACCAGCTATCTAAAAAAGTAACGATCTAAGCTGTAATAACTCTCAAACTAATTCGTAATTAGACTGCATGATCGCTTATAAACTAAATAATTCGAACTAATGAACTTATAAATAGGATAAACTATTACTATTTAAATGATACAATCACGAAAAGTCTTAGATTCCTGGTTAAATTACAATCTTCTGGTATCGTTGAGCGAGGAATGGTGCCAGACGGCTTCACTTAAACATTAGCACAGGAGAGTGGCTGCATTAAAGAAGATTAAGTTCCGTCTTCTTTAACAGATGGAATGTGATCATCGTAAAATCAAAAATCTAGTCTACTAAGTAATAAGCATATTCTTATACATAATTCGTTGGACGAATTATTATTACAATCACGAAGACAGCAAACGTAGAGTCAAACAGACGTCGATTAAATAGAAGTACAAGAAAACGTGACTGGCTTATGTTTATAAAATAAAGTGTAATTTGTATATTCTGTTATAGAAATATTACGAAGATTATAATTTATGTTCACTTAAATTAGCAGCTAAAATAAAGTTAAATATGTTTATTTTCAGTTTTACAAATATTATGACGATTATAATTTATCAGTTAAAATATAGTATACTCGTTTGATTTCAATCTTACAAATGTTTTGAATGTACAAGGAACTGATAAAAAGGTGATTTTGTTTACGATAACCAAATGAAGAATCAAAAATAAACGGAGAATGGAATATCACAATAAAGGTTTAGTTTTGTATATGAACAGCAAAAGTTTTATTGTGTATATAAATATTTGTCTTCCTTTAATTTCAAAAATAAAAGGAAAAATGTGTAACTGATATTCAATGACTTATTGATATTATTTATATAAACGAGTATAAGTACCATGTAATGTTCTTTTTGCCGTATACCTGTTCGGATAAAATTTAAGAGATTTTGTTAAATATTCTATAATAATGTATAACAGGATTTCTATTGGCTTATAAAAGCTGTAAAAAGATGTAAATAAATTTGTGTATAACTTACTCCCATGTTTTGTTAATTTTGGAGATAGTGAATAAATTCATTATGACAGCAAATAACAGTAGAATGAAAAGTTCTTTTCACTCGCACGATAAAAAGCCGTTTTCAATTTCTGGTAGTAGTTTTACGACTAAATCAATTAATTACGAATTTCATGAAATAGATAGTTACCCGGTTGTTAATCTACAAGTTATTATATTAGAATTACAGGCTATCAAATTCGCAATATCATATGGCATGAATACCAACGTCTAAGCAAGTCCCTAAGTGTTTTTTATTAACACCTTCTCATTTATTTATTAATGAGGGAATTCTTTCAACAAATTAAGTGTGTTAGTATTTCCATTAATATTATTTTTATTCAAGTTTTGCCTAAATATAAAACACGTTACGATGAAGAAATGATGTCTTTAACCAATTTGAGGTAGATGTGAAAAATAAATGTGATACTATACACGCACCCACACGTAAGCACGTGCGCGCGTATGCAGAGAAAGCCACATACAAATGAACTAAACTAATACAGTAACAATTCATATTAAATTTATCCCAGTACAGATCATAAAATTTAACAGAGAAAACCAGTCGCACATTAAGAAGACGACATTGACAGCATTTTTGCTATACATAAAAGAAATATTCGACGAAATAGATGACGTGAAAGACAATTTCACTAAAAGAGCGGGGTGTGTATGAGAATCCTTGCTTGGACGGTGATCAATTTTACGTAGGGCAGACAAATGGGCGAGTCAATGTTATAACAGAGGAAGTGCTTTAACGCCTGCCACATATGTACATGGGTGGCGCTCCTGGTTGACCGACAGAACACTCAAGCGCAACGCGACAGAGTACAATCTCCATACCGACAGCAAGACACAGACATCAGAAGCAATCACATGCGGCTGAGTACGCGCGGCACCAGTAAGACAATAATGTATAAGTAATCGCACTACTAGACTCATTTCAGAACCGAGAGAAACATGTCGCTAAATATATGTACGCCAACACCAATGTGTGCAGACTTATAGTGCAAGTAGGAACATTGAAAGGCAGAATTAGCAACGGACAATGCCACTGCTGCAAGCTATATGGATACCGATAGGCTATCTGCAGAGCTATCTACAATTGCACAAAGAGAATATGTTGAAAAAATGTCCTAAAAGTATTAAGACGCCAAAGGAAGACAACACATAGCGAACTACCGAGGATGGTAGAAAGCATCACAACGTCTATTCTGCCATCAGCAAAAGTAGAACATAGAAACAAAACACAAAAGACATACACACCCGTAGCACCAAACATTTCTTACACTAACATTATAAAAGCAATGCAGCCAAACATGAAAACAACGTAAACTCACGCAGCACTACCAAACACAAACTCATAAAACAACAGCAGTAATAATATGAACAAAACAGGCACGACGCAGTAGCAACCGGAAGGCGAATTATTAGCATACGAAGAGAAAAAACTGGTGGATATCATCCTGGTACCTGAAACACACCTACGAACATCACATACCCTCAAGACTTATAAGACCTATAGAAGAGATAGGTCCACTCCTTTGACACAGCGATGTGTCAATAGACATATCAAATAGCGGGTTACCAGTACGCGCAAAGAAAGAAAACTGACAACTAAATTCGAAATTCACTTGATCATCAGAAGTAGTCGACAGACTACGAGGGAGCGTTTTTATATTCGCGGAATGGGGGACAAGGGGTGGAAATAAAAAAACCAAATTATTTTTCTTTTTCAATATATTCACCTGCAAGACGGATACATTTTTCACATCTTTCAATTAATTTATTTATACCCTCATAAAAAAATGATTTCTCTTTATCTGCAAAATACGCCGAAACTGCCTCCTTGACTTCATCATTGGCAGTAAATTTTTTACCCCGCAGCTCTTTTTTCATTTTCGGAAACAGGTAATAATCACTCGGGGCTAGGTCTGGGCTGCAGGGTGGGTGATTCACAATTTCGAAGCCCACCTTATGCAGGGCAACTAACGCAACGCGGCTCTTGCGGACGGGCGCGTTGTCGTGCAAAAGCAGAACATCTTTTGTCAATTTTCCCCGTCTTTTCTCTTTAATGGCTTCTTTTGGTCGCTCTAATATTGAAGCGTAATATTCTCCGGTTATAGAAACACCTTTATCTTTATAATCAATCAACAATATTCCTTTCGAGTCCCAAAATACCGTTGCCATGAGTTTCCCAGCTGATTGTGACACTTTAAATTTGTTGGGAGGTGCTGTGCCCTTTTTATGCCACTGCATGGAGTCTTGTTTGGACTCAGGTTCATAATGATAAACCCAAGTTTCGTCTCCAGTAACAATTCCATTCAATACACCATCCTTGTCTTCATTACAGAGGTCCAAAAATGCACGCGAACACTCTACGCTCTGTTGTTTTTGCGGCGGCGTGAGCATTCTCGGCACCCATCTTGCGCTGACCTTAGACATGCCGAGATGATCGTGTAGGATTTTAAAAATTGTTGTATCGGATACTCCAACCATTTCTGCGGGTTGTTTCCTCTTTAGTCGAGCATCTTCGAGTACAATTTGTTCAACTTTTTGGATAAGTGCTGGCGTGGTCACCTCAATGCTCCTGCCCGGCCTCGGGTCGTCTTCAAGGGATTCCCTTCCTTGTTTAAATAAACTATGCCACTTGTACACCATGGTTTTTCCTGGACAAGAGTCGCCGTAAACCAATGACATCTCATTCATTATGGTCGCGACTGATTTTCCTTGCCTGGTAAGGAATTTTATAACGGCACGATATTCGATTTTTTCCATATTTCACTTTTCACTCCTGATTATGTTACTTGGTTGACGATAGCTCAAAGACTAACTGTCTAATAACAATGAAACTTCGTATTTATACTAATCATGAGTCGCTGCACAGGCCACGCCCCCAATGCGCCTACTCAGCCCTCTACAACCCGCTCATTCCGCGAATATAAAAACGCTCCCTCGTATCATATGAGGCGATCTCAATACAAAGCACTCAACTCCGGGCTGCAGAAAGAAGAACATAGTTGGAAAACGCCTGTTGAGAAAGTGGAGTAAAGTTTATAGTAATGAACGAGCTAATTTATTATCAGCAAAGTTACCTCAGAAATAAATTAGACATCGCAGTCACCAATAATCTAGCAAAAATAGTGTTCAATCTGAATTATTAACTGATAGTCCTACGATAGGGCAACGAAAAAGAAGAAAACACGTACAGTACAACTTACATAAACCAGAAAGCATTTACATCACAGCCTAAACATACACCAAAAACAAGACAGTAGACAATATTATAACACACGATCCACTAGACAATAGACCCCAAAAACAATTTAAAGACGCCAATGCAGCGCCACACAACGACATTTGGAAAACCCACAAGACACTTAAAAAACAGACAATACACAATCGCCACAGATACCTCCAAATAGCATGGCTGTTACAACAGAACACAACACGGAAACACAAGAGAGGCAAATAGAAACAAAATATACATCGAATTGAATAAACAGACATATTGCAAATAGAAACACACAGGTAGACCGTAAACTCAAAAAACTAACCACCCAACACACATACTTTTACACCTTAGATACTAGAACAGACAATAAAATACACACAAAATAATAAAGCATCAGGTGACGATGGTACTAACAGAGAAATCTTAAAGTTTAATGTTCTCCAAACCACAAGAAAAAAACGATACATACATCTGTCGTTCCATAAGCCTCTTCCTGACAATCAGTAAAACGATCGAGTTAATACTAATACGACTTCAAAGTATGTACATACACTAAAAACATACCACCCGACGAACAAACGGCTTCGAGAAACAAACTTCAAAGACATGTCTATCCTATGTAACAGAATTCATAAATGTAGTAACTTCAAATGAAAACCCAATCATCATAATCTTAAATTTTAAGCTTCGACATGGTACCAAGGACTCGCACACAAATTAACAACACACAACTATCCAAGATAAATCATCAGAATAAAGCACAAGTACCTATACAGTCATACATTTCAAGTCGCGAGATAGACACGAACTCGACCACGGTATATTTACGGTCGACGTGTCACAGGGACCAGCGATTTCACCGCAATTGTACACGCTTTACACAGCAAACATGCCAAATATACAATATGGCATAGTCGCGACGTACGCAGACAATACTGCAATACTTGGGGACCTATTTAAATCCGAAATAGCAGCAAAGCACATTACATAATCGACAGCATCGTTAAATGGTGTGTAGCTATCAACACTGAAAAATACAAGCCATAGTGTTTCAACATACCAAAACAAGGGCACACACCACCTCTAAAAATGAAAAACATAGCCGTAGCTGGGACAGAAAAAGTTAACTATCTCGGAGTAACATTCGACAAAATACTAACATACAGTAAGCACACTAACAACACGATTACAAAAGCGCGACGCACACACACATGAGACTGTCCTTTAGCGATCACAGGACGACAATCCTCACCAATTTCACCTATGAAAGTTATTATATACAAAGACCACGATCGATTCTGACAAATGCAGCCCTAATATGATTACAAACAAACAAAAGACGTCAGAAAACTCGAACAATTCCAAACCGTACATTAAGATTAGCCCTGGACGCATCTTGGTACGATGTAAACATATAAATACACTGCTAAATCGTCACTGAAACATGTAAAACACACATTGACAGACTTGCAAAAGGTTTTTATAATGCGATAAAGGAAAACGATAACCCTTCGCTTGAACACGTGCTATATTATCTAACAAACAACACACACACACAATACAAACGCCTAAAGATGGAGACGAGCGGCAGTTAGCTGATAATACCATAATACTTAAACGTAAGAATATGCAACGTAATATTTCGAATAAAAAGCCCAGAGCCTCAACTCAAAATAACTAAGAAGAAATGTATGGATGTATGTTATTCTGATGCTCTCGCGCTCATATATATATATAATTTGTTTGCCATTTTATTTACAACTGCCCCGCATGTCTTATTATGGCACAGAACCAGGATCCTACACACACACAGATATATATATATATATATATATATATATATATATATATATATATATATGCGTGTACACATTGCTGTGTATTTTGAACTAGACACTAGTATGAATATAAACATGCATTGTGCTAAGACGTTCAAATATGCACATTATGTGATACGATATCAAAATCACACACAATATAAATATATACAAGAATTCATTACACGAAGGATCTACAATTCTTAATAGAAACATTCCATTCATGTGTATAAATTGGTTCATTATACTGCGGAAAATTTTAGTTGAAATTTTTGAAAAAATACTATTGATATATCGATTACTTTTACTTCGGATTCACTTAATATAGTAAGATTATATTTATAAATTGTAAGATATTTTTATACATCTTCAAAACCACACCAAATGTTCCTTACGTCGGAAGATTTATATTCCATAACTTCAGTAAAGAATAAACAATGATTTAAATACTCTTATGTTATTGTATGTAGTTGTTAGAGATTTTGCGAATTAACTCTAAAATATAAATTAGAATATAGTGTAAATTTATTTATAACATTATGTTGTATTAATGTAATTTAATAAGTTTTTTGGAATCTGGAACCAAAAAATCCAATTTAATAATAGGTTATAAATGTTGATACCTATTAAAAAAATAACGTTGAGTAATATTTTCATAACATAAACTATGAAAAAGGAACATGAAAATGATAATTTAATGTAAAAGATGAGTTTTAACAAGTAAATTGAATAAATAGTGAATTTAGAAATTAAAATTAGAATATATTACGATGATGTGAAAGATAAATAAGCGTCCACAGCATGTTTGTCTGCACCGGTTGAACTCAAACATCATCATCAGTCACAGTAAGTTCCACTGCGTGTAAAAGCAAGAGCAACAGTCAGAGACCAGAGATTTCACCTGACTTTCAAAGCTAAATAAAGTAAAAAAATTTGTTAAGTTTATTTTACTATATTGTGGTGAGATATTAGACGCCCTATATTATGATAAAATTTTTAAATAATTAATTAGTTTATTTATAGTATTTATGTCAAGGTTTGTTATATTTTAGAAGTGTAGTTTATAAAATAATTTAATAATGTATTAATGTTGTTTGTTTTCATTGATTAGTTGATTGATTAATTTTTGAAATATTAATAAATTAATTAATTTGAATATTTATTTTTTTCATTAACAGGTAATTTGCTTACTTTATATTTATTTAAAATGAATTTAAATTTCAGATTATTTTTTAAAAAATATGAAGGATTAAAAAATGAAGAAATAATGGAAGAATAATCTAAGGTAGAGATAGCAATGTTATTAGAAAATTTTAAAAAGAATATAGAGAAATAACAAGAAGACAAAGAAGAAATAATGAATAAATTTTAAAAAAAAGAAAAGAAACTTAAGAATCACAAAAAAGAAAAGAAAGAGCAAAAAAATACGACAACAAGAAAATTTAGAATAAGAACAAAAAGGATTACAAAATAAAGAAAAACTGTATAATATAATTAAGAATTTATTAATAGCGTTAGAAAAAATCATGAAATGTAACTAAGACAAATAAATGATGAAGTAGATAAACAAATTGAAGGAATTCTAATGAATATTAAAAAGAATTTACGAAATTATAAAGAATACAAAAAGGAATACAAAATACGTAAAACCAACAAGGAAATGATTGATTATTTAAAATTACAGAGGGTACAAATAATAGACATAACAATTAAATTGAAGATTAGATAATGCACATTATGCAAAATTTAATAATATTATGAAAACTAGTGATGAAAATGTACATCTTTTGGATTTTATGATGACAATAAAGCCCATTCAATGCGTTATATAATAGTTTTAGACCATTATATTGAAAGTTGTACGTATTTACATAAGGAAAGAAATCATAAAAACGATTATTAAAAATGGTACATACCGTGCATTCATTTTACCCCGCTATGAAGACTGTACTACAATATATTCGGGTCTAGCTGCTGAATACCGATCAGAATGTAAAGTGGTGGGGCGCGAGTCATTTGAATCGCGACTATAACTGACTATTGATCGTACTAGCTGCAGCCCCATCACTAATTTGACTGTAGGCGTATCGATATCGTATTAACGGTCATCCGTGGTTTGCATTTGGGAAAGTGTGTTACGGTAAGACCTTTAAATTTAAATATTTTTTTAATTATATTACTTTGATAATGTATACATTGGAAGAAAGAATTCAAATGATAACATGGGCTTTGAAATGTAATTCTTTACGGCGTATCCAGCGCCTTTTCTCTGAAAAGTGTGTAGATCGTCCCTTTCCTGCATTAACAACAATATCATTAGTAGTTAAAAAGTTTAAATCAGAAGGTTGCATTTTGGGATGTAAATGTCATAAAATACGATAAAGAAATGCAGGAAGTCATGGTGTGCGCAATGGTCGAAGAAAATTCCAATATCACTATATCTAAAATATCAGAAGAGATAGGCGTGGGTAAAATTCATAAGATATTAAAGAAAAATAAATACACATCCTATAAATACCAAACTCATCAGGAAATTTTTCATGCTGATCAACACCGCAGAATGGAATTTTGTGAAATTGTAATAGAACGTGTAAATGCGAATGAACACTTCATTGAGACTATCGTGTTTACCGATGAATCCACGTCTCCGTTGCACGGTAAACACAATCCGTCGAATCTTCGATATTGGTCTATTGAAAACGAGTATCGACAATTGAATATGGGGACACAGGATTCTAAAAAATTGAATGTTTGGGCTGGTATTTATGGGAGTAACATTAGTGGTCCATTCTTTATCGAAGGAAATTTAAATGGGGAAATATATTTGAATATTCTTCGAAACGACATTGTCCCTGCTTTGAGAACTATTAATCCCAATTTAGAGAACGTATGGTTCCAGCATGATGGTTGTCCGGCCCATGGAACTAGAACCGTGAATGAATATTTAGATAATATATTCCCCCAAAGAGTTATATTTAATAGTGGTACAATTCGCTGGCCACCAAGGTCATCAAACTTAGCCCCTAATGACTTTTTTATGGGGTTAGATAAAATCAAAGTTATATGGGCATCAAGACGAAAGGGCTAATTTGAGAATTTAATTAATTGAATTTATTGTCTGTATTTAAAAAGTATTTTATAAGTTTTGGCAAGTTATATTTATTTTATGTTTAAAGAGTATTTTTTAAGTTCCGAGAAGTTATTTTATTTTTTAGCTTCTTTAAGAGTGTTTTTTAATTTTTAAACGTTTTATTAGAAACCGTCTTTTAGTTCAATGCGAAACTTATTATAAAAATACCTAATTGTACAGTTACAAGTAATTATAATTTATTAATTTTTGGACGTAAACAATTTGGACTGTCAGTGATAGACCTTCCGACAAGTATCACGAACAACTACTTAATGTGTAATCTGTAGTCAGTCGTTGTTGTGATTCGACTGACTCGCGCCCCACCACTTAACATTCTGATCGGCATTCGGTATCTAGATCCGAATATAATATGATACGGTGTTTGTAGCATTTTAATATGAAAGTACGGTATATATAGAAATTATTATCGCAGTAATGATGGAAGAGACTATACACAAAGAAACAAAGAAATATGAAGGATAACACGACGAATAAAATTTGGATAAGGAATAAGCTAAATAGACCTAGAACAAACAGTTTATGTCAACGAATAAATTATTGTTATAAAAATCCTAAATATGATCTATAAGAAACTGATAGCGACCATACATTCAAAAATAATTAAATAAATTTACCATGTATCAATAACACAATAAAAAATATAAGTTTTACAGTGTTAATTGATACAGGATCACATTCGTCTTTAATAGATTAAAATATATTTAAAAGTATTCAATAGGAAACAGATATACCAATGAAAACAATAAAATTTATGTCTTTCAATAATAAAAATATTACTCAAAGTTATAGAATAAATTTAGAAGAAATATAGTATATTAATGCTGTTTTTTAAAAAACTAGTTAGCTGTGTAAAGTTTAAGAAGAAATTTAATTAATAAATGAAAAATGATAATTGATATAAATAATAAATTAAAACTGAAAATGGAAAATAAAGAAAATAAAAATCTAGATGAAGAAAAAATATTGTAAATATAATGTCAAAGTGAATGACAAAGTTAATAATTTAAATAATAAAAAAGAATGTAAAGTGGATTGTTCAAAAGAAAGTGAAGAGCTTGTTAAGAATATTATTAATAAATTGCCCACACTTATGAATGGTGAACATTATTCAAAGATTACAAATGAAAAGTGAAAAATATTTTTCAACTAAAATATATTCAATTGCATTTAATTATAAACAGTTAATAGATAAAATATTGCAAAATGGTATAAAAAAACCGTATATTAATCCAGTTGTGATAGTAAAGAAAAAAATTATGTTTAGATACAAGGAGAGTAAATAGTATAACAATTTGGTCAACACCAATTACCTCCAAAAATAAATACTATACTTGGAAAAATTAATAATTGTAAGTTCTTACAAAATTAGATTGGAAGAAATTAATTTTAGTTGATACTATTAAATAAGAAGTCTAGTGGGATAAATTCGCAACACGAATTACCTCAAAATATATGCAGTGTACTTGGAAGAATGAATAAATGTAAGTCCATACAAAATTAAGTCGAAAAAATTAATTTTGGTTGATACCATTAGCTAAAGAGTCTAGGAAGAATACAGATTTTATTATAAATGGTAAAATATATCAATTCAAAGTTATATCATTCAGATTGGCATCTAGATGTGCAGCACTAGTAAGAACAATGAATGAGATACTTAAAAAATATGAAGAATTTAGTATACTCTATGTTGACATACAGTAAAACTTTACAGGAGCATAAAGAACATATTAATATTATATATAATAAATTGTATAAATTAATTTAAAAAAATGTGTGTTTATTAGAAACGAAGTCAAATTTTTAGGATATATAGTAGTACAAAGAAAGGTAAATTTTAATGGATACTGTGTGATTGAATTAACCAAAAAAGGTAAATAAAATCCCTTTCCAAATGCCGATAATGACAACTTAGTTGCCGAAATATATATAAAGAATACAAATATGAACATTGATGTGGAAAGGGATTTTATTTATCTTTTTTGATTAACATCTGAGAAAGTAAATAAAGCAGAAGAATTAGAGAAAGCATTTACGAATTTTAAATATAATTTTATAGAGAACTTGCGGTTAAAACAAACTGGTTTAAAATTACCTTTCAGTTTCGGACTAGACGCTTCTGATAACAATACAGCAGGTGAATAATAATTCACCTGCTATAATTTCTATTATTAATAAATTTTGTTTAAGATTTTCAGTCAACTATGTTATCGCCAACATCTTTTTTTTTTTGAGATATTTTATATATACTTTCATAATCTATAAGTGCCCTAGATACAAAATAAATTCGAACTTCTGCTCCATCCTGTATTTGTATAGCCTTGCAGGTGAATAATAATTCACATGAAACAATTAGAAATATTTACAATGTATTCCTAACCTACGTGTTGCTTAATTTTAAAGAACTTTCAAATATACACCTCTGAAATTATCATTAGATATTATTATGTTTAACGGTAAGTACTTAGCCTTAATTTACTTTTTAAAGTAATACATTAATAATCAATTTTGTACGTTTAATAGGAAATTCTCTTCTGATGTTTGCTATTTACATTCGAGGTTCATTGAACATTTTCTAAAAAATATTTATGACTTTTCAGTGGCTTAATAATTAATATTTTCCTGTATTTATATTATTATATATAATATATATAAACGAGGAGAAATTAATACTTGCAGTTTAGGGTTTATTAAAGATGATTACATTTCACTATTTTGTTGTATAGCATTAGTTGTTGAAGTCATGAGAATCAACATTGCCAGTGATCTGAATTTATTATGTACAACATTCCTTGTTGCAAACATTGCCATTATGCTAATTAGATGTGCAGATTAAGAGTTACTTGATGCTTTAAGGGATATTATTGTGAGTTCAAGAGTAGCCTCTGTTTCATATTGATACAGATACAGTACTAGAATTGAAGACAGTATTTGGCCAAAATACAATCACTTGTGGCATGACTTCTCACCCATTTGACGCATTTGGAATTTTCTTTATCAATAGTTTTTACAAGGGAATACTTGTAAGTATCGCTCAAGAATACGAACTAATTGTTAGGGAATTACCAATTGAAGTAATAAAAAACATGACAACTGCTCATCTGTAGCACTGCAAGTTAACTCAATACCAGAAGCAGAAACTGCACGGTATTTAAAAATACATGCTGGACATGAAACACTCTGGCAAAACAGGACGCAATTAAGAAACCAAGTTAATAAAATGTACTGAGTTATGGAAACAAATTCGAAATTTTCAGTAAAAAACAAATTGCTCTTTTATAAGTGTGTTCTAAAACCCTTGGATATACAGTAATGGAGTACATCCCCAATAACAGATTTTGATTTTTTAGAACAGTTTTAAGCAAAAGTGCTATGCAGTGCACCACAGCTCAAAACCTACAAAATCGCAAAGTGAAACTTACGAGGCGACTTAGTGAAAAGTGAAATTGAAAAGTGTAGTAAAAGCTACAACGACAGACTTAGTATCTATCCAAACCAAATAGCTGCTAATCTGATTAATAAACAAAATAAAATTCGTTGATTAAAACATTATAGATCTACAGATTTAGCAACTAATATTATATACATAATCACTAGATTGTTTTATTACAATAGCCTTTAGCATAAGAAAGTATAATTATTCTTGCCATGATTGTTCCTAAGCTAAGGGATAAAAGCAAACGCCTGGTAGGCGTCCCGACGCTAACCTGGCAACTAAAATATAACCGACCAAGACAGCATGACCTCTATACAAATATTTGTTAATTCTTTTGAAGATTGCTAATAAGCTTGAGTTAAAAGTAAAATTTCTAATTGCCTACATTTTACCTGTGCTTCATTTTATTGCTGCTGAGTCTGCAGCAGTAGCAATATGCAGATCTTTAAATATGTGCTGGTTTTATTGCAAATAATTTCCTACTCTGCTCCTATTAGACCTTTAACCTCTCTTTTACATACCAGAGTATTTATATGAGGGCTAAATCGAAGTACCTCATTACTATTTAATAACTATAACTTCTATTTCCTACGACTCCCCAATGGTCCGCACAGAAAATCAATCAGTCCTTTGTCTATTTGTGGGAGCAGGTTATCCAGAAGATCCTGGTCTGGAAAGTCGTTTTTTCAAATTGAAAAAGTTAATTATAGTTATAGAGCTTTCAACCAGGATCCTCATCTTCGGTTGAATTTATTTCATCAGGGCTTTGTTCAAGACTACCTCAATGTGACGTGTGTCAAGAATCCTAAGTCCACTTATGTGTGGTTGTAAAACCCGCTCTACACATTCGCGCTCCCGGTTTTCTAATAGTAGGGGAGTAGTAGTTTCTGAATGAGATCTCTGTATCCTTGCGAATCCCTCACCTCCAATTTAATGTGTCTACTGATTCTTAAGAGGTTTCCTAACAATAGGGGGGCAATAGTTTGTGAACGGGGCCTCTGTTTACATGTGTTATCCATCTTCTCCCCTTTCTCCACTTTAATGTGGCTACTGATCCTTAAGAGCTTTTCTTCCTGCAAGTCTCAGTAGCTATTTCAATTCTAGTTGATCTACTTTTGCTTCTAATGATGTCTGTTTTCTGATTCTCATTTATTCTGTTCAATTTATTCCCGTAAGTCTAAGCTGACATAAAAAATTACCCTTTCGGATAGGTTTTGTACAGTCGGATTAGCTCTTGTTCTTAGGTGGTTACCGATGATGACCATATCAGCTTATCCGCCCCAACATCGGCCATTTAATTCTTCACTTTTTAATTTTCTGCGAGATTGTTGTCCGCAGGCTTGGAATGCGTGTTTTTTGTAGTAAAGTCTTAAGTTAAGTTCCCTGTGCTGCCCGTGAAAGCACATCCACAGTATCTTAAGACTGGTTAGTGGAAAACAGCCCTAGCCAGTCCATAAACCAATTTTAGACACACGCAGAGATTATAGTAATTACTCAATCATGAAAACATGACATGAGTTACCACTACCCTATCCACTATCCGGAAATGTGCCTGAAAGTAAGTAATGCGTATTGCTAATTCGGTATTTTTAATGAATCAATGCATATTACTTTATAGATAACTAGTACAATCAATTTTAAGTATAAGTTTTGGTTAATGGGCGTTAATAGGCATATAAAGCTAGTATGAGCGGAAATGTTTTCATAGGAGAATGTGGCAATCAACTATTACGTGGAATATATTTTTAGATCAAACAATTACAAAACATTATCAACCATTAAATATTTACATACAATTCGTATATTTCAACAAAAATATAGAAAATATAAATTAATGCACTCGTTATTATGGGCATATTATATTTACTTACAAATTCTTTCACATTTAGGTTTACATTACTGTTACTCTTAAGTATGTATAAACGGTTAATGAAAATTTTTTGCTTAGGACATATAGTTTCTTAGGACCAGAAAGAATAATCAAAAGTATCCAAATTTGAATAATTTAAGAGAAGTAAAACGATTAGTTGTATTCATGTACTATATGAAATTGATTCAAAATTTCGCATAAGTAGACTGACTGAATAAGTTAATATGAAATGGGATAAAGTAGGCAACTTGCGTCAAGAATCTTTAAAGTTTTATCAAATTCTAATAACCAGTCTAGGGCTTATTTAACTTTAACAAATATTTGTATAAAGTAGATTATATTGTATTGTAGAATGGAAATTAGTAAACTTAAGAAATCATCTGTTCCAAATATCGAATTCCAAATTCCATATATATATATATATATATGTATATATATATATATATATATATATATATATATACATATATATATATATATATATATATATATATATATATATATATATATATATATATATATATATATATATATATATAGATTATACGGCGTGATAAAATATAGGAAATATATATGGTATACAAAATGAGTACGAATATTGAAGGAACTCTAAAATTTATTTCAAAATGCACTGATATATCTAAACAGACAAAAAAATCTTTGTAGCAAAATGCGCTGTAAAAATTTAGTAGGAAAGACAAGATAATTAATCTTCTTGTGGGCATGCGAGTAGGAATCAAATGTAGAAGAATTTCAATAAATATTATTATTGGTTAAGTACGAAGAAGATGCTTTGCGTATTGTGCAATCTAGCACGATGGTTCAGTATTTGTTCTCTTATTTATATTTCAAATTGAAACAGCAAATGAAATTTTAGAGAAAGCAAGTGATTCTCTTAATTTCACGGGAGACAAAAATTTCTATCGAAGTGAATTTGTTTAACTTTCACATGAATAAGTGGAAATCCATTAGAAAGATTTTGTACTACCGAAAAGCTACTAGTTGGAGTGTCCATTCTTCTAATTAATTAGTAAACTATTTGGGGAAAGAATTTTATTGATTAAGCAGCCCCCCAAACGAATCAACTAGATTCTAGGTACTAGGTTGTTCTACCAACAACTGAAGTTGGGAACCCTGTACGTCTGTTATTGATCATATTGATTCTAAGTGTTATTATCTTCTGTATGTCGTCTATAAAATTTTATATAAGAAACAACTTTTAATTCGTACTTATAAAAATATTAAATTTATTAATTGTTATTCGCATTTCATTCTTAACTGATTAGCCGTTTTTATTTTCGGAATCGCTATTTAACTTTTTTAATATTTGCTGAAGCATCTTGTGGATGGACGACTTGGCTTTATTTGTTACTTTCTCATTGATTTTATCTGTTCTGTCAGATAGTGCTTGGGTGTAAATCTTTTTCTAGGTCCATTGTCCTGCTGCTTTGCAATTGCATTAATTTGAGTAAGTTTTACACCGCTTACATTGCTGCGCAAATCGCAAACCTAGATGGTTAATTGGCTGTATATGTACCCTTATGCCTATTATGTCAGTTATGTTAAAGATTTTGTTAACATTTTAACATCATTAACATCATGAACATGTTCAAGGGTCGTTTTATTTTATACTTTAACATCCTAGAAGCTTCAATTATCTTGTATTCTCTTCTTAAGTCTCTCGCTATATCTTTAGGATGACAGGAATAATGAAGATTGACAGTTATTACTTTAGTGGGTAGGTTATGTTTATTTTCATAGGTCAGTCTTAATCCTCTATTTTCCAAGCGTTGAATTATGCTTGTTCATTTTTCGATCTTACGCTATTTTCTTGAAATAATGCATTGCTTCGCTCAATTAACAGAGAAACGTTCAGCACTATTAACAGCTGATTTTGTTGATGTATTGTGTTCATATCTAATGCGTTAATGTACGACCGTATTTCCACGGCCAGGCATCTCTCGCAGCAAAGATACTCGCGCAAAAAGGTATTCGCACCATATTCGCCACATTTATAAGTGTTATAATTAAAAAATATGAAGTAATAATCACGGCATTGTACCACCCACCTAGACACGTAGTAAAAGAAGAACATGTAGATTTTCTCTGTACTCAATGAAATAGATACATTATTGGAGGTGACTTTAATACAAAGTACATATACTGAGGATCTAGGTTAACTACAACTAAAAGGATGTAACTCTTAGCAGCACTTAATCAGCTTAAACGTGAAAAATGGCAAGAACTTCAAAATCACTTGAAAAACTGATCAAATTGACAATTCTATTAAGAATGGGCGAACAACTAGATGATGAAGCTGATCTGCTTATCAAAAACATTTAATAAGCAGCGTGGGAAAACACTCGCCAACTTACCCACAGAAGAAAAGGAAATAATTACCCTAAAGAGATTAGGAATCTTATTTCAGAGAAAAGAAAGCTCAGACGGAATTGACAACAGATTAGATAAAGTAACAAAACAACTCTTCAGCTGCTAAAGTGAGAAATTCAACGCATTAAAAAGAATCGATTTCAAACTACCTCAGTAATTGTGACGACAAACTCAGACTACTCATTTTGGAAGGTTACCAAGCGATTAAAAAGACCTATTCTACATAATCCTCCAATCCAAAATACGGATGGAACTTAGGCCCGAAGCAATATCCAAAAAGCAAACAGGTTTGCGGAAAATCTAGAGAGTATATTCCAATCAAGTGATGGTGAAGACCCTCAGAACTAATCTACTTTGAGAAGTCTCAGGTGAAATTAAAACAAATATCGACCCGAAGAAAGCCCTTTGCTGTGATCTAATTATTGGCGAAGCCCTAAAACAACTTCCGAGAAGAATTATCCTAAAACTTACCAATCTTATTAATGCATTCTTCAGATTGAAGTATCTCCCGAATGTATGGAAAGTGACAGAAATCATCATGATCTCCAAACTAGGGAAACCGCTATATGATTCACTCTCGTCTAGACTCATATAGTTATTACCAGTTATTTCAAAACTATAAGAAGAGCTGCTCCTCAAAAGACTGAAATCTATAATAGAGGAAAGTGAGTTGATCTCGGAACGTAGGTCCGGTGTCGAAGAAAACCTTTAGTTTATTGACCAAGTACATAGGATCACCATCATTGTAAAATCCCTAGAACAGAAAAAAGTCTGTTCCACAGTTTCTCGATGTAGCTTAGGTATTCGATAAAATTTGGCATGAGGGCTTGTTTTATAAACTAAGCTTGCTTCTGCTCCGTTCCATAGGGTAGCGTATTAGGTCCAGTACTCCATCCATTATATACCAGTGATATCTCAAAATTCGAGCATAAAGCAATAGCAATATTTGCCGATGACACATCGTACATCGATAAAATCAACACCCGGACTAAAACCTGACATATCAAGCTAAATGAAAGCAAGTTCATACATATAGATTTTACTAACAAACAGAAGCAACTTTTACTTACTACAATCAGCAACACCCAGATCCCCTATGCTGACACAGCTAAATATTTGGGAATAACTCTAGTTGCTCTACTTCACTGGAGGGTACATGTTAAAAAGTGCATGAACAGCTGGTAATCAAATTGAAAAATGGTATTGGTGCTTGAAAGAAACTCCAAGTGGCCTACGTTTAATAAACTGGGTGATTCATTATAATGTACTTTTTTCAATAGCGACTTTCTGACAGATAAAGCGTCGTGTCAAAGTTTCACATTATTTTAGTTAAGCATTGTGTGACATTTTATTATGGAAAGACTCAGCCCGGCACAGCATCCGCAAATTATTCAGCTATTTTACGAAAATCAACGTTCCACGAGAAATGTGTTTCGTGCACTTAGAGGAACTTATGGTCTTCGCAATCGATCCACCGAACACAAAATTCGCTGTACCATCTAAAAATTTGAAATGCAATATACATTAATGGATAATACGTGACTAAATATACCACATCCAGCACGTAGTGAAGAAAATAAAGCGACGGTAGCTGAAAGTGTACGCGATCATCGTGAAGAATCGATTCAAAGTATGTCTAAACAGCCTGGCTTGTTGTACACTATAACTTCGCATATTTTACTCAAGGATCTTGGATTAAAAGCATACAAAGTTCAACTCAATTAAAATATTTTTCGAATGGTCACCGTTTCAGTTTTTGGACTCTTGAAAAGCTTGAAGAAAATCCACTTTTCTTAACCAAAATGTTAAGCGATGAGGCTCATTTCTGGCTTAGTGGCTAGGGTCATATTCGCAATTGCCGTATTTGGAGTGAAGAGCAATCCGAAGAGGTTCAATGGCTTCCATTATGTCTAGACAAAACCACGGTTTCTAGTAAGCATGGTTAAAGACTAATCAACTATGTTAAGGTCGACACTATCCAGATCCTAGGCAACACAAACCTGAAAAGAAGACTTAAGTGTACGAAACCTTTTTAACTAGAGAATGAGTGATAGTGCATAGCAGAGTATTATGCGAGATATACTACATGTTAGGTGTGTTGCTATTATATATATTATTATTATTATATTATATGTATATTATTATGATCAGAACACAAGTCAAACTAGTGAGTAAAGTTCTTGTTTAAGAACCACCATTTAGATCAAAGTAAAATTGCTTATTGACCTTTATAAAAGATCAAATTGTAATAGACAGCAACGTATATCCTTCATTAAAAGAAAATAATTTTTGTTGTCATTTCTTTTTAAATTAATTCTATCTTCACCACTTATAAACCGTTCAGGTGTAGTGGCAGTACAATCATATTTGCACAACATAAGTGGAATTGAGTATAACATTGCATTCAACTCCATACATGAAGTGTATAGAAAACCACCACAATGGTGGCTTATACACCACTACAAATTTTCTTTCCCGCGATCCAGTAACTATAAAAATGCATGTTGGAACGGTCAAGGTCAACGAGGAGGTTCTAGAATCGGCTGAGCCCGAGGCGGTTTCAATGTCAATGTCATTTCAATGTCGAGGTCGTTCCAATGTCAAGGTCACTTCAAAGTCACGGTCGTGTCAATGTCAAGGTCACTTCAATGTCAAGGTCACTTCAATGTCAGGTCGTTTCAATGTCAAGGTCACTTCAATGTCACGGTCGTTTCAATGTCAAGGTCACTTCAAAGTCACGGTCGTTTCAATGTCAATGTCAAGGTCACTTCAATGTCAAGGGCGCTTCGAGGTCGAGGTCGTTTCAATGTCAAGGTTATTTCAAGGTCGAGGTCAATTCAATGTCAAGGTCGTTTTTATGTCTAAATTAAGGTAGTCGCTTTTCGATAAGAAGTTTATAAACCGGTGCTGGTTTTATTTCTATAACAGTTTAAGTTAGTGATATAAGTGAAAATGGGTGTTGTATTAAGAAAGGAACATAATTTCGAATTATTAGATAGAATTTACGCTTTAGAAATGATTGGAATAGAGGATAGTGATGATGATGGTGATGTTCTGGAACTTAGTATGGTAGAAAGCATTATTGATATGGAAGATAATACAGAATATGAAGAAGAAAGTAATGATGATGTAGGAGAAATGATCGAAAAAGTGGATGATGAAGATATAGACCAGGAGGGGGATAAAACGGAATATGAAGATGTAATAGAAATTATTGTAGAAGACATTTATAATGACATTGACTTCGATGCCGAAACAATTATATTAACATCAGAAGATTATGATTTGGAGTAGTATTAATTTATTAAATGTATATATGTAAATAATATGTTGAAGTAATTATTATTTAGAAAAATTATTAAGTTTCAATTTAAAGATTATTCATTCATTTAACCTTCAGTAGAAGGTTGACTGAAAATACTGGCTCCATAGCAATTCGGCGGGGCATGTTTGTTATTATCTTTGATGAGAGGAGGTGGCAGGTTTGAATAAAGATACCTGCTCTACGACAGGAGGTTTATAAGGAGATGTTTGTTTCGTTTGAGTAACAGTTCAACTTTGCGTTTTAACAGTAGTTTCAACTTAGAGTGTATTCATCGAGTATAATCAAAAATGTTTGAATGTGAATATTGTGGAAAAGAATTTACTCGTGGAGATAATAGAAGTCGACACATGTTGACTTCATGTAAAGGAAAGAGGATGAAAATAGATAATACAAGTAATAATTTAGATTTAATGAAATGTGAAATATGTAATGTATTTGTGGAGAGAAATTGTTATACTGCACACATTCGCAGCGCTATGCATCGAAGTAAAGCATTCGTAGTGGTTGATGACGGTGTAAAAAAGAGCGTTGCAGCATTTGGAGATAGGATAGTAAGTTATCAAATATCTGATCCATCTCGTATATACATTGATGTGGAAGAATTTGCTCATAATATTAGAGAAAAAGTTATAACATTAATAGATGGTATTTTATATGTGCACAATTCATTGAAAATAAATTTGGAACTGTATGCAATATATTATTTATTAGCCAAGGAGAATGTGGAAATAAAATCGTTTAATACACGTAATAAAATCATAACTCATGGAAGTGATATATATACATTATATAGTGAATACATCGATGAAATTAAGAATAAAATGAGTGAATTTCAAGAGCGGGATTCAGGTAAATAGAGATTAACGTTATTGTTTTGTTATATTGTTAATTTAAATTTTATATATGTATATTTTAGGTTGGGCGTTGAGCAATATTTTATATTTAGAAGTGAATATGAACAAGTATAATCCAATGAGGGGTACCAGTTATATAGATTTACCAGCTTCAATAAAGAAAAGGAAGGCAGTCATAAATGTTCAAAATTCTGACAGCGCTTGTTTTGCTTGGGCTATTACTTCAGCTTTAGCTGAGCCAGTAGGAGTTCCACAAAGGGTTACTTCATATCCACATTATGATACTGTGGCTGACTTCACCGATCTAACTTTCCCCATTTCTTTGAAAGATATTATTATATTCGAAGAAAAAAATAATATTTCTATCAATGTTTATGGTATTGAAGAATACTTTAATGGTACAATAAAAGTACATGATGTAGTGGGTCCCTTATATTTTACAAAACGGAGAAGAATGGTCCATATTAATTTATTATTTATTAGCAAGGAAGATGGGAGTTCACACTATTGCTGGATTAAAAATTTGTCTCGATTAGTTTCATCTCAAAGGTCTCAAGGAGGACATCGAAAATATATATGTGAAGGGTGTTTAACTTTTTTTACATGTGAACAAAAATTGCGTAGACATGAAAATGAAGATTGTAAACAAGTGAAGGCAGTGTTTCCTGACATTGAATTGAAAATTAATAAGTATGGTGAACAACTACCGGGAAATATATTGAAATTTGATAAATTCGAAAAGCAGTTAAGAATTCCTTTTGTTATTTATGCTGATTTTGAGGCTATTTTAAAACCTATTCATACGTCAGAACCTCATCCTTCCAAACCATTTTCTATAAAATGTTTTGAACATGAACCATATTCTTTTGCCTATTATGTAAAATGTTGCTTTGATGATAACTTAAGTAAATTGCGTTTTTATCGTGGGGAAAATACAGCTACATCTTTTATAAAAGAGTTAGAATCGGATGTTAAATTTTTATATAAAAATTATTTAAGTAGAATGGTAGAAATGAGACCTTTAGATAATGAAGAGCGTATAAATTATGAGCAAGCAAGGGTATGTCATATATGTGAAAAAGAAATAGAATCGCCTGAAGAAAAAGTTCGCGATCACGATCACATGACTGGATTGTATCGAGGTGCTGCACATATGGTATGTAATATAAATTATAAAGAGCCCCGGTATGTGCCAATTATTTTTCATAACTTATCGAACTATGATACACACTTATTTGTAAAATCACTAGCACTAGAAAAAGAAGAAGTAGATGTTATTGCACAAAATAAAGAAAAATACATATCGTTTTCTAAGAAAATACATGTAGGAGATACTATCGATTGCAATGGTAAAAAAAGGAAAGTGTTTTACAAATTAAGATTTTTAGATTCTTCGATTTTTGAGTTCCTCTTTGGAAAAGTTAGCTTCTTATTTAGATGATGAACAGTGTAAAGAAGTTCGAAGATATTACGTAGGTGAAAAATTTGATTTAATACGTCAGAAAGGTATATTTCCATATAATTACGTAACTTCCTACGAAAGTCTTTCCACATCAAAACTGCCTAGTAAAGAAAGTTTTTATGATCTACTCTCAGATAGTCACGTAAGAGATGAAGATTATCGCAGAGCAGAAAAGGTTTGGAATTTGTTTGAGTGTCAATCGCTAGGGGAATATAGTGATATATATATTCAATCAGATGTTCTACTACTTGCAGATATTTTTGAAAATTTTCGAAATATTTGCATGGACAATTATAAATTGGATCCCGCACATTATTTTACATCACCAGGATTAAGTTGGGACGCTATGTTGCGCATGACGCGTATAAATTTAGAATTACTCACAGATGTAGATATGTTTAATTTTTTTAAGAAGGGTGTACGTGGGGGCGTGAGTATGTGTTGTAAAAGAAAGGAAATTGCTAACAATGAATTCATACCAGAATATGATTCTTCAGAGGCCAAGAAATACATATTATATCTCGATGCAACGAATTTATATGGTTATGCCATGACATTCAATTTACCACATGGTCAATTTGAATGGTTAACAAATGAGGAGCTCATGGGAATGGATATACTTGCTTTAGAAGACGATGGAGACACTGGATATGTTTTCGAAGTTGATTTAGAATATCCGACACATCTTCACGACCATCATAATGATTTTCCTTTCTGTCCGGAACACGTTATCCCACCTCATTCGAAGTATGGTAAATTAATTCCAAACCTTCACAATAAATCTAATTATGTAATACATTACCTAACTCTGAAACAATGTATAAATCATGGATTGAAACTATGTGGGATTCGTCGTGGAATTCGATTTAAACAAAGTCGGTGGTTAAAGAAATACATTGATTTTAATACATTAAAACGGAACGAATTCACCAACGAGTTTTTCAAGCAATTTTATAAGTTAATGGTTAATAGCATATTTGGAAAGACAATGGAGAATGTAGAAAATCGCGTTAATATAAAACTGGTTTCCCATTGGGAAACTATTCATAAAAGACTTGGCGCTGAGGCATATATTGCAAAACCAAATTTTAAATCATGCAAAGTCTTTTCTGAATCTCTAACAGCCATCGAACTGGCACATGTACGTGTAGATTATGTGAAGCCTGTGTATGCAGGATTCACAATTTTGGAAATAGCTAAGGAGGTAATGTATCGCTTCTTTTATGATTTTTTAAAACCTATGTTCGATACAGACGTTTCTTTACTGTATACGGATACAGACTCATTAGTTATATGCGTGCAAAATTATAATATATATAATGATATTAAAAACAATTTAAATATGTTCGATACTTCTAATTTCACCGAAGGAAATATACACGGAATACCTCCCAGTCTACCTAAATTGGGTAAAATGAAGGATGAATATGCTGGTGGAATTATTGAATGCTTTTATGGGACCGGTGCTAAAGCTTACTGCGTTAAATTACTTTCTAAAACTGTTAAAACCGCAAAGGGAGTTAAAAAAAGTGTTATTGATAAACAATTGACTGTTTCTGACTATAAAAATGTGGTAGAAGATAATGGTACCATTATGAGAAGGATGTATCTATTTCGCTCTGAATTTCATACAGTGTTCACGGAATTGAAAAATAAAGTTGCTCTTTCATGTAAAGATGATAAGCGATATATTCTCCCCGATAAACAAAATACCTTAGCATGGGGTCATTATCAAATAGAAGAGTCAGAACGTGAAAAAAATTTGAATAATTTAATATCTGAGATTTGTAATTTAGAAAATTTGGCTTAAAATCTAAAAATGTAATTATTACTTTGACATACTGTTTTAATAATTTAGAATTATTATGTCTTTATATTTTAGAATTGTATATATCTACTACTAATTATACTGAGTGTTTTATATATATGTAATCATTACTTTGACATATTATTAATTTAGAATTATTACTTTTTTTATATTAGAATTGTATATATCTATTACTTATTATACTGGGTGTTTTCTATAATAATTGTGTTGTATGTATTTCTTAATTGCTTAATAAAAAACAGTTTATTATAAACATAGTGTTTATTTTTTACTATATGTGTCTATACATAGTGTTCAGAAAGCATTGGCGTTTGATATCCACGAATTTTGGCTCGAAGGCATACCCAACCATTTAACGAGTACTTTATCCTTTTTTCGACGTATAACTTTTTCAACGAGATAAATATCAGGATGTTTAACTTTCTTCAATTCGGATTCGTAAAACCCACCAAGAATATTTTGTTTTTCAGAATCCTGTAAGATGTACGTTCTCGGATATGTATTTTGAACTTTATTAATTGTAAATATTTCGTTGGACCAATTTGGGGTATACATTTTTGAGAATACGTGTCTATATTTACTTATACGAACCGGATCTCCAACTTTGAATTTAGAAACTCTTGGATCAGTAACTTTGATATTACTATAAACACTTCTTAAAATACTTTTGGCATTTTTTTGATTAATTTCTATGGGTCGACGCTTAGTTGTCCTATGGACAGTATTATTATAATCATTGACTATTTTCGGCAAAATTTCTATCCAACGGTAACTTCCATTGAAACTGAATTCCTTCCACATCTTATTTTTAAGCGTTCTATTAAAACGTTCTACAATTGAACTTTTTAAATTGGAAAATGTACTATAATGGTTAATATTATACCGGTCCATAAGTTTTTTGAAACGTACATTATAAAATTCCTTTCCTTGATCGCTTTGAACATTTCTCGGAATATTTTTCTTCCCTGTTACAAGTATGGATTCCATGGCTTTCGTTACTTCGTTCGCTGTTTTATTTCTTACAGGAATCGCCCAAGCATATTTTGAAAATATATTAATACATACGAAAATATATTTGAAATTATCATTTACTTTGGCATAGGGTATCATTTCAACCAAATCGATTTGAAATAAATCCCGCAATCCTTTTATTATTACCCGTCGTCTGGGAAACCTTCTCCGTGCAGGACTATGGATTTCGTTTACGACATCCCTTCTAATTGATGACATTTCCTTCGATAACTATTTCCGCAAATACTGGTTCCGTCTGTTTCGGTGCAGGTTTTGAACCAAGGTACTTCAATCTAAGCGTCGTTCCTTTTGTTAATATTTTTGGTTTTTTGGGATCAAATAGGTCCTTGTCAATTTGCAATCGTGTTAATTTCGCGTCGGAATAACGGACATTTATAACCTTTCCGCTATAATGTTTATTCGTATATAAATAATTCTGTTTCGATGCTTCGGTACTTGTATAGAAACCGTTTACGCCAATGGAACCATCACTGTATAACTGTAAAAGATGCTTCGAAGGTGTAGTGGGCGGCAAAATGCTTTTTATATGCATTTTTAATACTTCTTTAACCGTGGGCTGTTCGAGAAGGTCTGACACTACGTCTGATTCCATTAAATGTCTCTTAATAACATGTTTATGTATATGTCTCCCAAATTTATCTATTGTCATCGCTGTATATGCACAATCTACATCAATATATTAACTGCTGAAGAAACGGTTCTTTTCAACTACTTATATATCACTTGAAGTTATCCTAACTACTTAACAATTTTGGACTCCTTTAATTCCTCAATTATCGCTAATATCTCATTGTCGTGTCCGGTATGACCAGCATCCTTCGATGCAACTAGTAACTGCAATCTATCACACAATTCATTTACATCATCCCAATATTTATACTCTACTTTACCGCTGGGTACTACCGTTTTTCTTACAGGTATTCCTTTTCGTAGACCCAAACCAGTTTTCCAACTTCTTGTCCACCAAACTTCAGGTCTTTTTCCTTGTGCAATAGGTTTAATAATTGTCGTGTATTTGGTACCTCTACTAGCTGCATATTTTTTATTAGGATCGTAATCAACTCTATGTGCATTTGTATCATTAAGAATAAATTTATAATTCTTCGCATCAGCATATAAAAATTTTCCAGGTTTTTTTTTGAAAAGTAGTTCTAGTAAACCCTTAGTAGCTTTATAGGTGAATTGTCCGATTATAATATTGTTTCCATCAAATCTAACATCAGCGTTTCCAATTTTTAACTCCCCAGCATCTTCGTGTACCCCATACTTTTCATCATATTCTTCCTTTTCATCTATCATTAAACCGATGAGATATGGACGTATTATAGGATCATGCTCTTTTAGTGCTTCCCTAACTACGTCTGTTTCTAAAAGGGTTTTATTCAGTGATTTATTAGCAATTATTGACTTGCTTGGTTTCGTTTGCAAAAGCGATATAGCGTGAGCCATAGATTTATCCAAATTTACACTTTCACTTGTATCCATTTCGTCTTCTTCATCATCATCTTCTGGTATATTTTCAACACCAGTAGGAGTTTCCGGTAACAGTTCACCAACGTATTCATCTTCTAAAAATGTAGGTTGGGTGAATGATGCCGACATCCGAGGCTTTGGCTCAGACACCGTCTTTGTTCTACGTTTTTTCGGTTGAGGTGTGAAGTCTTGATCTTCAGGTTTACCATATTTGGTCGGAGAAGAATGAGTACCCGGACTAAACCATGCCACACGTTTTTGCGAAGGTGTACTACGTTGAATAATTGACGTTCCAGGTATTGCTGCTGCGTAAGATCGATCTGGGAATATGTCGGACCAAGATTCTTCGATTTCCTCTGAAGTGTCCTTCGCATGTGTTTTATCCTTTGTTTTTACCTTGCCACTTTCATCACTACCTAGTTTCATAACGATTTCTTGTAAAGGTTTTGCTATAGGTGCATAATGTATATCAATTGCTCTTTGAGATCTAGCGATATCAGCTTTTAATGTTTTTAATTTTTGTTTCAATGCTTCACGAGCTTTTACTAAATTACTTACTAGTTTCTCTTCCATGTGTATCTTTACTGTTTTGCGAATACATATATACTGATATAGATATACAGAATTGTTTATATTAATAAACGATCTGTATGAGAATTGAGGATCATAAGTGTATATATGTATCAAAACCGAAACGATACCTTCCTTCATTAAACTTGCAATCAGTATCGATAAGGAGCATGTTAAATGATTTCTTCCAACACATTCTACATATACTTAAAAACTGTTCAAAGCTTAAATCATGAATATGATCATTATAAATATGTTTTAAATTAGTACCATCTTGTTGAAATAAAATTAAAAGATTGCTATTATCTCTTAATAATTGTTTAGGAACTGCACTATATGTTTGCATTAAATAGAAACAATCCAAATTACGATGCCTACCGAAAGAGAAGTACTGTTTTACTATATCTAAATCTATAGTCGGTATATCATCAAATATTATCACAGAATAATCAGAAACTTGATCAGGAGTTAGCATATCATTAGCATCTGTATATTCATAGTAACCTATTTCAGGTACAGTCTGTAATAAGCGCCGAAGGTATTCATATTTTTCCTGATGTAGCGATTTACAACATATATAAATATTTTTGAAACGAAATCCATTGGGGTGTAGTAATAAAGTAAGAAGGACATTTGTTTTTCCACATCCCGAAGGCCCTACAATTAATACTCTTTTACATGTACCGCCAAAAAGAGGACTGTGTCGTGTAAAACGCTTTGTATCAAATACAGAATCGTAGTTATACACAGGTAATGACAGCGATTGTGTTTCTAATTGCATACTGTACTTTTCAACTTCACAATGTATAGTATCAACTTCACATCGTATACTAAATAATATTAATAATTTAAAAAATTAATAATTTAAAAAATAATTAATAATTTAAAAAATAAAAAAATAATACTATCTTTTCTTTTTTTGTGCCACTATTTTTTTGGGCGAGGTAGTGGCCACCTCAGGTCCTCCGGCGCTCGATCCATTCACCACCTAATGAGGGCCTGGGCAAAACCCACCCCTATCCACCCATCATCACCAATCATCTAATGATGATTGCCCAGGCTCTTCCTCCAGAACCACATGCCTTTCCTCAGCAACTGGTGGTGCTGACCTAGCCGCCCTTCTCCTCAGCATCTCCCGCACTTTCTCGATATTATCCTTGACCGGCGCCGGTGGAGCAATTGGAGTTACTTCAAGTGGTTGATAAGGCGTTTCCGGAGTCGATGTTCTAATTGGCGTTTGAGGAGTTCTCATTGGAGGTGGTGTCGGAGTCGATGATTGTGGAGATAGTTCTGCAACAGGGGGCGGTAGATATGGGCCTAAGGTGATGACCACCGAGGCCTTATTTATTCTGCCCCCAGCGCCCTCAATTGTTACGCGAACTTCTTCCTGAAAGAACAAAAAAATTGTTGCTGTTTTATTCTATAAAAAATTCCAAATATACACGTTACCCAATAACCACTTCTGATCGGACACCAGCACCATTTCTGACTGATGGATAATTGATAGGGATGAACTTGGTGCGTGAACTATGACTATGAAACTATGGTAGAAATATGATAGATGAACTGAAAGTACTGTAAATAGTGTTCGATGAACGGCAAGAACTGCAAATATATTTTTTCAAAAAATAAAAATATTTAAAAATATTATAATATGTAAATATTTAAATTAAATGTTTACATATGTAAATATTTAAAAATATTTCAATTTCGAAAAATAATGAGTCAGTATATCAAAGTAAAGGAGTCGTCAGTATGTCAGTGTAATAATAGTCAAAGTAAATCTGTCCGTATGTCAATGCAAAATCAATGTAAACACCAATCCTCCACCACTACCACATACTATCAGAAGAAATTAGAAGTTTAATTAATAAGATTGACGGATTGATGTTATTTGATGATTATATATTTTATCGATCTAGATCGAGATCTATAAAATATATCAAGAATCAAATATATCAAGAATCTTTTTCTTGGCAGAAGCAATCAGATTAAAGTAACCCTTAATTTCTTCTATGTAATTATTCATCTCTTGGAGGGGTTGAACTATTTCATTAATACAATAGAAACACCACCAGGAATGTCTGTATTAATGGCATCACTACAAATCTTATAGAAACGAATAATCATATCATGTTCTGCGATAGCTTTCTCCATCTGCTCATTCATCGAGATTAATTGGTCTGCAACCTTGCAAGCCAACGTTCCCTCCTGCAGGTGTGATGCATAGATGTTAAGAAGTTCACTCATGTTTGCAGCAAGGTTGAAGACTGGTTTATGGGCTGATGTTGCAGAAGAAATGCGGGGGTGGACTGATATCGGAGTGGAGAGGGTCTCAGGTGATGGATTGGGGATCTCAGGTTCTGGAATGTGTGAAGTGCGGGGATGGACTGATAGCTTAGAAGTAGATGGTGGAATGGGTAGGATATTTGGTAGATTTCCAGGTGTAGAAGTAGAAGGCGGATGAAAGGAGACTTGAGAAACAGCGAACAGTGATAATTGTTGATCCTGGGTAGAGTGGATGGAGGAGACTTGGGAAGCAGAGATTATAGGAGATGGGGCGGTTGTAGGAAAATGGTGTGCCGCTGAAGATGGATCGGGTTGAATAGGATCTGATATACGGACTGGGGCTGGTTGAACAGATAAGGGTTGAGCCGCCATTACATTTAGAAGGGGATGTGGATGTGGTTGTGGAGGGTTAAAATAATCAGGTAAACGAGCAGAGACGATTACAAGAGAAGTTTCCTGTACCACAGGATCGTCGTCAGATATGTCATGAATAACCTCCTGCGGTACTGTAGTAAACACTTTTTCACCACCAGTTCTTACTTTTTTACCTAAAAGTAGTTTCCGGAGTTCATCTCTCGACTGTTCGACACTGGTAGTACAAATTGGTATCGCAACAGTAGTCGTAGTAGAAGTCGAAACAGTAGTAGTCGTAGTACGAGTCGCAACAGTAGTTGTAGTAGTCGTAGTACGAGTCGCAACAGTAGTAGTAGTAACCGCTAGTGGTGCAGTAACCATTAGTGGTTGGTGTCTATATTGTCCACGTTGTCAAGTATCAAGAAAAGAATTAATGACGTTTCTTGTAAAGTAGTCGTTGAGCTCTCAACTTATGTTTTTCTGCTCTACTCAATTTGTTATACACAATGTCAGGTAAACGGTCAAGAAATGGTGGATATTCAATTTCAGGTAAACGGGCAACAAAAGGTGGTGGAAAAGTAACAACTTGCGGGAAACCTGATCCTGATGCAGGAGGAACAATCATGTTAGACACTGTTGCAAGAGGAACAGGAATAATCACGTTTGCAGCTGTTGTAACCGTTGGGGTTACAACAGCTGGTGTTACAGCTGGTGTTACTGTAATTATTTCAGCTGCACTTGCAACAGGCGGTACAGTAATTATTTCGCCTACATCAGCTGATGTAACTACTGCGGGTGGTGTTACAAACTTTAGCCATTGCCATTCATCGTCAGTCCATTCCGAATTGTCAATATTAGCATTATTTTGAATATTGACAGTATTAGTATTCATATTTTCAGCAATATTTTCAGTATTTTCAGTGCGAATATCATCAATAAGTCTATCCAGTTCCGTTGTCATAGTTTTTTCTTGCTGTTCGCTCTAAATATTAAAAGTAAAAGATAAATAGAATAATAAAAGCAATAATTTAAGATTTATAAAAAAAAGCAATAATTTAAGATTTATAAAAATTGTGTTAAGGAATTTGTGTTAATACATATAACATGAAAAAGTGTTGTTTACAATTTATTATAAACATCTATTATATTAAAATATCAAGAAAAGAATTAATGTATTATAATATACATTTTTATATAATGTAATAATAATATAAATTTTACATACATTTATTTTTATATGTTTTGTTGTATAGATTAATTTAATAAATCGTATCATATATTTTTATATACATAATATAATAAAAGTATGCAATCAATTAAAATTCAACAAAGTATGAATAAAAAATAATAAAAATTACTTACCATTTTGTAATATGATGATGTAACTACTTGTTGGACGTAGATTTGAACTGCCTTCTCTAAACAAATGTTGACTATTTATACAAAAATATCGTAATTAAATATGCAAGTTCCGCATTCCGCACAAACTTTCATATCGTATTATATATTATAAAAAAGCCATGTAAAAAATGCCGTTCACAGGTCCGCATTCCAATACGAAGTTACATAAGCAGTCGTCGACCTAGCATGGGAACGTGACCTTTTTGGAAACTTAACAGTCCCAGTTGACGTCAAAAGGTGTCCCCACACCCCTCCCCTGGGCGTGTCCTCCTCTTTAGCTCCGCCCATGGTGGGGGAAAAAGTGGGAATTGGGAGATTTCTGAGTTCCCTGGGGGGGGGGGGGGGCGAAAATGATAAAACTTCAAATTCCCACTCCTCTCCCCACTTTTTGAAGGCGGAGCTGGGCGGTCCTAAAGGCGTGACCACAAATTCAAAACACCCTAAATTCCTATCTTTCTCTCTTTTTTTCCTTTCTTTTCTTTTTTTCTCTCTCCTCCCCTTTTTTTCTTTTTCTCTCTCTCTTTTTTCTTTTTCTCTCTCTTTTTCTTTCTTTCTTCCCCTTCCGTTCTCTTTTCGTATAAACCACCACTTTCGCATAGATCGCCGCAGGTGTACAAAAAGTTCATGACCTTTTGACCTAATTTCAACAAATATCATTTAAATTTTTTACCCTTTTTTTCTATACACTTTTTCTTTTCGTATAAATCACCACTTTCGCGTAGATCGCTGCAGATGTACAAAAAGTTCATGACCTTTTGACCTAATTTCAACAAATATAACTAATTTTTTTACCCTTTTTTATACATTTTCACGTAAATCGCCTAGATATACAAAAAATTTCTTCACCTTTTAACCCAGTTTCAACAAATATTATTCAATTTCTTACTAATTTAATACTGTCTTTATAAACATATATTAATAAATAAAAACACCTATTTCAATTACTAAAAGTATTTATTGAAATTAAAAAAACAACATCATATTAAATTCAAAAACTTTCAATTACAAAAACAAAAAACATATACATACATATATTCTTTTAACAAATATTTATAATACAAATATAATTAAATAATATATTAACAATAGATAAATCTACAAATTTTTTTTTCTACATAAATAACAATCCCTGCGTCGTACAACCCCATCAACAACGTCACCCACAACATTATAATGTTCGACACAAGGTCTACAATTGAATAAATCCATATCTTGTTGATATTGCTTTGGCAATCGAAACCAAATAAGTTCCAAATCAATACTTCTTCTATTCATTAAATACGATTTTGGAATAAAAATCAAGTCCTTATCTTCTACTCCAACAAATGAGCCATCAATTTCATATCGATATATAACACAACCAACTTTCTCAACAACGTAATTAATAAAAATACTCCAAACACACCCCATTTTAAAAATAACACACCTCAATACAATATAAAAATTAAATAGAATTAATATTTGCTTACAACTATATCTCTTTCAATTAAAAATTTATAAAGACATTCAACATTAGATAAAGCACAAACAACAAATTTTCCAACATGAAAACTACAACTTGGAGCACCCTTTTTAATTTTATCAGCATAAACCAAATCAACTATACGATTATCTAAAATACATTTTAAAAAATCCAATTTTTCTCTACCCTTCACAAACACTAAATCTACACCAATACACAATCGCTTAACAATTTCATCAAATTCACCAGATGATGTATAACCGTCTTCCCATTTCAATCCATGATGTTTCGTAAAAGCATATCTTGCAACACGTTTGTCTTCTACTGTCAATGCACCAAAAGTAAGAGCCGGCTTAAATACAAAATGACTCCTCCTATAATCACTATCACAAGTAGCTAATTCCTTCGGTATTAAACTACAACTATTAAAACGATACCATTGAAAATCAATAATTATAAATTTTTTCCCATCACAATTCATTATGATATAAAATCACTTCAACAAATACACCATTTAAGTAAATAAATCCTCACATATTATCCTATTTATCTAATTGTTTTCTGCTACACTCCTCCTCCTTAAAATTACTCCATTAATACTTTCGTTGAACTACTTTATTAAATGGTGAATATTCATATAACTTATTATGTAATATTAAACAATAAAGAACAGTATCTTTAGGTACGTTATCTTTCGTTGTAAATTCAATTCTAACTTCAACACCAGTCCTATGTATAGCATCGTCCTGATGTGCACAATCAATCCCTATTAAAGGACATAATTTAAACTGACTAAGTTTTAACAACGGTTCACTGTAATCATAACCATAATACGCTGATTGAAATCTAGCATACATATTATTATATATAAAATAGCTATTCGATTCTCATCAAAATCAACTCGAACATTTTCATAAGGATATCTTTTACCATTCAAATAAACTGTCACGTCAGTTAAATTAATGGCATCAAATCTACTCATATTTTGATCCAGCTTCCCCTTCTTCCCCGTTTGAAAACCCAAAATAATATATCTAGGTGTCTCTAAATGAGGAGCCGTCTTAATTGACCAACTATGATTTGTTGTCTCAGGAATTCCAGGATTTTCATGAATCTCCCACCCTCTAAAAAACATTTCCATTAAAGAATTTTTCATTGTTAATTTTGTTAATGCTAAATCCTGACTTAAACCCACTTTAATATGTGGCACTCGCCATATCACAGAATCAATTATTAATTTCATACTTTCAGTCGTAATAGCATTAATTATTACATCATTATCATCAGCACATCGTTTCAATATCAACTCTTGTGACACATTTAATATCACATGACGAAAATCCTCGAAAATTCCCATCAAAAGCTTCATAGGAATACAAATACTAAAATTACCTCTACCATCCAATACTGGAGCCTTTCCTGTTGGAAAATCCCAACCACAATTTTCTAATTTATTCACATAACTTGGACTACAAGAAAAATATCCCTTCATAGTTGAAGTTATACCAACATTCCTTACTTCATCTACCTCAACTCCACTAATTACATATCTGATATTACTAAACATAAAAGCTGCTGCGTTATGAATTAAAAATGCTGTAGCACTTGTTTTACTATCATCACTAGCTAAACGTAATTTTCCTTCAATTAATAATTCCGACTCTGCTGGATATGTATATTTATCTATTTCAGGTATTACAATCCTAATTTCATCATTATTCGCATATTTTGGTGAACCAAAAGGTACGTGATTATGAAATTCCATCTCAGTAATAGAATTATCAACACGAACCTTACTTAATACATCTAAAATATCCATCCTTTATATTATAGATTTTTATATATACACCCACTATTAACTTCACACAAACAAATTTCTTCTTACACTAAAATATGATCCTCTCTTTACTTCTTATTAATCATAAAATTAATATCAAAAAAATTCCTCTTACTCTGATTGTCTTTTACCAGAATTTTCAAACCCAAACTCTCCAAAAGTTTTTTATTTTTATAACTTAAACGATTATGTACAACCTTTCTGCTAATCACATTCAACCACTTATTTAACCTTGAGAAATTAATAATTCAAAAGGTTTTCAACTTCATATATTACTTTCTAAAATGTTTTAAAAATATTTTAATGCCGCGCTTATAATTCTTCATAAACCCGTTATATCAACCTTATCAACGTTGCCTAACACACATTCAAAGAAAAATCAATGATAGATCTAGTTAACACATTCCTGTGTTTTAAAATTATTATTTTAATGCATATTCAAAACCCGTGTATATCTCGCTGCTAACACACATTTCAAGGAGAATTTTTACATTATTTTGGAAAATACCTAAGCGAGTGAACATAATGTACGTTTTTTGCTGCCTTACTTAACATTAATTTTTACCCGATAATTAAAACCACTTCTCACAAACTGTATCTTACGTTAGTATAATTTACCACAAGTCTCTCACTAAAGTCCCATTTGATTATGTTATATTACTGTTGAGATAATTTGATTTATTTTATCCAAAATTATTTCTCTTCTGTTGATCCTATTCATAAGAGAGTAAATTACATTATATTTAGTAGAATATAACATTAAACTGATCCGCTCTACAGCAACGATCACTTTAGTAAACTACCTTTCAGGTAGAGGTAAGTCTCACCTGAGGTTTACCTGATCTCGTTTACCTACGTTATACTGACAGCAAAACACCTACTGTGAGGTATCATTTTAATCGTCTTTCTTTCACGAATCTTCTGATTGAGTTTATTTTAATCAATACCGCGATCCCTTTCGCCTATCGTTAATTATAATCATTCTCTGCAGAACGTATTCTGTGATTGGTGCATTTCTATTTCCTTTCCCACTATTTTTTTAACCATCTTACCGTACCCCTCCGGGTAGTATAAAAAACCAGCGACGCGCTAAGCGCGTCCGCTCTCTCTGCATCTTGCCATCTCGTCGCCTTCATCAACAACTTGTAAGTTCTTGCTACGCCATCTTAACCCTTGTACGCCCGTACAGTTTTGATGAGCATTAACCTCGTGTTGCCGCGACCCATCTTCCGGTAATACAGGACAGCCACGCTTACAAGATAAGTATCCCTTCGCTCTGTAATTGATTTTTCACTTCTTAATCTTTTACGCGATATTCGTCAACACAGACAAATAAACTCCATGCACGTGGTCTCTGCGAGTACATTAGCGCGTCTTTTCATGTAATTAT
>JAVIWB010006403.1:0-95683 GCA_031893035.1 Dermolepida albohirtum
ATTGGGCGCCGGAGGCCGGATGAGCTCTTCGTACGACGCCGGCGCCGACTACTCCTCCTCGAGCCCAACCGCTTCCTCCTAAGAAAGCCCTCTGATGCATTCTCTTCAATTTGGAACAGTAAAATCTAGAATAAATTAGTGAAAGCAAGCGAGTGCAAAGAAAAGGTTACGCTACAAAGGTTAAACACTATATTATCAAGATGGATCGAAATGCTTTTGACCCTTTTGGTTTTATTTTTACAAGAAAAAACACAAAAAAATAACTATTTATTAACGTTATAATACGAAGATTGATGTATATTTTTAAAGAACATTTATTAATATTTCGTTAAGCCAAATCCTGATCACTGAGACAAGTATCTTCAATGCTTCGTTTTAAAACAGGTAGGATCGGATTTGGAGAAGCAGTATATATATTGTTTTTGCAACAAAGGTAAAGACAAGCTCCAATTTCCGAAGCAATAATTTTGGAAAACGCAACATATTTTTTTTAATAATTAACAACTGTACTCCAACAGAAACAATACTTTGGAAGTCAACAGGAGTTGATTTCAAAGATTTAAGCACCGCTAGGGAATTCGTTCGATACAGATAACAACGGGAGAAAAAAAAAAGTATCTGCTGATGAAGCTGCTCTGCAACCATTTTAACATGGGTTGTAATAGCGAATAAACACCAAGGGTTTAAGCAGCGATCAAATTTATGATCCAAACGAATCAGTGTTGTATTGGAGGTGCCAACCAAATAAAATTTTGATGCATACTGAAGGAAAAGGAACTCAAGGACATAAGATAGTAAAGTAAAGAACGACCTACATTCATGATTTGATGTTTTGCAACAATGCAAGTGGAACTCATAGATTAAAAGAGTTAATTATTGACAAATCTCGGAATTCAAGGAAGATCAAAACTATTCGACTTTCGGATAATTACCGAAGCCTGGATGACAATAGACATCTTTAGAGAATGATTCAATTCAAAAGATGCAATTTTTGCATTGGTCGTGTCGGAATTTTCAAACAAATCTAATCAAAAAATCGTGGTATAAGATAATTAGTATGGGAAACGACGAAGAAGATGGGGTTATCTTTGTAACAAATGATAGAAAAGGAAAAAGAAACTGAAAAAAATGTTCAATGAATTGAGGCACGATAGTGAATGTATCGAAGTAACAGAAATTCAAAGGTGGGCAAGAAGAGAAGATGAAATACATTGAGAAGCTGAAATTCTAATTGACGAAGACATTTTAAGACAGCATAATGAAGGTGCTCCTATCTCGGATGTCGACGGCAAAACATTTCACAACAGTGTCACAAACAGGGAAGTAATTCAGGCGTTAAGCACATCCGTCTTATGGAACGGAGGAAAATAATTTCCTGTTATGAAATGCTCTACTTTTAAGAAGAATTCGAAATAAACCAGCAGAACAAAGTTTATTACATTATTATACGTGTGCATTACATTCTTATGAACGTACTTGTTTTACATGCCTTTATTTTTCTCTATTTATTTTAGAAGTCAATCAATACAACATCGCTTACCTATAAACTTACTACATTTTAATTTTTTAATTCTATGATCTGAAAGAGTGCAAGTTCTATAATCAAAATAAAATGTTCAAACTGGCACTTATTAGCTTCTTGAGCAATTATAAAATTTCCTCAGAACATTATATTCAATGCACCGATTAATGTTCCTATATTCCACAGTTATACAATCTTTAACTATGGGAGCTTTCGCTGAGAAAGTGCAAGTTTTGTAATTCAAATATTTTGATAAGTCGATTGGAGTCCGCAAACTTTCTGATCAAATTGTACGTACGTTAACGCATAAGTATTAAATCCCCTGGGAATTGGGGCCTCCGCCCAACCGATATAAAAGCTGAACTGAATTCTACTCAGGGTGAGTCTGCCTCCTTCGTTTACAACAGTGAAATATTGGGTAGCAGAGATTAAACGAGCCCGCACGAGCTGCCAAAACGAGCATTGCAGGGGTCGACCAAATGAGGTGACGACTCCAGAAATGGTGAAGAAAGTCCACAAAGTAGTGGATGATCGTCGACCGAAAGTGCGCGAGCTAGCAGACATAGGCATTTCAAAAAGTGCGGTACATCGCATATTATCTGAAAATACGGACATGAGAAAACAGTGTGCGAGATGGGTGCCGCGTTTGCTCACACTCGAGCAAACACAGTGTCGTGAAGATGTTTCAATTGAGTGTTTAGCGAAGTTTCACAGCAACAAAGCAGAATTTTTGCGCCGTTTCATAACCATGGACAAAACATTGGTCCATCATTTCACACCCGAGACAAAAGAACAATCAAAACAATGGACTCAAAAAGGGGAACCGGTTCCAAAGAAGACGAAGACCGTTTCATCTGCAGGCAAGGTAATGGCATCGGTTTTTTGGGATACGCGTTGAATAATTTTCATTGACTATCTTGAAAAAGGAAAAACTGTCAACGGCCAGTATTATGCGAAATTATTGCAACGTTTGAGCGAAGAAATCGAGCAAAAACGGTCGCATTTGGCTAAGAAGTAAGTGTTGTTTCATCAAGACAATGCACTAGCTCACAAATCCGTTATTGCACGGCCAAAATTAATGAATTAAAGTTTGAATTGCTACCTCATGCACCCTATTCGTCAGATTAATCCCCCCCCCCCCATTATATTCTGTTCCCAAACTTAAAAAATGGCTCAGTGGTCAAAGATTTCTCAACGACGAAGAAGTGATGTCGGCAGTTAAGGGCTATTTTGAGGAGCAAGACACAGTTCTTATTATAAAAAGGGTGTTGAACTTATTGAACATCGCTGGGAAAAGTGTGTAGAGCTGAAAGGAGATTATGTTTAAAGATAAATATATTTCTTTCCAAACTGTTTGTGTTTTCTTTGTTGGGTCGGGTACTATAAGTGTTTTCAAATAATCTGAATTAAGTTTGTAAACATGACACGGTAAAAAATAGGTGGCAAAGAGCGACAGAGCATTTGATCCATATAAACAGTTATTCACATCGGTCAGCTAACATAATTAATTGGTTCGTATGTGTTGAGGGCGGGTTTTCTGATTAACCCTCGTTTATTTCGCAAAAAAATAATTTTATTCATTTCGAAACGTATTCTTTGACACTACGAATGCGTATTTAGAGGAGGCTATAATCGGAAGTTAAAAATTGCATTAGAACGTTTGGAAGAATCCATTTCTCGCGAGAGTAAAAAAGAGACATTTTAATTTTCCTTCTCTTTCGAGACCGAACCTTTTACAAAATTCTCGTTTATTATTAAGCAGAAGCCCTTGGCTATGTATCTATATGGGTGTGCATATGTGCATATTACTAATCTTTGTTACCTTTGATCTTTCGCTTCACGCCGATCTTCACTGGACGAACCTATCCCAACGTTCTCGCCGGAAACAATAGCAACGCGACAACATCCACATTAGCATGAGTAATGTGAACCACCGTCAACATCAACACAGACACAAGAACTTCTTCAATTAACCGTCGGTTAACAGTATCTGTACAACATCCATCGTTAGGTGTGTTTTTCTCCTTTTCCGCGTAACGGCACTTACGTTCGCGAAACACTCACATTACGCACGGACCTATGTATACTTTGATATGTGCTCGGGAGAGCGTCAATTCGAACAGTAACATTCTTTTAGGAGCAAAGGCATCGTTAAGATAGACGACGGCATCCTTGTTACGTTCATCATCACCGTCGGCGGTACCAGCATCATTCATCAGACATCCCCTACAGAGGCAGGGAGAAAGCGCGCTAGGCAACAGGTCCATGCATGCGCGTTGCAGTGATCCCAGAGAAAATATCGACTCATTTAAGCGCCACCCGAATTCTCCGTTCATACGCGTCTCTACCAGCAGGATGATGGCTGTGCGATTCATCGTTGGGAATTCATATTTTTCGCGTGTTTGCACATAATCGGTATAATGCGGGAATAATTGTTACGCTGTTATTGAGGCGTTTCTCTAGCAGAACTCGTCCCGTCAGCACCCGTTCGAATGCAAAATCTTACACGCAAAACATTTTTAAATAACATAGACGTACCGGGATTATCCTTTAATTAAACAATTAATGCGATCGATGTGGAAAATATGAACCTGGCCATTTGTTGATGCTATATGCCTTAGAGACAACTTAGTTGCACATTATTTTGCGAAGCGCCTCGTCATTAAGGCTTATGACAATTTCCTTCCTAAAATTCACTATTCGACAATTTAAGAACGAGTAGTGGCGCATAATCAAGTCCTCTATGAAAATTTGCTACAATTTTTTATTATTATATGACACGTGCATACACTATCGTCAGAAGGTTTGGAATCAGTAAGAAATTTCTTCGTAAAATAAATAAGAACTAAATTATGATGGAAATTTTAGTGGAAACCGTGCTCAATTGAATTAATCAGAAAGGGTAAATAAAACCCTTTACCACACCAATACTCGTCTTATGTATACGTATTTCGATAACTAAGTTGTTATCATCAGCAGGTAAATAGTTACAGCGTCGCACCTGGATCTGCTTTAAAACTCACACAGAATAATTCCGCATAACTTTCTCCGCTAACAACCAAATACACACTGATTCATTTCACAAACAATTCAGTACAACACAGAAAAGGTTCGTAAGTCGAAGCAGGGGTGTACTTTAGTAGTACTTTAGTGTTGGTTTAAAGTAAAGACATACTTTAAAACGTACACGAAACAAGTCAGTGTGTATTTGACGTTTGGTGGAGAAAGCTTTTGTTGCTCTTTCTATCGCGGATCCAAGTGCGACACTGTAATTAAGTATCTCCTGATAATGACAATTTAGTTGCTGAAATAATTATACGAGGGTGATCCCATAAGTACCCGGCCTGACCTAGAGATGGCGGTAGTTGTTTGAAGAATATCACTGTATTAGAAAGTGCACAATCTATAAAGCATATGTTTCAAGTTGGAAGACGCCACGATGTTTAGTGTTTGTTTGGCAGTCATCAATAGTGAACGTTTACAATGAATTTATAAAAATGGAGAAAATTGGTCATCGTTACGTGATACAATACTTTTATTTGAAAGGCCTCAGCCCAACCGATATAAAAGCTGAACTGAATTCTATTCTGGGTGAGTCTGCTCCTTCGTCTACAACAATGAAAGGGTCGGGTAGCAGAGTTTAAACGAGGCCGTACGAGCTGAACTTCGACTGAAAATGCGCGAGCTAGCAGACATAGTAGGCATTTCAAAAAGTGCGGTACATCGCATATTATCTGAAAATTTGGACATGAGAAATCTGTGTGCAAGATGGGTGCCGCGTTTGCTCACACTCAAGCAAAAGTAGTGACGTGAAGATGTTTCGGCGAAGTTACACAGCAATAAAGCAGAATTTTTGCGCCGTTTCATAACCATCGATGAAACATGGGTTCATTACTTCACACCCGAGACAAAAGAACAATCAAAGCAATGGACTCAAAAGGGAGATTCGACTCCAAAGGAGGCGAAGCATCTGGAGGCATCTGCAGGCAAGGTCGTGGCATCAGTTTTTTGGGATGCGCGTGGAATAATTTTCATTGACTATCTTGAAAACGGAAAAACTGTCAACGGCGAGAATTATACGAACTTATTGGAACATTTGTGCGAAGAAATCAAGCAAAAACAGCCGCATTTGTCTAAGAAGAAAGTGTTGTTTCATCAAGACAATGCACCAGCTCACAAATCCGTTATTGCAATGGCCAAAATTAATGAATTAAAGTTTGAATTGCTACCTCATGCACCCTGTTCGTCAGATTTAACCACCTCGGATTATTTTTCTTTCCCGAACTTGAAAAAATGGCTCAGTGGTCAAAGATTTTCCAACGATGAAGAAGCGATGTCGGCAATTAATAGCCATTTTGAGGAGCAAGACAGTTCTTATTATAAAAAGCGTGTCGAACTTATTGAACATCGCTGGGAAAGTTTACAGAGCTGAAAGGAGATTATCTTGAAAAATAAATATATTTCTTTCCGAAATTTTTGTATTTTATTTGTTAGGTCGGGTACTTCTGGAACCACCCTCGTACGTTGATGTGGTAAGGGGATCTATTTATCTTTTTTGATTAAGTAGAGATATGGTAAAACCATTAAGATATATTTTAACCTAAAGTTATCTATACACATAATCCTTAGTTTTTAGTTCTTAATTTTCTGTAATATTATTTTATTTTTTCTATTATTTTAAGTTATTGTTAGTTGCTTAGTGGTATTGTTTTTTATTTTATATAGTTAATTAGTTACTTCAGATGTTAATTATGACTGTATGTACTTGGTTTTATTTGTACTCAATGCTGTCCTTAATTGGGTTCGCCTGTTGGGCAATAAATATATTATTATCTGTTAAAATAACAATTTCATGATATAACAGATGCTTTATAACAGGCAGACGTAGACAGACGTGCTTTAAAAATATTTTCAACACTAGATACGCGATTTAGTTACTGATCGCAGCGCTTAATTTTTTGTTTAACGAAAGCTATTCGAAGGACAGCGTCTGATGAGATGCTAAAGCATCAGAGAACGACACTTCAAAAGTACTTTTTTCCATTCAAAAGTTAATTGAGGGAAGCCGCGAAGAACATCTTAGGAACAAACACATCCACGTCCCTCGCACTCAAGCATGCATAAGTATCAAGCGGATGTATACCTTCAAGGTAGGTATACGTAAATGACGAAGTCAAGTTTATACTGTAGACGTGTATACAGTGCCTTCCAAAGTCCGCGATTAAACGTGTCTTCCGTTATCGTAAATATAACCGGCAGTGTCTGTTATGTAAGTTCTACAAGTCGAAAATCATAAAATGGAATTGGGAAAAAGATCTCTTTTCATTCATCCCCATCTAGCTAACTAGAATAATATAAAACGGACGTTAAATTGTTAAACGGCCAAAATTGTTCTAAATACATAGCATCGGGATTGTTGTCTTCTGAAATTCGCATCGATTCGAAGTTACTAAATTAAAGAAATCACACCGCCATCGAATGTGTAGTAACATTTCGAAGTGAAATTTTAAAAATCAGATTTCGAAACTTTGTTATAAACAAAGTAAATAAAATAAATTCTATTAATCTGTTGTATTTTTGTTTCAACCGGTACTACTTATTGCAGTCATTAAGTAGTACCGGTCATGTTTCTAAGCGTCGACGCGTATTACGTTTGCAAACTACGACCAACGAGAATTGAAACGGAATTCTTAATTACCATTGGTAGCTCTCGAAGTGATATCCGGAGAAGCATACTTGATAATTTTGAAACACGTTTCATAGTTTAGAATTTATTCTAAAGTATGCTGCATGAATTGACGGAATCTAACTTGATGGGACGGCTAAAAAAAAAGTTTTCATTTCTATTATGAAAACGGTCCATTTTTCAAAGGGACCGCTCAGTTCGTGCTCAATTGCGAAAGGAAAATCTATGATTCCGGCAACCAGACTAAAAGAGGTTACATATAAAATGTTCGAACTGGCGCTTATTAGTCTCTTGACAGTAGAAAAGTCGATTACAAAATTTATTCAAGAAATTATCTGCAATGCACTGATTAATGCTCCTGCATTCCACTGTTACGCAATCTTTAAATATTGAAGATTCGTAGATTTCGCCGAGAATACTTTTCAAGTTCTCAATATCGCTAAAGAAAATAGTCAAGGAGAGAATGATCAGACGATTGTGTTTGCTACTCTAGAGTACCATCGGTTGCGGAATATTTCAGATAGATACTGCCGGATAGGAAATATATAATGTGATGGCGCACCAGCTCGTAGTACCAGCAAGAGCTGGTACTACGTGCTCGCAGTGAAGAAACTCAAGGTACACAGCACCATTTAGCGAATCTTCGAAAAAATACGGTTCTAATTACCGAGATATCTAGGGAAAGCAACGTGTCATTGTTGTCCTTTTCTACCGTGAATTGAATCGTCGGGAATTTTGACATTAATTGCTTGACGAAATCGCGCGTGTGTCAAAAATCGCGAAAATATTATCTACATACCTTTTGGATAATATTTAGTGTTATGTTCACATTCAACTTCAAGATGACTCGTGAATAAGTCCACTACAAATGAAGAAAGATAATCATCTTTCTCCATTTATAGACCTCAAGACAATTTTGGGAAATACATAGGGTTGTCCATCGCAAATATTCATTTACTCTCTCCGACACGATCTTATTTTTATATAGAAATTTGTTTAGATATTTTGAAGTTTCTGGATTAGGTACCGAAAGAAACAATGGCGTTACGTCAAATGACACTAAAATTTCCCAATCTTCTAATTCACATTTTTGATTATCTGAATAAAATCTACAGACTTGGTGACTGACAAACTATCGGGTCTTTCTGGAAAATTTTTGTATTCATTCCTAAGCTAAGATGAATAACATTAAAAAAGGAAAACGAATAAATACCTACAAGTGATTTATTGCACTGTCCCTTTTCTGTCGTTTAGCAGACCGAGGAGATCTTAGTTTAAGTAAATCAATTTTTAAAAATCATGTGAAACGAATATACAGTGTACGTTCTGGCTTTCACCGGTACGGATCGCGTGCGGGATTCGTTTCAGTACGGGTATTTTTACCGTAGTTTTCCAGGCGCGACGCTGTTTAATTATCTGCTGATGATGACAACTTAGTTGTCGAAATACGTATACAGAATACTAAAATTAGTGTGGCAAGGGGTTATATATCAACCTTCAGTGATTAAGGGTATTACCAATTCCCGATAGAAAAAGGTGGACTTGCAATGTAACTAATAGTCGATGATATCATATCAGGGTGATAGTAGAAGAGATTACCTTTCATCAATGGTGGTTTCAATAGAAACAATAAAAATCTAAATATTTTGTATTTTGTCCCCTAAATAAAAGTGTTCTTGTTAGAGTTTGATTATTTAGAGAAGAAACTTCAAGGTCAATGCGCTCGGATGAAATTTGGCTTAGGACGAGTCAATTATGCGCTGAAGGGGCGACCCTGTTTGCAATGGCGTCCATTGTTGTTCGTGTGTTTATAGTGTGTGTGCTGTTTTCGCTGTTTTTACTTGTTAGCTTCATAATTTATATAAAAGACTGTTTTTTCAAAACCATTTTATCAGTGGTAAGTGAAAAATTAGGTTAAGTATTGTTTGGATGCCACCGTGTTACGCCTATGGTAGAATCTCGTCGCGCAGATTTTGATGAGTCATAGTTTCGTCTCTAAATAATCGAACTCTGAGCATTATATCAAGTTACAATTATATATAATAATTCCTTTGTAGTTGGTAAAGTTCATGGAGACTGTGGATGATTAACTGAATCTCTTAAGATTGATACGTAACCCCTTTCCACATTAATTTTTGTATTCTGTGTACGTATTTCGACAACTAAGTTATCGTCATCACAGTGTGCACTTTGGCTTTCGACGGTACAGATCGTATACGGAATTTGTTACGTGCGGGTTTTTGCCGTGATTTTCAGGTGAGACATTATTTAATTATCTGCTGCTGATGACAACTTAGTAGTCGAAATAGGTATACAGAATAGGAAAATTAATGCGGAAAGGGACTATACTTCGACTTTAAATGATCAAGTCCTTTGTAGTTGTTTCGCAAGTTGTTTTAATTTCGAATTGATTATACAATTTTGAAATAGTTTTCCTAATGAAAGTCTAAATAAGAAGCGGTCAGGTATGTAGGCGGTGTATCTGTTGTTTCGTAAGGATTTCTTGCCGGCTCTTAACTTTCTGACGGCAATATATATCTTTCTTTTTCTGTACATACGCACGAACTTCTGCCATTAATACGTGAGAACGGCGTGTACTTTTACATGCATCATTTAATACCTAAATATGTATACAACATATAGCGGCGCAGTGATGGCTTTCTATTCAGGTTGATGGGATGTTCCTGTCTTATGAATATGAATATCGCACAAAGGACCGGAATATTACCGTGTCGAATTGTCAACTCTACACTAAGGAAGTACGATCCTGCAGCCGCTTTGAGTGGATTTCTTTTTTACGTCGACGAGATGAATGACAGTATTTATTTTCGTGACCAAGCAAAGTCGTGTCGGATAACGGATAGCGAAAAGTATGGATTCAGCTATCGCTTTACTTTGAAACGATAATCGTCAGGCGGTCTCGGTCATTTCGAACCGAATGTTATCTAATAAATAATTAAAATAATATCTATTAATCCCTCACTTTCGCCCGTTACATGTGTGAGAAACGTCATAAAAGAAAACACTGAATGTAATTAAAAATATTGCAAAAGTTGCCAAATGTAAAACTGTATAACAAAGAAACGGTCACTACTGGTCCGAAAAGAATTCACCCTTCGTGTAATAAACCTTTCAAATTAAATAGAGCTTTAATTGTTCTTAATTTGGTAATTATCAACGTTCTTCATAGCGTCCGGAACAATGTTGAACAAACGTCCACCCGTATGGAAAGGAGACCATTTGTAACTCATGAATAGAGCGGCGACGGAAGTGGCAATACCATAGGCGGTACGGTAGAACGGGCAATTGGTGCGCAGTGAATGAGATCATTCACATCAAATACAATACGGTTCACGATTGGTGTTTAAGTGTAAATTATAAACTGCGGCGAAAGTGTCCGTAGAAGTGCCGTGTCTAGACTTATTCTTACACAATTAGTGCTTACCTAGTAATACGTAATTTCATAACCCTGGTAATGTGTTGTGGAAGTAACTGTACATCTGCATCATTGCATACGTCTCTACGGTTGCTTCTGTAAATGACGTCCTTCGCGACGAGAAAATGTTTTTGTCTAGAGAAAAAGATCGTTCGGCGTCTATTGATGTAATTTTGGCAGAAAGAAGCTGTTGTTCAAAATCATTCCAGGGCTCACTATTTGCACATTTGTCATAAATAGTTCGTAAAACATGCAAGTCCGGATTTTATTTTAAAACACTTAATAATATTTGATGAGCTCGTACACCAGCAGCGGCAGTTAAACTATGCAAATGAGCGGTCACATTTTGCACTATGCATAGTGATGCGTCTAAGGGCAGCGAATCGTTTTCGTTTTGAAGTTTTGTAATTGCTTCTACTAATGGATGGTAATTGTTATATATTGTATGCAGATCTTCCAGAATTTGGGGATTTTCAAATTGATGTTGACTGTCTCTGATTGCTTGGGATTCGGTTGGCCTAAATTTTGATATAACGGATTTAACTTTGTGAAAATTCTTATGGTAATAAAAAGCTGCATTTAGCCACGTGCCCCATCGTGTAAGAATGGGTTCCGGTGGTTCCGAAATATCTGGACAAGTTTTATGAAATTCTTTAAGTCGTTTAGGGGATTTAAGAAACACTTGTTTGGTGGATCCAATCAAATGATCAACGTTTTTATAACTACTTCTAACATTTTCAGCAACTAAATGAAGAGCATGGAGTACACAAGTTATGTGTATTAATTTAGGAAAAGTTACTTTTAGTAAACGTCCGAGTAGTAACATAGTAGCAGCACCATCTGTTACAAGCATGCAGACTTGAGTACTATGAATGTGAAATTTCTTTAAGGTGTTCATTATTATTTGCCGAATATTTGCCGCAGTACATGCTTGTATACGTTTACAGGCTAACAAATAGGGCTGTGAAAATGTGTTGGCTGATAAAATACGTACGATTACGTTTATTATACTATTTTCTTTTAAATCAGTAGTCTCATCTACAGTAATCCACACATTTTTATTATTCAATTCTCTTCTTGCTATATTTTCAAGCCTCTCTCTTAAACGCGGCAAATGTTTCTGTAAAGTTCTTCTTGCAGGTAATTTATAATTTGGCAGATATTTATTCCAGAACACTTGAAAAGGGCGTTCGCTGATTAAACGAAGCGGCAAATTACATGCAGTCAACATAAATAAAAAATCATAAAGGAATGTTGCATAAGGTATTTCATTTCTTTTGTTCAGTTTATGTATTGCACTGTTCACATGTTTTTTACAATTGTCTTTCTTCCGTATTATAAGTCGCTTATTACAAACCAAACACAATACTGCACATCCATCATACTTTAAATCGGGAAATTCTGCTATGTATTTTCTAACCGACGTAGGAAACGGCACAGACTTTCGCGACATGTTTGTGTGAAGTTATTATAAACACTAACCGTGAACCGTATTGTATTTGATGTGAATGATCTCATTCACTGCGCACCAATTGCCCGTTCTACCGTACCGCCTATGGTATTGCCACTTTCGTCGCCGCTCTACTCATGAACGAATGCGTCGCAATTACTAATTGTTGTTTTTGGTTCTGGTATTACAACTATGCAAGTCACTTCCAATTTTAAATAAATTTTTATTGAGAAATATATACGAAGGTGGTCCCAGAAATATATTTATTTTTCAAGATCAGTAACTAAACCGCGTATCTAGTGTTGAAAATATTTTTAAAGCACGTCTGTCTACGTCTGCCTGTTATAAAGCATCTGTTATATCATGAAATTGTTATTTTAACAGATAATAATATATTTATTGCCCAACAGGCGAACCCAATTAAGGACAACATTGAGTACAAATAAAACCAAGTACATACAGTCATAATTAACATCTGAAGTAACTAATTATATATAAAATAAAAAACAATACCACTAAGCAACTAACAATAACTTAAAATAATAGAAAAATTAAAATAATATTACAGAAAATTAAGAACTAAAAACTAAGGATTATGTGTATAGATAACTTTAGGTTAAAATATGATATATCTTAATGGTTTTACCATATCTTCACTTAATCAAAATAGATAAATAGATCCCCTTACCACATCAACGTACGAGGGTGGTTCCAGAAGTACCCGACCTAACAAATAAAATACAAAAATTTCGCAAAGAAATATATTTATTTTTCAAGATAATCTCCTTTCAGCTCTGTAAACTTTCCCAGCGATGTTCAATAAGTTCGACACCCTTTTTATAATAAGAACTGTCTTGCTCCTCAAAATGGCTATTAACTGCCGACATCGCTTCTTCATCGTTGAAAAATCTTTGACCACTGAGCCATTTTTTCAAGTTTGGGAACGGAAAATAATCCGACGGGCTAAATCTGGCGAATAGGGTGCATGAGGTAACAATTCAAACTTTAATTCATTAATTTTGGCCATTGCAATAACGGATTTTTGAGCTGATGCATTGTCGATAATTATCGCTTCAAAAATGGTTGCAACATAAGGCACTAGTTTTCACAATACTGACAGATATGCCATCAACTGCCACCGATTTCTTATGCGGCATATTATTTATTATTCCCAGTATTTCTTCCGCAGTCGAAAGAGTGAAAAACATTGAAATACTCGTATATGTGAAACTGCCCCCAGAAAATAATTTGATAATCCGACAGCAACCGTCGATGAGAAGTTCTGAGCAAAGAGTTCCAAAATTGATTGTTTCCTATCTGCTTCTGGGTTTCCGGGCTGGAACCGCGTCACTTGTATATCTGCCGACGTTTCGTACCCATTTGTGTGGGATATCTTCAGGGCTGAACTACGTACCAAATTGGTTGTTTTCTTTTTGTCTGTTTTTGTCGATTTGCATATATCGAAGAATAGTCTCTACCTCTCTACCTAACATATAATTCATAACCAAACAATGTTGACGCAGACAAGTTAATTAAGAGAAATCGAAATGTAGTTCGCAGAAAGATTCAAGAAGTCAATTAGACATCGGACCATCTGCAATAAATAGTTTGCGCAAACGAGAATCTGTGGTGAATTTGACATTTGCCAGCCGAGGAACAAAACTAAGCACGGGTAGACGCATGGATGTAAGTTCATTTTGGAAAAGTTTGATGGCGGATCTTCAAAGAATTTATTTTATATCATGACGTAGAAAATGTATTTACGAGTGCATAGTATATACATACATACGTACATACATAGGTGCAACAAGGGAAAGATGTATGTATGTTGAAAGTATGAATACGTGTAAGTAGTTTCGGTAATGATCACGTGGTAATTTTACATTGCGCACACGCCCGTCCATCAACCGGTCGTCGGGAATAGCAGCGTCGTTTCTGGAGTGAGTCCGGAGTCCGGAGCAGTCGTGACAGTACCGTGTGGTGTGTGCGTTTTTTTCGCGCGGTAGCGGTGGCGTAAGCAACGTTAAGCTAGGTAAGAGGCGATGTGATCAATGAAGCTGGCGTGATGCGAGGGCCCGATGGCCGGCAGGGGCCACTCCAGCCCTCTGAATCCGTGGAACTTGGATCCGGAACTTAGACAACACATAGAAAACTGTTCCTGTCCCTGCGATCACATGGGATATGGGAATTTCTTGGATTATCAGGTGCTATGATAATATCAATTGTACACAAGCCACTACAATGTAAATTATTACGATTCGCGTATTATGAATTATTTTTTTTGTATTCAGGAGCCCACTTGAATGCTTTCTGCAAATTGTTGTTGTTGTTATTGTTGTCCCCGAATAATTTTAAGCGAAACATTTTTACCTAAAAAATTAACAAAAAAAAGGAAAAACAACTTTTCTCAAACCTAAGGTTATATTCATGTACATGTGAGTGAACTTGTGAGAATATCGTCCTGCGCAGGCAACTTTCTGAAATGCTTCTTTAAATGTTTTTCCTATCGCCTTCCTTTTCCGTTTAATTTAGGCCATTCAGAAAAAACCTTTCCATTTTCATTCGCATCGTACATTCATACGTCATATATACATGTCAATTTAAGATTAAAAATACGCGACCTATTTTGGCAAAGTTGAATTGTCGGGAAGTAAGATAGAGCAATATTATTATTAATATTAACTACCTGCCACACGTGGAGATTTCACCAAGACTCAGACTAAACTAAAAGAATATTTTGGAACACAACTCGAGTATTCTTTTGTGAGAAATATATTTTTCACACACGAATAAATCCGCTGGTAGTAATAAGCGGCTCGACTGTAAATGAAACGTTTTAGTGTAATAAGAATATGGTTTGTAGGTACAAAGCCTTTACTTGTTTTATCATATCTTTTTGATCTTAAGTCGAAAGTGTATTTTTTCTTAGACTTATTATATTATAGATGTAGTACGAGGGTGGTCCCAGAAGTACCCGACCCGACAAAGAAAACACAAAAATTTCGGAAAGAAATATATTTATTTTTCGACTAAACACCTTTCCCAGCGATGTTCAATAAGTTCGATACCCTTTTCATAATAAGAACTGTCTTGCTCCTCAAACTAGCCATTAACTGCCGACATCACTTCTTCATCGTTGGAAAATCGTTGACCACTGAGACATTTTTTCAAGTTTGGGAACAGAAAATAATCCGAGGGGGCTAAATCTGGCGAATAGGGTGCATGAGGTAGCAATTTACACTTTAAGGCATTAATTTTGGCCATAGCAATGACGAATTTGTGAGCTCGTGCATTGTCTTGATGAAACAACACTTTCTTCTTAGACAAATGCGGCCGTTTTTGCTCGATTTCTTCGCTCAAATGTTGCAATAAGTTCGCATAATACTCGCCGTTGATAGTTTTTTATTTTTCAAGATAGTCAATAAAAATTATTCCACGCGCATCCCAAAAAACCGATGCCATAACCTTGCCTGCAGATGAAACGGCCTTCGCTTTCTTTAGAGCCGGTTCTCCCTTTTGAGTCCATTGTTTTGATTGTTCTTTTGTCCGGGTGTGAAGTGATGGACCCATGTTTCATCCACAGTTATGAAACGGCGAAAATTCTGCTTTGTTGTTGTGAAAATTCGCTAAACACTTAATTGAAACATCTTCACGACACTGTTTTTGCCCAAGTGTGAGCAAATGCTGCACCCATCTTGCACACAACTTTCCCATGTCCAAATTTTCAGATAATAAACGATGCACGGCACTTTTTAAAATGCCTACTGTCTGCAATCTAGTGCACCTTCAGTCGACGATCATCCAGTACCGCTTTGTGGATTTTCTTCACCATTTTTGAAGTCGTCACCTTATTTGTTCGTCTTGGCAGCTCGTACGACCTCGTTTAAACTGTGCTACCCAATATTTCACTGTTGTAAACCAAAGAGCAAACTCACCCAGAGTAGAATTCAGTTCAGCTTTTATATCGGTTGGGCTGAGGCCTTTCAAACAAAAGTATTGTATCACATAACGATGACCAGTTTTCTCCATTTTTATAAATTCATTGAAAACGTTCATTATTGATGACTGCCAAACAAACACTAAACATCGTGGCGTCTTCAAACTTGAAACATATGCTTTATAGATTGTGCACTTTCTAATACAGTGATATTCTTCAAACAACTACCGCCATCTCTAGGTCAGGCCGGGTATTTATGGGATCACCCTCGTATAATTATTTCAGCAACTAAATTGTCATTATAAGGAGATACTTAATTACAGTGTCGCACTTGGATCCGCGATAGAAAGAGCAACAAAAGCTTTCTCCATCAAACGTCAAATACACACTGACTTGTTTCGTGTACGTTTTAAAATATGTCTTTACTTTAAACCAACACTAAAGTACTACTAAAGTACACCCCTGCTCCGACTTACGAACCTTTTCTGTGTTGTACTAAATTGTTTGTGAAGTGAATCAGTGTGTATTTGATTGTTAGCGCAGAAAGTTATGCTGAATTATTCTGTGTGAGTTCTAAAGCAGATCCAGGTGCGACGCTGTAACTAATTATCTGCTGATGATGACTACTTACGTATCGAAATACGTATACATGAGACGAGTATTGGTGTGGTAAAGGGTTTTATTTACCCTTTCTGATTAATTCAATTGAGCACGGTTTCCACTAAAATTTCCATCATAATTTAGTTCTTATTTATTTTACGAAAAAATTTCTTACTGATTCCAAACCTTCTGACGATAGTGTATGCACGTGTCATATAATAATAAAAAATTGTAGCAAATTTTCATGGAGGACTTGATTGTGCGCCACTACTCGTTCTTAAATTGTCGAAAAGTGAATTTTAGGAAGGAAATTGTCATAAGCCTTAATGACGAGGGGCTTCGCAAAATAATGTGCAACTAAGTTGTCTCTAAGGCATATAGCAACAAATGCTAAACAACGTGGCGTCTTCAAACTTGAAACATATGCTTTATAGATTGTGTACGTTCTATACAGTGATATTTTTCAAACAACTACCGCCATCTCTAGGTCAGGCCGGGTACTAGTGGGACCACCCTCGAATACACAGGTCTTAGCAGGAAATTTTGTGGACGATTAACTTAATCACTTAAGGTTGATATATAAGCCCTTTCCACATTAATTTTCGTATTTTGTATACGTGCATGTTTCGACAACTAAGTTTTCATCATCAGCAGATAATTAAACAGTGTCGCATCTGGAAAACTACGACAAAAACCCGCACGAAACAAGTTCCGCACACGATCTGTACGGTCGTAAGCCAAAACGCACACTGTACACTCGTTTCGCGTAATTTTAACAGAAATTGTATTCTAGTCTTAAACTAAGATAAAAGAAAAGTACCTGGACGCGTTTATTGCACCCCCCCCCCCTTGTCTATCGTATAAGAGGTCAAAGAGAGATGAGTATAATAGGAGTATAGGTATAAAAACAATTATTAATGTTACTAAAACTAAAATATTTCTAGAAAGTTGTTTTAAAAAAGCTTCGTTCTCATGCTCAAAGCCACAATTACAGTAATAATTTCATTACAGTTCACCTGTGCATGTAGTTGTAACTATAGTTCACATTCAAGTCACGTTCAAGTAGCTGTCAGTATTTTAATCTTATAATTCCCATTTTATTGCCAATGTATTATTGTGATTGCATTCACTGTACTGGGTTCATTGTATTGTGTAAATTGTAATTAAATTTACATTTCTCTTTCCATTTGGTACCATATTTATACACATTTGAATAATCCTTATATACTGAATGTCCCATGACATGATTGCTACAGATTAAGGACATGTCATGAAAATCATTTAAATAGAAGCCAGTTTGTTAAATTAGTTCTGTAAAATGTAGTTCTTCTTAGAATTGAAGAGGTAGCAGTCTCAAGATCAGTATCCATAACAACAAATCGTTCTCTATTTTCAAGTTGTTCTGGATAAAACGACACAAACAACACCCACACTCACAACACCAGCACCCATACAAAATAATCTAGGGTATTTGAGTCTGATGATCTTGGCAACATAGCAACTGTTGAATCTCTTCCAGATATAATTTTGATTAAGAGAATCTGTTACTTGTCTACCAAAGTGCAAAGGTGCGCCATCATGCTGTATCCACTTTCTTCGTCTTACATTAAGAAGAATGTTATCCAGTAAGGTTGAAATGTCATTTTACACAAGAAACGTAAGTAACGAACTGTCGTGAGACCTTCTTCTATTATAAACGGACCAATGAAACAGTCGTAGATAATACCACCCCAAACATTCATCGAAAATCTATCTTGAAAATGATATTCCTTGGTTTGCCGTGAGTTTTCAAGTGTTCAACAAAGTAAACTCCTGATGTTATTTTTGCTGTTAAGTAAGCAAATCATAGACTTTACGCGTCCATTCATTCAAATATCTATTGCACCATCACGATTTGTTAGTATCTGAAATAGTATTGTCTTAGTAATTCTAAAATAGTAAATTACACAGATCCAGGGGTATCCCCAAGGAGCACCACCCGATCGTGAAACAACCTTCGACGTGCCGCCCCGGCATCCTTATCAATACGGCAACCTAGGCTCCCACCATCAATACCACCAACACCGTTTCTACTCACCCCACTTTCACCGGTACACCGAGTACGAGTACCATAGGCCGCAATCGTCTTTCGATTCCTACTCGTGCAGTAGCAGCACTACTTCGGAATCTGGTAGGAATTCTCTTCGCGGTCCGTGGTGTGTCTGTTTGGTGGTGTGCGTTATCATAGCGACACTCGGGGCAGGACTTGGACTGCCATTGGCGCTTAATCCTCAATTGGAGCCGAAGACGGCGCAGGAGCGTCTGGACGTGATCCACAGACTACTGAAGGAAGCTCCTCTGATCGACGGTCATAACGACTTGCCGTGGAACTTGAGGAAATTCGTTCACAATAAGTTATTGGGTCTGAATTTGAGTACCATCGCTACGGAGGAACCGTGGTCCCAAAGTAAATGGTCGCACACGGATATACCACGGTTTGTATTCTTTATGTACGAGGCTGAAGTGAAATGTTGTCGGCTTTACACGTAGATGACGGTCAGAGTTTAATTTCGGAAGCTACGACTTGTTATTTATCATTGGACCAATTGTCGTTCATTAAATAAGTTTTCGCTTAAATTTTAAGTAAACGCATTCTATCAACTGTGCAATAACGCACCTACTTGTTCCTTCTTTTGATTCGTTGTCTATCCCAGAAAAGGGAGACTAACATTACTGGAGAAGTCAAACGCTCGAATTAAAAACGATTTTAAAAAGAAGCCTGGACAGAGAACACTTCACTACACTCTCGCATTTCCGCTGTCAAATAAATATTTAAAAAAATTGGTTTTCCAAAATTAATCTCCACGACTATGTAATAAGGGCTTAAATTTGAATATTTTGTAAAAGTTTAGTATAGTAGAGATGTCTTTTGCGAACGCTTTTGTGTCCTACAATGGTTTTATTACGGATATTCGAATCGGATTTCCAGTTTAGTAAGAAATTATATTAAATTTCTTTAGTTTAAATGAAACACTCTGTATAATTTTCAGAATTTCAACAAAGCCCTACACTTTGGAAGTTCAGTATTAATAAGATTTAGCAGCACCCTATCTGCTTCTGGGTTCCAGCCCGGAAACTCAGAAGCAGATAGCATGGACCACGACCGCGGAAGTCTACGTACCAAATTTAGCAGCACCCATTCGTCGAATATTTAATTTGAATCTAATAAAGCAAATTCTATTGAATAAAAAAGTTAACATTTTCGATTAAATATGCTTATCATCGAATCTCTACACATTTATATTACTTTGTGCCATTATTATTGGTCATCTATCTGTCGGAAAAATAAACGATTATTATTATTATTGATTTGTTATTGTCCGCCGGCGCGACAGGTCAGGATCGGTTGTAGTAAGTACATATCTACATACCGACGATCAAATGTGGGCGATAAAGTAAATAATTTTAGAATTTCTGAAATAGTTACCTTGTTTATAGCTGTTATTGCGTTGCTCGACGTGGATAACTTTGGTGAAAAGTTCTTACCATGTATGGTATGTCTTTATGTTTGTCTAGCTCAACAATGTGATGAGAAAACGTTCTTATATCTTGAGAGAGATCGTTCGACATACACTGATTTAAGGCAGGCATAATTAAAATAATCTTTGAAGGTAGACAACGGATCTACAAAAGCACCGTCACAATCTAGTAAAATTAAAATCTGTGTTCACATAACGCTCTCGAGATTTTTCAAAAACACTCATATTGTCACTTATAGCAGATAGCAGTGAGTGTGCATGTGTTCCCTGATTACACTGTCTCCACTAACGTCGACACAGTATTTTGCAATTTTCCCATTGCATAAATAAGTCTTTATAATTTTGGTAGGCGTCTCGAAATCTTATCTTAAGAATGAATTGCAGAATCACAGAGTGAATTTTGTTGGAAATACACAGAATGATAATGAGCCACCTTCGACCATTTTCCCCAAAGCTTAAGGATCGACTGTGGTGGTTCGTGACTGCTGGGACACTTAATCAGTTGAATGTTTAAATTTTTGTAACGCGCGTATACTACCCTACTACCCTCGTAATCGTTTCACCTGTATATTCTTCTAGCCTTTTGCTAGCTAATAAAATTGGAAATGTAGGTTTAAAGGGTTCCAGTACACGTACAATAGGTCTTTTCACCGTCTCTCATTGCATCAACGCATAACCACAGCTAAGTTTGTCTATTTTCAATTTCTTCGCGTAGAGTAGTTACGTAACGCTGTCCGAGGTGATAGCTTCCACTTGGAATCGTTTTTATCCGAGAAGGATCGAAACTGGTCTTTATTCAGTAAAATTAATGGTAAAGCGTATGTTGCGTTGATTAAAAGTAAATCTAGCATGGATTCAGCGGTTGGTGGCACGCCATTTTTTTTATGATATTTCTGTGCTACTGGCTATCTCAGCACACAAGTAGTTTATAGCCAACTTTACATATGATCGTAAAACCATTATAAAATAAATCAGGGAATTCACTGATATTCTTCTTGAGCGTGTCGAGTAATGGTCGCTTTGTTCTCTCCCGCGCGTTCCACATACTAAATTATTTATATGAAACGTAAAACAAATAACATCGCCCAGCCAAGTACCGATGTAATAACTAGCAGTTCAATGATATGCGTATCTATTGCTCGGGATGATCGACGATTGACGAAAATATTCGCTTCACTGGTTTAGACTTGACTGTGCACGTAGGCACAGGAACACGTACGTATTTCATATAATGGATTCTGACTTGTTGCGCAAACGACAAGCCTATTCATAAGGTAGTTTCTTGTAGTACGTGCTTACATGAAAGTAAGGTACGAATTCTTCTCCAATTTAATTACAGCATTTAAGTCAAAATTTCTCAGTCATAATTCTGCACCCTATAAATAGCTTAATTTTACAAAAGAACGAAGAGTAAATCAATAATTTGTTTAGACTGCGGGCCGGAATGTTGGGTGCTCAATTCTGGTCAGCTTACGTGCCTTGTAAAGCTCAACATATGGATGCCGTTCAGATTACTTTGGAGCAAATAGACGTCATCAGAAGACTGGTCGAATTTAATTCGCAACATTTCGCTCTAGTACGCACCTCCGAAGAAATCCTCGGCACCCACAGGATGGGTAAGATTGCATCCCTAATAGGGGTGGAAGGTGGTCACGCTTTAGGTAATTCTCTGGCCGTCCTGCGGACTTTCTACAACCTAGGAGCCCGCTACTTGACCATAACGCATTCTTGTGACACTCCCTGGGCTACTGGTGCCAATACGCGGGAGAACGACGGTTTGGCGCCATTTGGATTCAGCGTCATTAAGGAAATGAATCGTCTAGGTATGACAAAACTAAATACGAATTATACGTGAGCGGTGATTATTACAATTTTTTAATCCAAGTAATGCAATCTAATGCGTTCGTTTCTCATTTCGAAAAGTTGGATGTAGGTTTAAAGTTTAATCACAAACTTACCAGAATCTATACTTACATAACATACATCTTCCCTTTTTAATGTAAACGACGTCGTTAAGCGAATAATCAAAAACTCAAAACGCTCATCACATTGAACATTAGTATTTTCCGTTCTGTATTGCTCGAGGCCTAATTGGTAAGGCAGCCGTCTAGCAAACGGCAGATACAGGTTCGAGTCCTTCTCCGATGTAAAAATTCTTAATTAATTAATCTACGATTATAATCAACGACAGCATAACAGAAAATACTAATTTTCATTACTTTCCCATTGCGAAGCGTTCAATTATATATTTGTACATAACACAAGTATACGCGGTTTTGGATCTAAGCAACGAAAAGCTGTTTTTAAGGTTATTTGGGGCGCTGAATCCGAATCTGCACTCCGTTTTTTGATATTGGTTCTAGTTTTCGAGATATTAAATAAATACATTTTTTACAATTTTTGACAACTAATCTCCATTTTATTCATTAAAAAGTGTTAAATTAGAAATGAAGAGCAGTCGAATTGAGTCGCTTGTATTGTTTGGGATCTGTTTCACGCATTAAAGTCCAACAGTAGTCGCTCATAATGCCCTCGCCCCAAAATCCTTGGTATCGTTTTTCGATTTTCGCCAAATCTTGGTGTAGTCGCTCTCCTTGCTCGTCGCTTGTATCACCCAAATTTTCAGGAAAAAATTCAAAATGGGAATGCAGAAAATGTATTTTGAGACATTCGAGCTCCAATCTTGCGATAATTTTGCAACACACTGTCGATTATCTTCTTGAAATCCGTGGATTTGCGGTTACCGAGAAAGTTGTGAACAACATCTTGAAATGATACCCATGCTGCTGCTTCATTGGGCGTGAAACATTTTGTAAAGTTTCTGTCGGCCATTAATTTTCAGGTCCGACAAATATTCCCTCTTTGATTTTGGCATACGACAATTCATCAAGCCTAAGTAACAATCATCTACATGATTTTTCGGCTCTCCATAACATTGGCAATGAAAATTTTTTTTTACCGCGTGACCACTTGTATAATATTGTGCTACACGCGTTACAAAACAATTTCGGTAACCACGGCTTGTGAATGTTTGATACAGAGAAACCAAAATAATAAAAATATGCATTTCTGATCACATTAGTAATAACTTTGCCACTTTTTCTGATCATATAACATCCGCAAACATAACAAAAACACTTTGAATCAACTTCTGTCTTTGCATTTTCACACCTTTTGCGCAGTGCTGCCAGCATGCGCGAACTCACAAACTAGAACCAATTTTGAAAAACGAAACCCGGATTTGAATTCAGCACCTCAAATAACGTCAAGATTTGTTCTCATCTGCTCTGATCCAAAAGTTGACCGGAATTCGTAAGCTTGTGTAATTATTAACACTTTTCATGTTATTATTTCTAGCCCGGATACCTATTTCGACAATTAAGTTGTCATCGTCAATAGACAACTAAACACGGTATCATGCAACAACGCGCACACAACCACACACAACACACACAATATAATTTGCCAGCGCAATAATGCAGAAACGATTCGTTAATAAAAGATTCACGGCTACGTGTTTTCAATGTGTCCTTCTTTCAGGCATGATAATCGACTTATCGCACACGTCCGTTAACACGGCAAAAGCAGCTCTGAACGCTTCACGGGCGCCCGTCATCTTTTCGCATTCTTGCGCCTATTCACTCTGCAATTCCACCAGGAATGTGCCGGACGATGTTCTGCGAATGGTAGCCAGCAACGGAGGCGTCGTTATGGTAAATTTTTACACGTACTTGGTGACCTGTAACGAAACCGCAACCACAAAAGACGTCATCAAACACATCAATCACATTCGAACGGTGGCCGGCGTCAAACACGTCGGATTAGGCGCCGGATACGACGGCATTAACATGACCCCGAGCGGTTTGGAGGACGTCTCTAAGTATCCCCATTTACTAGCCGAACTGCTGGAAGATCCGGAATGGTCGGAGACGGATATCGCCTTGTTGGCCGGTCTGAACGTACTGAGAGTCTTTAGGAACGTCGAAGAGATACGCGATCAATGGAAACTAGCCGATATTCTTCCGGTAGAAGAAAGTCATCCTCGTGTTCAAACAGTGTGTTCTTCGATATATTCTTGACCCACAGCACCACTGCCAATAAAACTGTTTTATATTATATGAGACGTAGTAAGCGTAATTTCCGTGGTCTCCTTATTCGTTACACTGAAAATGATCAGTTCAGAAACGCTAGACACGTTATTTGTAGTATGCGAAAGGTATATTCTTAAGCGTTCTCTTCTTATTCTTACAAAACAGAATATGTCCAAATGTCGTCGCACAAATGAAATCGTAATTTGGGAATGCGTATGCGTGTGGAAAACGGGAAAATATTTTGACATTGTGACTGACAAGAAGTAAAAATAGTGATTATCTGTTGTTAAAATTTGAGAAAATTGAAGAAAAAGTAGAATCTCCGATAGAAATCGTGTGTGTAGGTATATGTATGTGTAGGTACACATCCATTCATTTCGTCTGCGATAAATAGAAAAGTTTCGTTGTAGACCAAGTCGCATAGTGAAATTAACACGAGAACATATTTTTAACGACGTGCACTTCTTATCAATATTGATCACGATTTGTAGTTGTCTGATTGAATGACGATCTCAAAGGCAAAACACTCACTCACTCCTTGCGACCCAACAAAGAAAACACAAAAACTTTGGAAAGAAATATATTTATTTTTCAAGATAATCTCCTTTCAGCTCTATACACTTTTCCCAGCGATGTTCAATAAGTTCGACACCCTTTTTATAATAAGAACTGTCTTGCTCCTCAAAATAGCCATTAACTGCCGACATTGCTTCTTCATCGTTGGAAAATCTTTGACCATTGAGCCATTTTTTCAAGTTTGGGAACAGAAAATTATCTGAATGTTACATTAGTGTCAAGTTAAATAATATACATACATATGTATTTGCCTAGATAGCTTTATTTGTGAAATGAATGTTTATAATTCATATGTAATAATAGCTAAGAAGGGATGTTCAAGTAGCCGAATAGTCGACAATTACTCGTACATACTATACACAGAACGGAATCAAATATTTACAATTATTTCCTTTTTTCTTGAGCAAAATAAACAATATTACGTATTACTCATTTGGCCAAGAAAGTTGTGCTAAAATAACAGTACTATTGTGGTTGTTTTAAGACGCTTTTTAAGCCCATTGAAGTTACTCTGAGCTGCATACGTGGGAATAATAAACATCTCGGAAAGCTAATTGGATTGACAAGTGCTTGCTCCGCAAGATGGCGATTATGACAAATAGTATTTAACGTTATATTTTGGTATTTCCCGAATACACAAAACACTTATTTATATTCTTCTTTAAAAGTGTAACAAACTAAAATTTCGGTAGGAGCACATATGAAGTAGTGCAGATTAGGTGTACACCGAATTGACGAAATGCGCTATTTCGAAGTATGTAGTTCTGTAAGTTTTCACGTATTAAATACAGAAATTACTCCTTTTTCGCGGTTAATTGATTCCATAAAAGAACGCGAAGAAGAAAAACATTCACAAATTCTTTATTCTTTCTGAGGCAGAAAGCTCGCATAAAGTTTGTGCCTATATACTATATAAACGATTGTTTATAATAACAAATATATTCTTATATATGAAACTATCATTTATTTCTATAAAAATATAAGTTTCTATGATGCAATCTGCCCGCCCAATCACTTGCAAATGGAACCACTTCCTTCCTTTTTCAATTAAGTCAATAGCTGTTGGTATCACAGATATAGACTGCTTTCTTTGTATTACTTTTTGCTATTGTTCTTCGCATCCTTCAATTTAGCATCGTACGATTTTAGGGGTTCCTCTACATTAGATACATTCCTCCGAATCATTAAATCCTAGGCCTTCTAATTATTGTAATACCCCTATCTCAGCAACATCCCTTTCCCAACCTTACCAATGTTTTCAACTGCGATATTGTAACTTAACATAAGCAAATCACATTACTTAATAGAATAGAGAGATAAAGATAAAGGGCGAAATGTTTAAGCACTACCTTGTCTTACTAAAATTATTCAAATTTGAATGGACATAATGATCTTAAGTATACGTAGGTAAATATGATTTTCTTAGAAACGCAAAAGTTATGTGAGTAATGTGATTCGCTTATCCTCTTCTAGCGCATTAAATATTTATTTCAAGTTATTTACCGTAAGAGTTGCTCCAGTCTCATTTTCGAAAAAGTAAGGTCCAATGATCCCGCCAGGCCAAAAACCGCACCAGACAGTCGCACGTTGAGGATAGAGAGGCTTTTCAACAATAATTCTCGCTTTTTCCGAGCCCCAAATGCGACGATTCTGCTGGTTAACGTAACCTCCGATGTGAAAATGGACCTCATCATTCAATATGATTTTTCGATGAAATCCCGAATCAGTTTGATGCATTTCAAGGACCCAATTGTCGGTAGGGGTGAGTTCTTGTGTCAACTGAACTTTAAAAGCCTTAAGACCTAGGACCGCGAAATTTTCACCATTTTTGTGGTGAATTTTAATAATTTCAATGCGTTGTTAAAGCGTATATCGTTACATTTTTCATCGTTACATCGTTTTTATCGCTACATCTGTCAAGTAATTACAGGTTGAGTCATCACAACTGTTAAAATGGCGGGCTATTGAAAATGAAATGTCTTATTGGAACACCTTTTTAGTTTGCACTTAAATTTATCATTAGCATTTTCACAAAAAAGTAACATGAGTGTTTCTTTCTTCTTCTATATAAATATTAACGCCCCCTAAAGTACTGTCTTTAATATACTGCCTACAACAATGTAACTGACATTAGAACACAACAAACACAAACTCGGGAAAGACCTGAAGTAAGTGAATATAATACCGAAGTAAAATTACCTAAAAATGAAAAAAACAACTCATATCTAGTGTGCAGTAAAACATTTATTAAACATTTTTTAACCGCTTTAAAGTGAAAGTAAAGTCGCGTAAATGGTAAACGCACAAATGAAGGGATTACTATTGATTTAGTTTTCTTATGTGTACATTCCGGCGAGAAAATACGAATATTATTTGGAATGTAGACCAGGGTTAGAACTAATATTGTATGTCTTTTAAAATATGAAGGATTGTAAACTTCAGGTTCCAATTGGCAAGGATTGAGTTGATTGGTATGCTTTTTCCATGTCCTATTATCGCTGGTTGTTACCGAGTAGGTTGTAGGACTCAGCTTATGATTGACGGAGGCTTTAGTCCAACTATTGGTGCTGTAGTTCTTTGCCATTACCATCTCTTCCGTCTCGAATTGTATATCTCGATTCCCTCTATAACTGGCTTTTTGTTCTAGTTGTTTCTTGATAACGTTTTCACTTGCTTTTAACTTCAGTAGGTCCCATGTTGTTCTGAACTTCCGACCCATGTGTAGTTCAGCAGGTGAGACTCCTGTGGTGCAATGTGGCGTTGATCGATAGTGGAACAGAAACTTTAGTAGTACCTCTTTTTTGTCCATGCCTTGTTGCACATATAATTGAAACTTTTTCTTGAAGGTCTTCACTAGATTTTCCGCTGCTCCATTCGTTGCTGGGTGATATGGGGGAGTTTTTGTGTGCTTGATGCCATTCTTTTTCAGAAAACTTGAAAACTCTTCTGCGCTGAATGCTAGTCCATTGTCCGACACGACCAGTAGTGGAATTCCCCAAGTACAAATATAATCTTTTAATACTTCAATGGTTGCTTCAGCTGTGATCTTGTTCATTTCACGAACATCAACCCACTTAGAATGCGCGTCTATAATTGTTATATACATCTTGTTGTCCACTGGACCTAAAAAGTCAACATGGATCCTTTCGTTGGGATTTTCTGGCCATTCCCATACATGAAGGTAGGATTTTGGTGGATTTGATGCATTTTGTAGACACGATTCACATTTTTGTGTGAGTGATTCAATAGCGCTGTCTATGTTGGGCCACCAGATGTAAGATCTTGCTAACATCTTCATTCGTACAATGCCCATGTGTGCCTGATGTACGAATATTATTTGGAATGTAGACCAGGGTTAAAACTAATATTGTATGTCTTTGAAGACATTAAATCAGCAATTTTACTGTGTATTTTTACAAACTTTCTGTCGTATTCTTAGAAGTCAGAAAATATGACGTACTTACTAGAATAGTTACACTACGCCTGTGTAAATACGTTTGAAAAACCTTAGCGAACTCGGAGTAGCTGAGAATGGTTGCTTGAAAAGTAACAATATTAAATGCTTTCATTTATGAAGCAAAGCACGTGCTATAATATTATTATTTACCCAACAAGCAATGTGAAAAAGATTTGCAAAATTATTCCGTGGGGAGAGAGTTGCATCTGAGCAAAAAAAAAACATTTTGAATTGTACTTGTTGGCGGGGCCTGGTTGCCGTCTACCACATTTGCAATATCAGCCAGCATCTGTTAGTTTTGTATCCACCTGACATTAATTTTGAAATTCACCTTCGTAACGTGAATATTGTTTTTCGTTTTACTAATTTACACTGGATACAGAAGATATCTAAACATCTCCATTCCATCCTCTAATCAATAAGTGTGGATACGTTCGAAAAATAAACATGCATGTGTATATTTACAAAGTTTTTTGATAAAAGTTTATTAACGTTGTTACATCGCGAAAAATATAATATCTATATTTACAATAAGTGTACTATAGAAAAGAAAGAGAGAGATAGAGAGAGTGAGAGAGAGAGAGATTTGTATTTATTATAGAATTATATTATGTATAGAACATATTAAATTTCGACCAAACGTACATATTTTAATAGAAGAAAATAAATTGTTTGAAAAAGGAAAACGTTCGTTTTATTACATACTGTTATGATTTGCGTTAAATATTAATTAATAGAATAAAGAGATGAAGATAAAGGTGGAACTGTTTAAGCACTACCTTGGCTTACTGAAATTGTTCAGATTCGAATGGATATAATGATCTCAGATATATATTTATAGATAAATATGATTTCGATAGAGATGATTTATGAAAGTACCAATTTAAAATAAAAATATACTTTTACTATGGTCTGTCTCAACCTTGTTATGCAGTACAGCTCTTATGGGAATTAACTGCAACGTTGCCAAATCTTCTCATCATCTGTTTCAGGTTCATTCCTTGACATTTCATACGATCGAAACATAACCTTTACATTTTATGATTGTTAGTATTTATGAAATACTATTATAATGTTAATACTAACGAGAAGAGTTAAAAGGGAAGCGTACAGGGAGTAGTAATTAAAGAAAGTGGTACTTCTAATGATTTAATTTTGTAATACTTTATATAAAACCTTGTAGAAAATACGGGCAGCAATATAAATTATTTTTGTGTTGTGAAGAGCACTTAATTTCCCTGGTATTATTGAGTATGAGCAACACAATTTATAATAATCACAAATAATTATAAATGTACATATCTATTATAAAATTGATTGGGAACTTGTTCTCGGGAAATATGTCTTTGTTTAATAAATATCTTTATCAGTTACTTATATTTATTGGTTTAGTTTTGTTTACAGATATTAGCAATAATTCAAAATTAAATAGTCCAACTCATAAAGTAACATATCAGTAATTGTATATATTTGAAATAATAGAATAAGGTACATAGATAGCCCATTATGCCGAACAATATACACAGTAATATAATTTTACTCTCCCTGGAAGGCAAGGGCCTCCCCCGTTTGCATACATCTCTTGTATTGCAATCCTACTTGTCCCACTATCTCATCCTCCTCATTAATCTTCCATAGAAATCTATATGAATACAAAGCACAATTAGATTAGTATATTTAAAAAAGGAAAATTAATTAATGAAAATAATAATAACATGTAGAAGATAGTCTCACTTTTAGTCACTTGAAGAAGCTGTTAGATCCTCTGAAGATGAATGTGTTACATGAATTACAAATTCTTCTACATCATCTTGCAACATATCAACCATCCACATACTATTTTCAATATTTTTTACATGATTAATGTAGTTTTGCCAATTATCAGCTGTCACATGTCTATAACCTCTCGCAATTAATTCTCCCATATCTTTTACTTTAAAAATAGCATTATTCATTTGAACATAGTGCAAATATAAACACCCAATGAAAAATCCGATAGCTGTCAATACGACTATATAGTTACCTACGTTGCCTACTATAATAAACGACAACTTGCAACACTGCAACCGGAAATAATGATAGCGTTATTTATAAATTACTAAAGGGAATAGAGACACACAACTGATATTGCATCGTATACTGCATAATAAGGTTGAGACTGTCTATAGTTATTAAATAAAATAAATATGGTACTTACTTTCATTTATCTATTAAACTCTTATATCTCAGGATATGGCCGCTCGACCGAGTTTTAAATGAAATAAAGAAGTACATATTCGACATGAACGATAGTCCTTTAAATATAAAATCTTATATAAATACATACTTGGGTAGCCGTTCACATTTCGGAAATAGCAAACAAAAGAAAATTTTTCTCTTCGTCATCGAATCGATATTAAAATTAACAAAGGTTCGCAATTTCTAAAAATACCCCATGTACTTACTATAGCTGTTATAAACATACCCGCTAGTTAGCTGTTTCTAATAAAGCTAACAAGTATCGCTTGGTATATAGTAAGAATAGATGTAAAGATAAAGTCTGCAATTTATGATAGTCAATCAATCAAAGCCTACTATTATTACGTCCAATTAAAATATTCCGTCGATAGCGAAATTTTTCCACAAATTTTTTTACCTCGCTTGGAAAATTGAGAAATGAAACTATCATTATTTACTATATATAGGATGTTTATTAAACAGACTGCAAAAACTCCGGGGCTATTTTAAGGTTTCTTTTGTCTTCGGATGATTTTCGGAAAGACGTTTCGTTCTGACAATACAGGGTGATAGAAGTTTTCGAACAGAAAACAACGCTTTATTACTTACAACAGTAGGCTTTACCTGTGGTACGAGGGTAGCCATTTATATTTCGGGAATAACAAACAAAAAAAAAATTTTTATTATCGAAAATAGTTTCATTGCTTTTCAAAATATTCCCTTTGAAAATCAATGCACTTTTGCATTCGTTTAACCCAATCCGAAAAGCATTGTTGCCACTGTGAAGGCGGTATCTCCAAAATATGGTTTTTGAATGCCTCGACTGCCTCTTCCGGCGTAGAAAACCGTTGATCACGAAGTTTATTCTTCACGTGTGGGAACAAAAAGAAATCACAGGATACTAGATCAGGGCTGTACGGCGGATGTCTCGTCAATTCAATGTTTTGCCCGGTCAAACATTCAATTGTATGAACCGACCTGTGAAAGCTCGCATTGCCATGGTGGAGAATGATCTGTCGTTTTCGGTTTGTTTTCCTTATTTCTTCAAAAACTTTTGGCAAACAAATAACTGTGTACCATTCGAAATAGACCGTTCTACAACTCTCAAAAGGCGCGGTTGCAACGTGACCGGTTTTTGCGAAAAAACAGGCGACCATTTGTTTTGATGTGCTTCGAGCGGGAACAACTTTTGTTGGTTTTGGCTCATCTTGGAATACCCACACAGTCGAGTGCTGTTTACTATCAAGCTCATACGCACAGATCCAAGATTCATCACCTGTGACGGCTTTATAAATGTTCTTTGAAGCACCGCCATTGTATTTTTTGTGCATTTTGTGGCACCAATCGACGCGAGTCCTTTTTTGAGCAGTCGTCAAATTATGTGGTACCCAACGTGAACATAGCTTCTTAACGGCTAAATGTTCGTGTAGGATCTTATACACGTTGGTGTTACTAATACCTAGAGATGCCTCGATCTCACGGTATGTCACGTGACGGTCTTGCATTATCAATTCAGACACTGCATTAATATTTTCCGACACGACAACATTTGTGGGACGACCTTCACGAAATTCGTCGTCTAAAGAACGCCGTCCAAGCTTGAATTCACTATACCAACAATATAGTATAGTTTTCGATGGTGCTTCATTGTCATATAAAGAATTCAGCTTGTCGATGCATTCTTGTTGAGATAATCCACGGAAAAATATTTGCACGAAAATGTTTGCGAGTTAATTCCATTTTTTCGTTGACATAAAATTTTTTCAAGTTACTGTCAACAATAGAAATAGCGACCGGATAATAAAACTGTCAAGTTAGATATATTGTCAAAAATGATAAATTTCACGATACGATCGTCAGATGGGAGGCAACACAAACAGTGTTGCCAGTTCCCGAAATATAAACGGCTACCCTCGTATTATTTTGTCAGAATGATTATGTGTAATAATTATCTAATTGTTATTTGTTCTAACGGGCATATAAATTTGAATTTGAACATTGAATTTAATCTTCTACAGATGAATAAAATTAAAATTTTACCGATTAAATTCGTTAGATAAAGAATTATTCAACTTCCTGGAAACAAAAGGTAATTAAAAATCGTCAAAATACAATAATTGCGATATAATTGCTATTTTAGAACAAGACAACATTATTTACGAAGCTAAAACAATAACTACTCATTCAATATTTCTGATAGATCCTCTTTGAATTTTGAAGTGTACTATTTCAATTACTAAAACAATCCAGGTGAAAGTGTATCCAATAAATACGAGCACAAATGCCGACGTTAACTGGCCAAGTCCGACTTGAACGAATTGTATGGCGTTTAAACAGGGCGGTTTCTGGTCCAAAAAAATTTTCTGTTGGCGCTGCAATAATCCAAAACTGACGATTTTCCTGTAACTTTAACGTTATTTCATAGATGACTGATCGATGAGTCCATATTTTATTTGTTTCGCGCGATTTCTTAAATACCATTTTGCAAGGTGTGAGTACACTACCTTTCGTGTGAGTATATGAAACAAAAAAGATCGTGTAATCAAACACCATTGCTAATTCAACATTTTACTGCAATTGATTAAAAATATCTCATTTCTGAAACGTTTAAGGAACATTACAATACGCCAGGACTTTCAATTGGTTTTCGCCGAAAACCAGTCAGAAAGTAACTTCATAGTTCACCGCACGAATGTACTTATGTATACGCTTACCTAATAGAGAACATTTCATTGTATTGACCATTTTTTTTACCCACAATGTACGTAAGAGTGGGCCTCGCCGCATCCAATTCCGCCGTCTCACAAATTTCTTCGTTCGAAAATATTCTGCCCATGCCGTCGTATGTCGTACTCGTCTCGGCAAGATAAGCGAAGTTTCCCTTTTTAATTTTTTCAACTCCTTCCGAATGTGGATGAAACCCGATTCTGGTATTATTCACGTTAGTTGCTTCTCTATTTACATAAAATAATAACGGATTCTTTGTCGCCTGTTAATAAATAATGTTAATAGTTAAATATACAAAGGATACTAGGAAAGTTTTGCTATACAGGTTTGTTTAAGTAATTTCCTCTACACTCAATACACCTCCCCATCCTCCGAAACCAATCTTTAAACCAGTTCTGCCAAGTTTCACTAGGAAATAAAGCACACTCGCTGTCCCAAGCCCGCAGAAGGTCCTCATCACTGGAAAACCGCCTCCCTTTTAGCTTGATTTCCACATGTGGGAACAGTACAAAGTCGCAGGGAGCAAGATCTGGACTGTAGGCTGGGTGCTCGAGAAGTTTCAATCCTGTCGTGGTCAAATATTCGGTGCAGACTTTGGCGCGGTGAGCTGGAGCATTATCGTGATGGAGGAACCAGGTGTCCATTCTTGACTTTGGCCGCAGGTTCTTTATAGATCCAATGACTTTAAGCAGGCACTGTTCAGTATACCACTTAGCTGTGACTGTCTTCTGTGTGTCCAAAACGACGCGTTCCACAATTCCACTCGACTTGCAAAATACAGCTATTATTTTCTTCTTTACAGGTGTGTCCTGATCATCAAAGACCCAAACTTTGTTTTGAGCTTTGGTCGGCACATCGTAATAGTACAGCCAAGTCTCGTCACCTGTCATGATGTTGTTTCACATACCGAGATTGTCCCTTATTAAACTTTTTTAGCGTCTCCCGGCATCAAGTCACACGTCGTGACATCTGCTCTTCAGTCAGTCGATGCGGCATCCAGAGAGAATAAAGTTTCTTCACGTGCAAATGATCATCCAGAATCGAACGAATTGCTGGTGCATTTAGGCCTGAAGTACCCTTTATCTGTTGGTAGGTCACTCGCCTGCCCTCGCCAAGCATTTTCCTCACAGTAGTAACGTTTTCTTCTGTAACTGACGTTCGTGGCCTTCCCGGCCTCTCAGCATCCGCCACAGTTAAACTTCCCCTTTGGAATTCTCTATACCACCTGAATATCGTTATGAGATGTGGACAAACATCACCTAGTGCAAGACTCATTTCTTCGAAGCACTGGTCTATGCTTAAACCACGCACGAAATTATAACGCAAAACTGCTCTTATCTCGTTTCGTGACCATGATGCCATCGCGGGCAGTTTACACTCTCACTGCTAATGAATAACTGAGCCCATGGACATGGCGCGGCGGCTACTATGCACGTATGAACATGTGTCAACATGCAGCAACAAGCGGCTTCCTATGATTCATTGTTACGTCATAATGCAAAACTTTCCTAGTACCCTTTGTACCGTTCTGTACTAAAATATCGCGCTACATTTACTATTTTGTACGTATAGAACAGTTCAAAAACCACTTCAGTGTTATATCGAATTATTTTTTTTATCACAAAATTTTCCATCTCTTAGGAGAAATTGGAAAATGTTCAACAATTGAATATAAGAATGGTTAAGTGTTCTTTTGTATATTGACGTTAATGTCTGTCTATATCCCTTAGATTACAAAGCATAATATTATTTCTTAACATTTTTTCGCTAAATACGAATTTTGAAAATTCAAACACTGCCAACATTTTAAAATAAAAATGTCCAACACGTCAGTTTAGTAATAGTTTAGTAATCCGTACTTCTGTACAGGACTATTCAAGTTCAATGATAGAACCAATTACCATAGTTGCTGTACTATAATATACGAAGTGCGTTCTTTAAGTAAGGGCCGTTTTGTTGTATACACTAATAGGTGGTGTGCGCGCCGCAGCGAGTGCTTGCGTCGTGTACCGGCATTCCTTGGAAACAACTGTGCTCAATTGCAGCTGTGTAGGTGACCTGTGCGATCTGTTCTGTATCTTTAAAATATTCAAGATTATCGAATCGCCCGCCTCGTGCGAGGTACGGCCAATCGCTGCGAAAGCTACACAAAGCGATTCAAAACAAAAGACGCGGAGCATGCTCACAGAGGGAATTTTGCTACTTCATTACAATACAAGGTCTCACACCGCAGCCCAGATCCGAGCTTTATTGAACTCTTTTGGATGGCAAGTTTTGGACAAAGAGAAATGTATGTGGAATTTGAAAATAAATTTGGTTTTTGAAAATTTTCTTCGTTTGACTTTTATTTTCAAACAACCCGTACTTAAAAAACACGCCTCGTATATGTCAATACTGACTTATTGTATACATAGTGCATTTAAGAAATTCGAGCATTAACTTTTTAATGGATAAAAAGAAGGAAATGATAGCTGTATTTTTCAAATCGAGTGGAATTGTGGAACGCGTTGTTTTGGATACACAGAAGGTAGTCACAGTTAAGTGGTATGCTGAATAGTGCCTGCCTAAAGTCGTTGGATCTATGAAAAACCTGCGGCCAAAGCCAAGAATGGACACCTGATTCCTCCATCACGATAATGCTCCAGCTCACCGCGCCAAGGTCTGCACCGAATATTTGACCACGACAGGATTGAAACTTCTCGAGCACCCTTCCTACAGTCCAGATCTTGCTCGCTGCGACTTTGCACTGTTCCCGCATGTGAAAATGAAGCTAAAAGGGAGGCGGTTTTCAGGTGATGAGGACCTCCTGCGACCTTGGGACAACGAGTGTGCTTTACTCCTTAGTGAAACTTGGCAGAACTGGTTTAAAGATTGGTTTCGGAGGATGAAGAGGTGTATTGCCTGTAGAGGAAATTACTTTGAAAAAATTAAATAAACAAAGCCGTATTGCAAAACTTTCCTAGTACCCTTTGTACGTTGTGTACCTACGTTTAACACACGACCATATGCAATACGTTCCATTCCAATATCCAAATCACTGTTAACCAAATCTTCCAGAGAGCTAAATGTTTTCTTCTTACTATTAATCAACGATGAGACAATACTGGACGTGTAATAATTGTATAAAACGTAACCGAATACGAGTAATGAGAAGAACAATATACGACCACTTATGGACTTGTAGTGCAAATTTATTCCTACAGCGTAATATATTTATGTAACACACAGAGAACGAACACATATTTTTGTGGGAAAGCAGCAATATTACCTTGCTGACAGAAAGCGGCAATCGTAAATAGCGATATCGTATACGAAGAGACATTGTTGGACTTTATTTGGAGAAGACGAATCTCGAATTGAAAAATTAATTTCAACAACGTGGCCAAAATTAGAGCAAAGAATCCGGTACAGAACCAGACGGGTCGCGAAAATGGTCGCAAAATAAACGCATTTCCTATACTTTGATCGTAGGTATCCGGGTTGCGGAATATAAAACTAGCTCTGAAAAATAACGATTTAAAAGTCGCTACAAGCACAGTTGCTAAGTTGAACTAATAGAGATACGAGGGAGCGTTTTTATATTCGCGGAATGGGGGACAAGGGGTGGAAATAAAAAAACCAAATTATTTTTCTTTTTCAATATATTCACCTGCAAGACGGATACATTTTTCACATCTTTCAATTAATTTATTTATACCCTCATAAAAAAATGATTTCTCTTTATCTGCAAAATACGCCGAAACTGCCTCCTTGACTTCATCATCGGCAGTACATTTTTTACCCCGCAGCTCTTTTTTCATTTTCGGAAACAGGTAATAAACACTCGGGGCCAGGTCTGGGCTGTAGGGTGGGTGATTCACAATTTCGAATCCCACCTTATGCAGGGCAGCTAACGCAACGCGGCTCTTGTGGACGGGCGCGTTGTCGTGCAAAAGCAGAACACCTTTTGTCAATTTTCCCCGTTTTTTCTCTTTAATGGCTTCTTTTAGTCGCTCTAATATTGAAGCGTAATATTCTCCGGTTATAGAAACACCTTTGTCTTTATAATCAATCAACAATATTCCTTCCGAGTCCCAAAATACCGTTGCCATGAGTTTCCCAGCTGATTGTGACACTTTAAATTTTTTGGGAGGTGCTGTGCCCTTTTTATGCCACTGCATGGAGTCTTGTTTGGACTCAGGTTCAAAATGATGAACCCAAGTTTCGTCTCCAGTAACAATTCCACTCAATACACCATCCTTGTCTTCATTACAGAGGTCCAAAAATGCACGCGAACACTCTACGCGCTGTTGTTTTTGCGGCGGCGTGAGCATTCTCGGCACCCATCTTGCGCTGACCTTAGACATGCCGAGATGATCGTGTAGGATTTTAAAAATTGTTGTATCGGATTCTCCAACCATTTCTGCGAGTTGTTTCTTCTTTAGTCGAGCATCTTCGAGTACAATTTGTTCAACTTTTTGGATAAGTGCTGGCGTGATCACCTCAATGCTCCTGCCCGGCCTCGGGTCGTCTTCAAGGGATTCCCTTCCTTGTTTAAATAAACTATGCCACTTGTACACCATGGTTTTTCCTGGTGTCGCTGCACAGGCCACGCCCCCAATGCGCCTACTCACCCCTCTACAACCCGCTCATTCCGCGAATATAAAAACGCTCCCTCGTAATAGAGATATGGCGTTCTATAAACAAGAATTTTCATAAATTCTACAACTATTAGGTTGGCAACCAAGTAATTGCGGATTTCACCGAAAAATAATACAAATATTATACATACATACAATATTTAGTGAACCCAAACAAGCAAGCACAAACTTTTTGGCAAGAAAGATTTTATTTTATTTAGTTTACCGACATTCAAGTCTTTTCATTCCTTCAGAAGGACAAGCGCTTTATCAAACTGTTTATTAGTGCTGCCCTCTCTCGCCAGGCTCGTTAATTACTTACATGCCTTCGTAGTTAATGTACACTACCGGTCATATTTATTTGCCCACCGCAATTTTATGTGTTTCCTGAAATACGGATTATCTTTCGGAAAATCTGAATTATTCATCAATATTATTAGTGGAAGTAATTCCATATGAATTTCTACGAAAATCTTAAATTGTTTATGATATATCGTGAAGGTGTCATAAATTGGAAAAATACCATAAATATTATATAGGCTAATCCCTACAGTATTAACAGTTTTACCTGCATTTCCGAAAGGTATTACCAATATTGTGTTATTGTACTAACTAATTACAATATCAGGATGTGTTATTCAAAAAGGAAAATAAATTTTATGTCAGTCATCGTTCATCTTTTGTTGCGAAAACAGTGAAATAGAGAGTTATTGTGAATATTTTAATGCAATGCCGAAGACGAAGGAATTATCTGTTGAAATGCGTGCTATGATAATTGCTTATCATCGTACGGGTAAAAGTAATCGCGAAATTGTAAAAGAATTCCGATTAAATCGCAAAACCGTTGATTATAACGTCAAAAAATTTGAAGAAAGTGGTATATTTTCCAACAAAAGAAGATCTGGACGACATCTGCAGATGACCGGCATCTAATACGGATAAGTAGACGCGATAGACAAAAAACAGCACCAGAAATTGCTGCTGAAATGAATAGAGCGCGTGCTAAACCAATTAGTGTGTCCACGGTACAGAGAAGGTTAAGGCAAGCGGATTTATACGGAAGAATTGCTCTGTGAAAACCACTACTACGAAAGCAAAACAAGATAAAACGACTAAATTGGGCTAAAGAACATAAGAAAAAGTAATTGCGAAATTGCAAAAGAATTACGATTAAATCGCAGAACCGTTGAATATAACCTTAAAAAATTTGAAGAAAGTGGTACATTTTCCAACAAAAGAAGATCTGCTAAACCAATTAGTGTGTCCACGGTACAGAGAAGGTTAAGGCAAGTGGGTTTATACGGAAGAATTGCTCTGAGCTCTCTTGAACTTTTCGGTAGTAAAAGGCGAATATTCGTAAGAAGATCCGCAGGAGAGAGAGTACTGCCAGAATGTATTGCGCCTACCGTAAAACATGGAGGAGGTTCAGTAATGATTTGGGGGTGTTTTGGTGGAAGATCTGTAGGCGATCTCGTCAAAATTGAGGGAATCCTAAGAAAAGAAGGCTACAAGGAAATTTTAGAAAATAACGCTGTTCCTTCAGGACTAAGGATTCTTGGCGAAAACTTTGTATTTCAACAGGACAACGATCCGAAATACACTTCTAGATTGTGTGGCGATTACTTGCGTCGACTAGAAGAGCAAGGGCAAATCTCTATAATGGTATGGCCAGCTCAAAGTCCTGATCTGAACCCAATAGAGCTTCTTTGGGAAGAATTGGATCGGAAGGTTCGAGAACGTGCTCTATCATCCACCACTGTACTGTGGGAACAATTTCAAGAAGCCTGGGCACAAATTACAGAAGATACACTGCAAAAATTAATTGAAAGGATGCCGCGGTTATGTGCCGCAATTATCAAAAATAAAGGTAGGCGAATTGACCAGAGCAAAATTTAATAACAATTAATGATAAGGTTTTTATATAAGAAAAATGTAACTATTTTATATTTATTTTACACTATTGTATTGGTACAATAAATAAATTTTCAGTACACATTTGATAGTTTAATAATTTTGGCTGAAACTAAGGGTGGGCAAATAAATATGAACGGTAGTGTACATATATCGATAAGTTGCGTTGCTTTCATTTGCTGTCGGTTGAAAATCGGAACACGCGTTCCACCACATTTTGGATTCTCACTTCCACGAAGGCCAAATTGTTCATGAGATATTTTAGAGAATGACAGTATTGAAACTGTAAAGGATTTAAAACAACTTTACTTTACCTATAAACGATAAAAAAATAAATCAGATGAGAGCTCAATTGAAACCTGATGGTACCTGAGATGTGCGAGGAGGTTTCGAAATATTGTGTCAGACCTACTAAAAATGTTGCTCCCGAAATTCCTATTAGGCACGAAACTAGATGTATGAAAATACTGAGTTTCGAAACTTTCAAATATTTAATCAAATCATTATTAGCATAATTTTAAAAGAAAATTCGAACATTTTAACTGAGGAAAATGAAGAAATTGAATTTTCGATTTACATAAATAAATACATCAATTGAAGATAAGATTAAAAGGAAGAAATACAACTTTTATTTCCAATACATATGTATATGTATACATTTTCTTAAAGTTGTTGCCTATTTATTTAAAAAAAAACTGATTTTATTAAAGAAAACGTCACCGTAAATAAATTACGGCGAAAAACAAAACATATAATGTTATGTCGCCGTAAGACACGATATTTTCACAAAACTCCACTTCTATCTCCCTCATTTTATAATACTCTTTCTTTTAAATCTCTAAAATCGTCTTCTCAGTAAGTGCCATCAGCTAATAACTGGACTCTACCACAAATTGTACTTTTGACAAAACACCTTAAATAGTAAAAATGTCAATAATAGCGGGTGGTGAAGAAGTTTCATAAACGTAAAATTATGCCATCTGACAATATATTGGGTTGGCAACTAAGTACTTTCGGTTTTGTAGTATAAAATAAAACACTTTTTTTTAAACAAAGAATAGTTTTTAATCAATTATATATTTTCCATTTTGCTCAATGACCTTTCGCCATCTTTCTTTCAGCTGCATGATTCCGCGCCCATAAAATTTCTGGTCCTTATCAGCAAAAAAGTGAACCAGGTGCGAGTGAAGGTCATCGTCATTTGTGAAAGTTTTACCATTCAAAGAATTCTGGAAACTTCGAAATAAATGGTAATCAGATGGTGCTAGATCAGGGCTGTATGGGGGATGTGGCATCACTTCCCAGCCAAGCTCCAATAGTTTCCCACGAAGGTTGAATTTGATGGAGCCTGTGGTTGAAAACCAAGATATGCACTGAGTGCACATCTTGGTTTTCAACGGTGCGGATCGCGTACGGAGTTTATTTTTTCGTACAATTTTTTCGCCGTGTTTTCCAGGTGCGACACTTTGAAATTATCTGCTGATGATGACAACTTGGTTGTCGAAATGCGTATACAGAATTTACAAATAGTTAATTGTGGAAAGGGGTTATATATCAACCTTATTGATCAAGTTTCCCACGAGTTGCCAAAGATCTGTGAGGCCTTGCATTATCTTGGTGGAAAACTACACCTTTCCGATTTGACAATTCTGGCCGTTTTTCTTTGATTGCTTCATCCAGTTTTATTAATTGTTGACAGTAAACATCAGAATTGATCGTTTGGTTCCTTGGAAGCAGCTCAAAAAACACAACACCTTTGTAATCCCACCAAACTGACAGCATGATCTTTTTGGATGCAATTCAGCTTTCGATGTGGTTTGAGCTGGTTTATCGTGTTTGCTCCATGATCGTTTTCGAACTATGTTACTGTACAGGACCCATTTTTCATCACCAGTGATGATTCTTTTTAAGAAAGGGTCGGTTTCATTTCGTTTAAGGTGCATATCGCAAAAGTTGATTTTTTGTGTTAAATGAATTTCTTTCAATTCGTGAGGTACCCAAATATCAAGCTTCTTAACTAGCCCAAGACATTTTAAATGTTTTTCAATTGTGTACGATACATGTAGTCTCTCCGCAACCTCTCGAACAGTTATATGACGATCCTCTTCAATTATGACTTTGATTTGGTCATCATCAACTTCAGTAGGCCGACCAAAACGTTGCTCATCTTTGAGAGAAAAATCTCCAGAACGGAATTTTTTATACCAATTCTGACACGTGCGCTCTGTTAAGCAATTAGCACCATAAACTTCACATATCTTTTTGTGAGCCGCAGCAGCTTTCTTTCCTTTACGGAAATAAAATAGTAAAATATGTCGAAAATGTTCGTTTCTGCACTCCATTTAAAATTAACCCACAACTAATAGCTTTAATAAAAATCACGCACTACTTGCTTCTGAAGTTACGTCAATGTGACTAGTATCACGCGACAAACGGTAAAGTACAGCACTAACATACGTTATACAAAAAATAAAGCAACGCTCTCTATCAGTAAAAACCGAAAGTACTTAGTTGCCAACCCAATACATAGTACTGAATACAAATACTTGGTTTCGTGCGAAAATTGTTTGCAATTTCTTTAAAAAAATTCGCCATTATTTAGTTACCAAAACAATGCGAGAGTGCTTACCAAAAAAAAAACAAATTAATTTAACAAATACGCCTTCAAGATGATTACTGGACGTTTTCAAATTTACCTAAACAGATAGATTCCAACTCCAAAATCGAACGCCTCCACTCTACCGGGTGTCATCAAACCAGATGAACCACTGATATCGGCTATGTTTTGAGTCAGAATATTCGCCAATCCAATTTCAACGCCACGACGTTTCGAACTAAACCAAGCGGGTGTAATTACCGCATCCCATCTGTTATCCACATTGGAATGTGTAAAAATAAATTGAATGAATTTATGTGTTTTTTTATGTAAAAATGAATCGGACTAATTCAAACAACAGCACAAATAAGTGAAAAACGAATAAAAATTTAACTCAAACAGACCTATATTTGTGTATGTCGACCATGTGTGCGAAAACTCCAAAATCCACTTTAGTTGAAGTGTCGAAGGGTTTAGCTCTTTCATTCTTTAAATATTCAAGAGGTGTCGACACGTTTTTAGTTACCTGACAAGTAGAAACACTTTAATGGAGAAAATAGTTAATAAAAGATGATTCCATAAAGTTCAAAATAACAAAATCACCTAAATCAAATCTGAAGGTGCTTCAAATTGCGCGGTTTTCTTTAAGAATAAATTAAATACAGATGGCGCACTGAATTTGTCTGAGCATGTGTACATTTAAAAAGTGTGATGTATGACATTTATAAAAATGGCTACGTACACGGTACAACAACGCGTTCGAACTGTTGAATTATTTTATGAAAATCAGCGTTCTGTGAAAACAGTTTTTAGAAAATTACGTGAATTTTATGGTTTACATAATCGTCCATCTGAGAGCACTATTGGTCGAATTATTAAAAACTTTCAAGAGACCGGTTCCGTGGAAGATCAAAAAAGTGAAAAATCCAGTCGTAGTGGTCGTTCACAAGAAAATATTGGTTTGGTTCGTGAAAGTGTTGCTGAAGATCCTGAAATGTCCATTAGACGACGTTCACAACAACTTGGACTTAGTGGATCAACAACATGGCGTATTTTACACAAGGATTTAGCTCTGAAGGCATATAAGGTTCAAATAACACAGGAACTGAAGCCATTAGATCATTTAAAACGTCGTTCGTTTGTCAATTTCATCAATGAACAACCAACTGATTTTTCTCAAAAAATAATGTTTTCCGATGATTCACCATTTTTAACTTGGTGGCAATGTTAATAAACGAAATTGCCGTATCTGAGGTGAGGAAAATCCAAGAATTATTCATGACAAACCTATGCATCTTCAACGAGTTACTGTTTGGTGTGCATTATGGTCAGGTGGTGTAATTGGGCCTTACTTCTTTGAAAATGCTGCTGGTGAAGCTGTAACTGTCAATGGTGATCGATATCGTCGGATGATAACCGAATTTTTGTGGCCTGAATTAATGAATATTGATCTAGAGGATATGTGATTTCATTAGGATGGCGCTACACCTCACTTTGCACACGAATCAATTGATTTATTGAGAGAAAAATTTCCTGGACGTGTAATCTCAAGAAACATTGATGTTAATTGGCCACCAAGACCATGCGATTTAACACTGTTAGACTATTTTCTTTGGAATTATATGAAAAGTCAAGTGTATAAAAACAATTCACAATTAATTTCTGTTATTAAAGATGAAATTATTCGTGTCATTGGTGAGATAGAGCCTCAACTACGTCAAAATGCCATTGAAAATTTTAACAAAAGAGTGGACGTCTGTGGAGCTGCAAGAGGAGGCCATTTGGCAGATATTATTTTTCGCATATGAATGTCGTAACTGATACTTCAATTACCAATAAAAAGTTTTTGAGAGTGAATGCAAATTATGTGTCTTATTTATTCTTTAAAAAAACCGCGAAATTTGAAACATCCTTTATATTTACCACAAACGCTACTTTCAAATGCAGGGAGTTTAAATTTTTGCGCATTTCATACGTGGATAAACCGTTCGTTGTAAATACACCTTGACTATAATTTAGGCTATTGTATAAGAGCAATACACCGCCATTTTTACGTCCTGGATTAAAAAATTCGTAGACGCGATAAATGCTTGCCCCAGATTTCAATGCAACAAAGATGTTAGAATCAACTCTTAAATTCACATTCTTCAGCTTCTCCTTAACAAGTGCAAACGTCGTTTCATTTCTGCATAGCAACAATCCGTATTGTTGAATTCTAAACTTGATGTCCTTTAGTTTCTGCAATTCAACGAAATAATATGATATTTTCTTTATACAAGAAAGAAAATACGAAGATAAGACGTTAAAAAAAAGTTCCGCCTTCAAATATTAGATAGAATACATTCGCGATGACCAGTTTTAATTCTATTATTGTATTGCTCGAGGAAGGCTATGCAAGCCGGCAAAATAATGACAGAATATTGTTTGAAAATTTACAGTTAATAATACTATTCGTCGGTGTCGGGATACGTGGGGTGTTGAATACCCGTGCACGACCAGGTCCGTCTCGAATTACCACGTGTAGCTGTGCATAAACCATTATTGCGGTGGGGAAATCGACAAGAAAGGTTGGATCGGGCACGGCAGCACAGTGACTGGACAGAACAATGGAAAAATGTCGCCTGGACTGCCGAGTCCAGAGGACATTTTGCTAACACAATCAATTCTATACTAACCTGCCTCAATATAATTTGCCACTTATTATGAAAATCTATGTCAATTATGAAACAAAATCTGTGAAAAAAATAATCCAATTTCGAAACTATATAATCCAGGGTAAATAACACTCTTAAATGATGTTTCCAAAAAAACTTGAATAAATTCAAAGTATCTGAAAAACAAAACAGTGAAATGACGGAACAATTCAGTGGGGGTGGGCGGACCAAAGATTATTACCGTTCAAGTCGGCATGGCCATAATAATGTACCAAATGTATATCTTTGTATTCTGAAAATTTCATGAAAAATTGTACATCATCTTTCTTAAGAATACAGCCAACGTTGACGCCACCGAAAAGTACCGCGGCGAATAGAACTAACATCGATCTCGATGCAAAATGCACCTGAAATATTAAAAGAGACTTAATAATGATCTAGCAAAGAGAGCGCAACTATTCTTTTTTATATACTAGTAAATGCGCTTGTACATACATACGTATTTATGTTATTATCCGATAACGCTTTGATGACGAAAATTGGAATTTCATTCATTAGGTCGACCGATTGTGGAACCTTAATCAAAGTAGTTCTTTTATTATTGATTTATTTGGCGTTATTTGTGTTTGAATTTTTACAGCGTAATTTGACTAATAGTGAAATTCACGATTTACTTTTACTTCATCATTTGATGTTCCATTGAAAACAATAAATATTATTCGTAGAATTATGTCATTTCGATTTTCATTTATTACAATTACAAAAAATTTAAGACTCTTTAAGCATATACTAAAATGGAAAAATTTCTCGCATTCAAAAGTCACTATAATACAATAAAATTCTTAAGGGAAACATAGTATTATGTTAATTGGGTATTATTTAAAATTCAAAAGAGTAAAATCTATTTCAGATCATCAAACATAACGGTAATAATTTAATTTAGTTGATGATAATCACTGCACCTTCTCAGTCTTAATATCAATTCACCTAGTTTAACAATATACGAACAGAGGAATAGGAAAACTTTTCAACGAAAGTGTAAAATACTACGTTGCGTAATATAATTGGACTATACCTTGTCTCAGAAGAAGGAGTGATTTAAATATTGCCCCAAAATAGCACATATTTTTAAGGGATTTCATTGGTTCTTGAACAGACAAGTTTAATATGGATAAATGAATGCCAGATATCCGCCATTTTTCATAACCTGTAAATGTTTAATTACATTTTTGCATTGTTTTACTATATTTTTCTGGATTGTTTAATAAAATCTGTACTTTTAAGTACAAAAAAAAAATGAGTGATCACCAAGTTTCTTGCATTTATTTTTATATAATAAAGAAAAAGATTAACATTGTTGATAAACTACTACATTCACAACTGTTTATGTTTCATTCTTATGGTAAGTTACATTTTTAAGCCGTGTTCCGCGTTTGAGCGGGATATTTGAATCACTCCTTGTTATTAATATATATTACTGTGGGCAAAAAATAGTAAGACTTTTTAATTTAAATTTCGCGTGAAAACCCATTCGTCGAAACATTTTTTTTCTAAGTTGGCATGACTGTCAGCGACATCTGTGCCAAATGTCACATCAAAATAATCATTAGTGTATAGTATACGCTTGTCTTTCTGAAGTACAAAAAGTGCATTCGGCGATTTTTACAATGAGTGAAATTATTCAACAAAGAAGTTCCATTAAATTTTGTGTACGGAATCAAATTTCTGGTGCCGAAACGTTCAAAATGCTGCAAAAGGCCTTCGGTGATAATTGTTTGTCCCGAGCAAGTGTTTTTGATTGGTACAAATTATTCAAAGAGGGTCGAGAACGCGTTGATGATGAACAACGTCCAGGACGGCCATCAACATCAACTGATGATCAACACGTCAATAGAATCAAGGAATTGGTGCTTGAGAATCGACGATTAACAGTCAGAGACCTTACTGGCATCGTTGGAATATCGAAAGTATCAGTGAAAACCATTTTGACAGATCATTTGGGCCTAAGAAAAGTGAAAGCACGATTTGTTCCAAAATCACTCAATTTTTTCGAAAAACAGCGTCGCGTTGACTTCTGTGAAACAATGCTTTCCAACTATCAAGACAAAATGAAAGGCATCATAACTGAAGATGAGACTTGGATCTACGCTTAAGACCCGGAAACAGACGATCAATCGGCCGAATATCGTATCAAAGGTGAGCCGAAGCCCAAAAAACCACCTCAAAGCAAGTCAAAAATCAAGGTTATGTTGACAGTTTTCTTCGATTATCGAGGTGTGGTGCACTCCGAATTCCTTCCGACCGGCCAAACTGTCAACAAAGAATACTATTTGAGTGTTATGCGTCGTTTGCGCAATGCTATTCGTAAAAAGAGGCCATTATTATGGGCAGACAACTCTTGGTTTTTGCAGCACGATAATGCACCGTCGCATACTGCATTAATTCTTCGTGAGTTTTTCGCCAAATTTTCAACCAATATCGTGCCGCAACCACCGTATTCGCCTGATTTAGCTCCGTGTGACTTCTGGCTATTCAGCAAACTCAAACGACCGCTCCGGGGAAACCGTTTTGAGTCAATTGAAGACATTAAACGTGAATCGCTACGCGCATTGAAAGCTATTCCTGAAATTGACTTTAACAACTATTTCGAGAATTAGAAGAAACGTTGGCACAAGTGTATTGGGGCAAGGGGGGGGATTACTTTGAGGGGGACGAAATAGATTTGGAAGAATAAATTAAGAATTTAAAAATTATGAACAGTCTTACTATTTTTTGCCCACAGTAGTATATATGTATATATATATATATATATATATATATATCGTTGCCTATAAATCAAAGACAAGAGCCATAAACGCATCTACTTTGAACAGACTCTTTAGTTTTGCTATAAAACATCGATCTTATTTTTATCTACTTATTACAATGCCTTTACACACTCGCCTTTTTTCAGTATTATATAGGAAAAAGAAAAACTTCAATTTTTGACAATATTATAAAGATGTACAATAGAATTAATACGTGTCTAAAGACAAATCATCGCCACATATATATATATATATATATATATATATATATATATATATATATATATATATAGACTCCTTGTATATTATGAAATCAATGCTGCTAACATAATTTAGGTTAGAATGGTCGACCAACAAACAAAATTACAAATTAGGGTATTTTACTGCAAGTTAGTTTAATCATATATTTTTATTGCAGTCCCAGTACGCAATTCTCCGTTATTTATCTTTCCCAGTTTTCTGTAAGGAATACACACTGAGTTGGAAGAATGTCTGTTAAAATTATAGAATTAAAACCAAATAATCAACTCGTAGATCCTCACTTTAATGGTTATAAATTGTCATTAGACGATGTATCTGTAATAAAAAAGCAACTGGAAGTTCCTGTTAGTAAAATATGCCCTGATCCAAATAATTATTCATACCTCCATGCTAAGTTAATCGGACTCCACAATTATTTAGTTGGAGAAAGTATAGGAGAATTAAACATTGTTTATTTTATTGATGAATCTCAAATAATTCGAAAAATTCTTTTCAGTAATACAGAAAGTGAACTTCAAATAACTAGTGTATTTAATATACCAAAGTATACAGACAAGTCATATTCAAACAATAATGTAAGTTTAAAATTTGTAAATGATTTTTTGGCACTTCTTTTGGATAAAATGGGAAAGTTGTATATTTTGCAAACAGGTGACAGAAGACAACAAAAGAATTGTTGGGAATCTCTATTTTGTGAAAATGTTATAAATAATGAACAATGCTTTGTCATACAAGATGCTCGATTTAAGCAATTCAACGGGGAAGATCAAATACATTGCTTATTATACAGCATAGCAAAAGATGAAACTAATAAACAATTTGCAAACATTTTGTCTTGGATCACTTTAATAAGAACAACCAATAACGCATGGAAAAAAACTCAATTGAAAAAAATTAATGGCCAGTCTAATAGTGAAATATATTATGCTTATTTAGAAACTTCCTGTGAGGCATTGTATGTAATTAGTGACGGCTGTCTCCAATTTGAACAGGATTCATACGAAACAGTAAAACAATCAAATCAAGGATTGGAAAAAGGATATTCTTGGAATCAAACTGTAGAAAATGTAACGCTAAAGTTAGAGTTACCAGAAAATACTAATATGGATGCAATATCTGTAAACACAGAACAAACAAAAATATGTGTTGCAATAAATGATGAGCTTACATTGAATGGGCAATTATATGATAAAATTGATAATAACTTAACCAATTGGTCAATCGACAATGGTATTTTAGAAATAAATTTGTCCAAAGAAAAGACAGGAAATATGTGGAATTTTCTAATACAAAATGATAATTCGGGTAATTGTATTACGAATACGTTGTCTGCGGAACTTCAAGATAAATTAAATGAAAAAGAAGTATGTAATACTTAAATAATTTTTTAACAAAAAATAAATACGTAATTTTAGGTTGCAGCTCCTTTAGGAGTCACTTTCAGCAATCAACAAGTAGAAGAATGTGATTTTGAAAACAGTAAATACACCAGTTTTGAAAGAATATTACATGCCTCCTTTGAAGCAACACATAAAGTGATTATAAATACACACACATTGGTGTTAACAGTGAAGATGAATGAAAGTCTTGTACCCGCCTTGGCTCTTCGACACGATGTTGATGCAATTATTTGGCAACCAAAAATAGATGATGATAAGAATTTTTCATTTGCTCATCAAGCTACACTCAATGCTTTTGGTTATGTACAAGTAAGTCAATTATCTTTCACAGCATTAGTTTTCGAAAGTTTCGTAGGAATCAAAATGTGTTTTTTTTTCATTTTCAAGTGCATTAAGAATTCTTAACTTTTATATATCTGCAATACCCATTTTGGTAAGCATCCTTATCAGGGCACAGACAGGTATGTTAAAAAACACTTCAAAATATATAAAGTTTGTGAGATAATGTGAATTCAAGAATGACTTGTTACTGTATCAATTTATGAATCTTGTGTTGTTTGTGTTAAGTTCATCATTTCGCCTATTCTTAAAATCTCTTCAGAATAATCCCATTTTGTTTCTTATAATGATATGGTTCATTATCTGGGGTACTGCAATAATAAAATTAAGAACCTTTGCTATATTGTCTTATAATTGCCAACTAGCGGTTTTGGAGCACATGGTTTTTAAGTGGCTTTGAAAAACCTCTTGAAGTTCTGGCTGGACTTTTATTGCTTGTTCAGATGGCAGTAACGTCAGTAAAAATTGTATTATTTGCTTTAAAATCTTAACTGGATCGTATGTAATCAACACATACAGAGTGAAACCAGAGTCACCACCTCGTGGTTCACTTCCAACTTTTCCCAGAAGGTTGATTATTCCTGAACTACGATTTCTATAAATTAAAATAAGGAAGTGTAAATATGTCTTTCACTTTGTATAGTAAACTACCGTGAATATATTTTATAATGCAACATGCACATACATACATAACGTAATAATGAAATGACAGCAATGTATTTTAGCGTGTATTTTATTTTGCAACATAGGATGTGAAATACAGTAGTTGAACAAAATTTAAAAACTAATTTAACAAATTTTCAAAAATGTCACCATTGACGGCCAGACAGTCTCCTAAGCGATTGTAGAATTCATTTATTGTATTTTGTATCTGCTCTGGAGTTATTTCTCTTGCAGCAACTCGTATTCTATTTTTTAATTGGTCAATATTGTTTAGAGGTTCTCCATGAAAAACTTTATTTCTGATACATGACCAAAGAAAGAAATCGTTTGGAGACAGGTCTGGTGACCTTGCGGACAATTCTACTTCTCCACAGCCTATCCAACGCTTTGGAAATCTCTGGTTGAAAAATGTTCTAACCATATGAGAATTATGTGCCGGCGCGCCATCATGCTGGTACCAAATCTCACCATCAATATTTAAAGCGTGGAGGGCTGGCATAACTCTGTACCCAAGCAATTCTAAATATTTTTCTCAGTTTTTTATTGAGGGTACTCTTCCTGATGGTTTTGAAAATGATACGACCTAAAATGTTCTCGTTTTAGTAGTTTATGCACGGAAGATTTGCTTACATTTGTAGTTTGTGCTAAAGCTCTTGTGGAGAGCATAATAACATATCTTGGCCTATTCTTTTTTTTATGATTAGGAACGATGCATCCATTATTTTTATACTTCTGTACTAACCTACTTATTGTAGTTGGACTGGGTCTTGGACGGTCAGGATATGTAATTTGAAACAAATCTGCTACTCTCCTCAAACTCATATTCGAGTTATACCAGTTCACTAATAACAGTTTTTCTTCTACACTATACATACCTCAAAAATAGAGTAACTTATTTTGACATCCTATGTTGCAAAATAAAATACACGCTAAAATACATTGCTGTCATTTCATTATTACGTTACTCTAGCAACTAGTGTATGTACTCGTATGTGCATGTTGCATTATAAAATATATTCACGGTATATCTATATCAGATTCTGTAAAAGACCTGGTCCATAGTCAATAAACTGCGCAAAAGGGTAGTTATCTGCTTATTATGTTTGTTATTCTATCGATTTGTTTGTGCTTTTGAGTGATTTTCGCCAAATCCAAATTGATAATAAGCTGTCCATTCATTAACTCTGGACAAAAATAGGTTTGAGAATACATATTGATGTTATACTACTAAAGATGACAAGTGCATTGTCAAAATATGTTGATATGGTAAGGGGTCTTTCTTTTTACCTTTTTGATTATTAGTCTCCAATGTAATTTACGTCCTCTCTTACAGTTTGAAATGGTTTTTTTTTTATTTTCAGGCCTCCAAAACGCAGAGAAAATTTTCAGTATGTGCTCCCGATCTGAATTATTGCGCGATTTGTGAAACTAATCGTCACATATTCATATACAGACAGCAAGTTCTAAATAGTGGGGAATTGCGAAATAGAAATACCGGGAAGAGAATTGAACATACAGCTCAGCAACAAATGGTCAATTTGAAGACTGACGATGAAATATTGGGAATTTACGCGGCTACTACAAAATTATTTTTACTGACTTCAAAACACATATACGTTTTGAAGTTGTAAATTGTCTCAGCTACTAAACAATATTTTACTCGTTTGTACGTGCTGAAATGATTTTATTCCTTTTCTGTTTGTGTGGGTCAAGAGCCACTGTAATGTAGTGAATTACGACAAAGAATTGGCGTTCAACAATACATACACTACCGGTCATATTTATTTGCCCACCCTTAGTTTTAGCCAAAATTATTAAACTATCAAGTGTGTACTGAAAATTTATTTATTGTACCAATACAATAGTGTAAAATAAACATAAAATAGTTACATTTTTCTTATGTAAAAACTATATCATTAACTATTGTTAAATTTTGCTCTCATTAATGCGCCCACCTTTATTTTTGATAATTGCGGCACATAACCGCGGCATCCTTTCAATTAATTTTTGCAGTGTATCTTCTGTAATTTGTGCCCAGGCTTCTTGAAGTTGTTCCAACAGTAGAGTGGTGGATGATAGAGCACGTTCTCGAACCTTCCGGTCCAATTCTTCCCAAAGAAGCTCTATTGGGTTCAGATCAGGACTTTGAGCTGGCCATACCATTATAGAGATTTGCCCTTGCTCTTCTAGTTGACGCAAGTAATCGCCACACAATCTAGAAGTGTGTTTCGGATCGTTGTCCTGTTGAAATACAAAGTTTTCGCCAAGAATCCTTAGTCCTGAAGGAACAGCGTTATTTTCTAAAATTTCCTTGTAGCCTTCTTTTCTTAGGATTCCCTCAATTTTGACGAGATCGCCTACAGATCTTCCACCAAAACACCCCCAAATCATTACTGAACCTCCTCCATGTTTTACGGTAGGCGCAATACTATCGAAAGTTCAAACTTCGATTCGTCTGTCCACAACACATTATTCCACTGATCAATCGTCCAATTCTTATGTTCTTTAGCCCAATTTAGTCGTTTTATCTTGTTTTGCTTTCGTAGTAGTGGTTTTCACAGAGCAATTCTTCCGTATAAATCCGCTTGCCTTAACCTTCTCTGTACCGTGGACACACTAATTGGTTTAGCACGCGCTCTATTCATTTCAGCAGCAATTTCTGGTGCTGTTTTTTGTCTATCGCGTCTACTTATCCGTATTAGATGCCGGTCATCTGCAGATGTCGTCCAGATCTTCTTTTGTTGGAAAATATACCACTTTCTTCAAATTTTTTGACGTTATAATCAACGGTTCTGCGATTTAATCGGAATTCTTTTACAATTTCGCGATTACTTTTACCAGTACGATGATAAGCAATTATCATAGCACGCATTTCAACAGATAATTCCTTCGTCTTCGGCATTGCATTAAAATATTCACAATAACTCTCTATTTCACTGTTTTCGCAACAAAAGATGAACGATGACTAACATAAAATTTATTTTACTTTTTGAATAACACATCCTAATATTGTAATTAGTTAGTACAATAACACAATATCGGTAATACCTTTCGGAAATGCAGGTAAAACTGTTAATACTGTAGGGATTAGCCTATATAATATTTAAGGTATTTTTCCAATTTATGACACCTTTACGATATATCATAAACAATTTAAGATTTTCGTATAAATTCATATGGAATTACTTCCACTAATAATATTGTTGAATAATTATAATACAGATTTTTCGAAAGATAGTCCGTATTTCAGGAAACACATATAATTGGGGTGGGCAAATAAATATGACCGGTAGTGTACACTACGATACCTCGGACTTGTTTAGCGATATGTTTAGAAGCTTGTGAATATATTTTTTGACTTTTTTAGTATAAGGGTTACATTCCACAATATAATTGTTATAATAAAATTATTTTGCAGAAATAATATCTTGTAAATGTTTTTCCAAATCCCCATCTTTCCCAAAATTAAAAATATATGAAATGAAAAAAATACACAACTAGATCACTTTGTAAATATTTAATTGATTAACATTCGTTTTCTATAAAATCAACCAGAATATTCTAAATATGACCGCCAATATAATAACTCCTAGTGCATACGAGGGCGCCTTAAGCTTATTGTCCTCCTTCTTAAATTTGACACCGGTAACTTGGCCCTTAGCCAAAGGTTTGGTAAGACCTGGCATAGTCATTTTTTCCTCGCATAGGGGCTCTCCAATCATAGAAAACTTGCTCGCACTAATTATCTTCACAGAAATAATCTTCCCCATATATTCGTCCCGTAGAGGCAGTAAAACCTGTTCATAGAATTTGTTATGGCCAACGTAGTGCTTCTTGTCATGGGAAATTTCAGTTACAAGCACATCTTGCAACTCTCCAACTTTATGTGTGTATGGCTCATAAGCATAAAACAAGCTAGTCAATTTTTTGGTCCTTTTTTTCACTTCTTGAGCTGGAATTCTAGACATTAGTGCAGCTGGTGTACCGGGTCTAGGAAAAAATTGATTTATAAATAGATGAGGAAACTTATATTTGTCACACAGGGAAAGTGTTTCTTCAAAGTCTTTCTCCGTTTCAGTGGGAAAGCCACAAATAATATCCGTTGCAATAGTCACGCCCGGAACTCTGAAAAAAAATTTTATTAATCAGAAAACATCCTTTTATTACTAGAGCTTGTTAGTTATATCAGTCAGATAAGAGTATGTCCGATTTGATAATAGCATGTATTCGTACGTATCGATTGCCGTCACACGACTATCCGGCCCTATACATTATACACCAGAAAAAGAAAACAGAATTTCAAGAAGTTAACGCACTTTGACTGAAGAAAATCTACGACGTGTTCAAATTCAGCCCGACAATATTCTCTCTTCATATCAGCTAGGACCTGATCACTTCCTGATTGAACAGGCACATGGAGAAAAGCATAAATTTTACTGTTATCCATAATGCAAGCTATTTCTTCCAAATGTTCTAAAATGTATGGGGGATTCGTCATGCCTAATCTTAATCTACATCCATCTGGTATAACTTGTATTAATTTCCATAATAATTCAGGCAACGAGGTGTTAATATCTCTACCATAAGTGCCTGTTCATATATTTTCAAATTAAAACAATATACAGCCTATTCATATAAGACTATACAAACCTGTGTCTTCTGAAGTTAACCATATTTCAACAACGCCTTCTTCGAAAGCCTGTTGTGCTCTAGCGACAATTTCTTCAGGAGGGTAACTGCCTAAATCTCCTCTAGCATGTTTAGTCTTACAATAAGTGCATTGATTTAGACAACCTGTGTTGATAGCAATAATTTCAATTAAAGGATTCTTTCTGACTTTTGGTAATAATAAAGATGCACCACCAAGCTTTTTTCCATTTTGTTTTCTTGTACCAAACAATTTGACAATGTGACCTTTTAAAGTTTCCTCAACTACCTCAACAACTCTGTCAATTTGTTGAACTCCTATTATACTTAAGTCTTGCAAATAATTTGCTTTCGGTGCACCTTGAGGTACACATCCTGCTAACACAATATGTTTACCATTTTTCTTACCTAAATTAATTTCATTGCTATAAAAATATCCTTTTAAGTATGTATTTAAACAGAGACATATACAAATCACCGAAAATGATCTTCTGCTGGACTTTTCACAGTGCAACTGTTTAACAGCCATAAATCTGCCTTCGTCTTATCATCTGTTAACTTGTACCCATAAGCTGATAGTTGTCCTGCCATATATTCTGAATCAGAATTATTGTGAGCACAGCCCCATGTTTTTAGAAATATGGTTTGCGTTCCAGGAACATTTCCAATTACAGGAGCAACTGTGGCATTTTCATTCTACATGTAATAAAGCAATTTAAATAACTTGCAAAGTATACATTACAACATACTTGTACTGTAAAAGATTCACATGTGAATCTATTACACACTTGAATATTGTAATTTTTTAACTATATTCGTATATCTTTCATCAACAAAATTTTAGGTTATAATAGTTTCAAAGTTTGCTTTTTCTTAATATATATCTTTATAATTACTTACGGATTTATTTTTCTTAATATTAATTTTCACGGCTTTTCGACTACTATAACGTTCTTTTGGAGAAATATCCTGTTCAGAAATTAAATCTTCGATATCGTTTATAATTTCATTACAAGCAAATTTGTCTGTAATATTCATTTTCCCAAAACATTAATAAAATTATTGGTTTCTTATTAATCTTATGTAGAAAATTATAGAACGAGTCGGTGTCTAAATTCAACCTGTTTATTTCTAGGTTGTAATACAAAATGCAACCACATTAATCGAAAATGTGTAACTAGGACGTTCGCAAAGAACCACCAATAACAATAGAATATACTGTAAAAAAGAATGTTTTGGAACATATAAAAATACGTTGTGTAAATATTCAAATATAAAAAAAATAAATGTTTTTGAAGATATATTTCTATTATCGTTCCATAAAGTGCATTTTAGGCAACCTGTTTTGGACCTACATTCTAACTATCTTATACAGTAATTTTATTTTTTAATGTTGGAGATAATGCAGATTTCATTTCTAAATGGTTGATATAAATGTTGGCAATAACAAAAATTAAAAGGAAAAGTTATAGAAAGTATAAAAACGACACTTGCCAGAATTGTATTAATACTTGTTAACCATTTTATTCAAAATTTACTTCTCATTAAAATATGATCAAGTTAGAAGTCGACGTGATCAATGTCAAAAATAAATTCTAAAATTTAGTCCTTGTATTTCCCCGAACCTTTTTAAACGTTTTAAAACCGAAATAGTATAAAATATATGTTCTAGAAGAAGTGTTGCACGCCCGATCACTGGAAAATTTGTTACAAAGAAGTTTTCTAAACTTGTATTTTAATATATTATTTCATTGACATAAGTGCAACAAACAGTTTTTTTTGCACACGTTAAACAATATATGTAAATTATATATTTAGTAAATTGTTGTGGCAAAAATCTCAATGTGCACAAAGCGGTTTTTTTCTAATATTATATTTTCCAAAACTCCCGCTTTATTTGAGATAGAAAGTCTATTGACGTTGATGTATAACGAAACACGTATTATGTTCTAAAATTTGTTAGTCACTTTTGACTTATTTTCCGGTTTTCAAGAGGGGGGACTATAAAAGGAGAGGAAACCGTACAATATGCCATTTTATCGGCATGGCTAGTCTTTGCGTTAACTCGACGTGGTCTAAGATCAACCTGGAAAAGGTATGTTATGTATTTATCATTAAATAGTATTTCTGTACACTAAATGATGAGTTTGTCTCGTTCGTATGAATTTCCGTGATTCCATACACATTTTTTAACTGATTGATTACTTAAATATAGCGCGTTTAAAATAAGGAGATTCCCATAACGTCTTTTCCATAGGCTTTTTCTCTTTTTAGGGTTAAAAATGAAAGACCGTAAATTCACCATACAATAAATGCTTTGAAGACACACATAGCATTTACTTTGCCTATTGGCGAAAAACGTGGGTTTGCTGATGAGAAAATTTTACAATCCCTTAAAAATGTGAATTCGTAAGTGGTTTTCTATTACAATCTCATTTAAAAAATTTTTATTATTAATGATGATATTAAGACAAGCATATGTCTGATTTCTAGTTGATGTTTATTTTAAACTGATATTTCCATATTAAAAATAAACACATCTATAATTTGTAAATTGACTTATAATATATTCTTATTTTTGTAGGTATAATATCTCGTCTTCATGTGGGCAATTACAATTTTGGTAAGTTATTCAAATTTATATGCTTAATGGAAAATGAAATTTTCCTAGGATGACATTAATTACCGTCTGAAACATGTGATTATCATATTTGGCTGCATATTTTAATCTGAAGTATATTTTTATAATATATATTTCCAAAAAATGTTGTACAAGTTTTATAGATATTTTTGTTTGTTACAGAGGAGGATCTTTATGCAAAACTGCCAGATATATTTTTAAATGAAATCTAATGATGAATGTATATCCGTGATGCGAACTTAATGAATATACAGGTAAAATTATTAATAAAAATTTTATTTCCTAGTGATTTTTTAATGATGATCTATAGTTATCCCTGTCATATTAATTATAATGCTGAAAACTATTTCACTGAAATTTTATACTTAAAATTTAATCTGTGCAAATGGAAGCCTGCTTCGACTAATGTGCTCTTTGTATTTCAGGAAAATCTAAACTTGCCGCATGAGTCGATAATTATTTAATTAGGAAGGTAAGAACCACCAAATGTTAATTTTTAATATCAAAATTTCTTTGGAAAACTTTAAAATGATGATTTAGTTTATACGCTATAATGAAATTACCGAAATGATTTCCACTTGCCCTCACTGATGTTATTTCCTTTTTACTAAATTGACCCTTCCAAAAATTGATTTTATTTAACTCCCTTGCAACTTTTTTCAGGAACTTTTCTAGCGGAAGGACAAGGTGTTAAGATCGAGGTGAGTGAGCATCAAATATTGTAAAATAGTTTTTAAAAATTAAAACCTCGCATGATGGTATAATATACGCTATGAACATTTCGTTATGATTTAGAACATTAAACTGATAGTTTCAACTTGATCTGCTTATCATACTGTTTAAATTGTGAAAATAATTTAAATAACTTGTTTCAGTGTCTTTGAACAGGATTAAGTTAAGAAAATTGTAAATTATATATAAATTTATTTCAATAAATTATTTTAAAAATGTCTGCTTTTTACTGGTATCTCAAAAGATTTTGTTTCACAACAATTACATAGTATGGGTATATACACGTATGTAAAAAAATGATAAGCGCAAAAGAAAAGGAGAATTTGCCATTTGTAGCTATAATAAATGTGGATGTATTGGTTTGAGAAGTGTTATTACAACATAATGGAAAGTCGGTCAAGAAGCATTATAATTGTATGTGCAATTTTTCCTCTATGTGATGATTCACCGTTCCAGTAACTATTGCTAATGAGCATCTGTCATACACAAATTATCAAATAGGCAACTCTATGGTAAAAAGAAATTTTAGAACGATTGAAAAACAAACCTATTCTTTATCTTTCCTTTCAACGGACAGATGGCAGCATCATATGCCTTCCCTAAATTTGTGGCAACAATAATTTAATACTATTTCAATAAAAAAAATTGTTATAACTTACAAATAATATATTTTTGTATGAAATTTATAGTGTATGTCCCAAACAATGTGAATATTTGGTGGGATAAAAAAAACCTTCACAACCTGTACTGGTATTTAGTTGTCGAAATGCAGGTACAAAATCATAAATATGTACACTACATGGAAATGTGGAAGCAGGTGTTATGGACAGATGAGTCAAAATTCCAAGTGTTTAGTAGTAATCGACGAGTTTTCGTTCGAAGACAAGTGGGTGAAAGGATGTTACTCGAATGTATAGTGCCAACTGTTAGACACGGGGGAGGTTCTGTGCTTGTTTGAGGATCCTTTTCCTTTGATGGTGACGGAGATTTGTACCGCATTGAAGGCATTTTAACTGAAGATTTTGGAGGAACATGCAATTCCGTCTGGATTAAGGTTAATTGGTGAAGGTTTTCACCTACAAGATAATGATCCCAAACACACTTCCCAACTTTGTAAAAACTATGGAAATCAAAAAGAGGAGGAAGGGGTGCTGATAAATATAATTTGGCCACCACAATCACCCGATCTCAACTCTATCGAATTACTGTGGGATGAATTAAATAGAAACGTGAGAGAAAGCTGTCCACAATCGCAGAAACAACTTTGGGAGCAACTTACAAGGGTGTGGAATAATTCACCAATAGATACACTCCAGAAACTTGTATCACGGTTGCCTGATATTTGTAAAGAAATCATTATGTGCAGAGGTGGATACTTCGACGAAAGTCGAATATGATAAGAAATTCTACAGAATATGTTGAAATTATTTTATTTTATAAGGAAAACTGTTCATTTGTCTCGTAGATATAGTTTTGTAGAAATATACGTTTTGTTTCACTAAGTGTGCATAGTTTTTTTAAAATTTCATCTACTGATCCCTCACTTATGGCCTGTAGTGTACATAAATTCTAATGTGACTAAGAGGGTTGCCACTACCTGTTTTAGAGTATTTAAATAAGTAAGTGCAACAGAACATCAAATCTTAAGTGTATTACCAGTTTGCTTCTCAAAATTTTCATTTTAAAATTTATTCTTAAAACAATGGTCTAACCATCACCTCGTGATCTCGCTTTTAGCAGAGATTTTTGTGCATTATTTAAAAATTAAAATCCATAATCACCAGATATGTAGGCGATATATTCCTTTATTTCATAGGTACTAAAAAACCAGCTAAATAGTTTTCTCACTTTAACGGTTTCCACCTAAATATAAAATTTACTTACAACAGAAATACAAATTAATTATAACTTTCTGGACTTGAAAATATCTGAAAACAATAATCATTACAATATGCAACTTATCGCACAGGTACTACAGTACATAATTCTTCCAGTCACCTGTTTACCCCAAAAAAAATAGCACCGTATAATAGTATGAGACGCAGATCGTTAACCACTCCCCTTACTACTTGCAATTTTCAGAAAAAATTAAATATAAGACAAATGGCGCTTAATAACATTAAAAAAAACCTTACAAACGATGTATCCGACAACGCTAAAACCAAACAATTATAATCTGCCAAGTTACACAGGCCCGCAATCTTAACAAATAAGTAAGTTACTAAAGAAACATGATTTTGATATTGTTTTTAATACGCTAGTAAAATTAATTAATAATAAGATACACAAAATAAATAATAGCAAACAGGGAAGTTTTAATTATAAGAAAAGCGATTCCAACTAAGCCGCACATTTGCATACTTAATATCTTCCATTTATTTCAGATTTCACCATTCTACATTCGGAAAATAAAGTTACTACTTGAAACTATGAAAATAAACAAACATAAAATATGTAATAATTTATTAAATAATTAAGTAGATGACTGGAATTTATTCCGTTCGTGTTGAAGCCAACAGTATTATTACCATTTTTAAAATAGCTAATTTTGTAAAAATCACACAACTGAGTTTTTATATTTAATTTTGTTGCTGTTTGAATTTTCTTCAAATAAAGATCGCCTCGATAAATTATAAAAATGGTTACATATTCGATTCTTTTCATATCTTCCTGCAGTACTGAATAAGTATTATTTCTTTTAAATTATTCCCCAAATAATATGTAAATTTAATATTTGTTAAACAAATTGTGTACTGTTCTCTGTACATATTTAGTATTTTGATAAACTAGATTTAGCTACTGTTGGTAGACATATAGATTTTATAATTGAAGAAGCAATTGCATTAGACTGCATTATAGTAACCGAATGGGGTTGACGTTTACACATAGGAGAAACAAATGAAACAAAACCTTCTGGTACCAAATTACTTGCCAGAAGTAAAGTATGGACGGCATCTTCTTTCAATTCTCTACAGAAAATCGTGCTCATATTGTCTTGCCATTTTTAGACCTTAAAAATAATTCACCATGGTTATAAACATTTACATAAAAAGTTCAAAGTTTTATTTCGGGAATGTTTGGATATAACATGGAATTATTGGGGGGGGGGGGGATCAGTGTTACACATAGTTACGTCCATGAGCCGCAACAGTTTTGTTGTTTAGAGTTAGTCGCAAAAAAGAACGAATACGTCTTAGATTGATTCTATTTGCTAGTTTGTCTGTCATTACTCATTATGTGGCAGTTAAAATGTTGTTCAGGGACTCAATTTCTCTACATACATGAGCGTATCTATCTCGGTAGATATTTCGATTGAGCTCCAGTAACGGATGTACATTTGGAGGAAGCGTCTGCGTATGTTTAATTGTCTGTATTCGTTAACGAAGCCCGTTCTGGCACTCCAGAATCTCCTCGGTCAGTTTTTCAGGCAGCTTTGCGCTACGGAAAATACGACACCAACACATTTAGATTTTAAGCTCCGAAAAGTTCAGTTTCAAGTCGGACAGTATAAATCCTGTTATTTTGTTCTCTCCTTAATTTGATTCGAGGATTAGTTATTGTTAGGGTGTATTTTGTAACTGAACGCGAACGAACTCGAATACTCGCACTTCTGTATTTCTAGGAAATTAATGCAAAAATTATTCAGTTCAGTTTTCACCTGCAACAAAACAATTAAGTACATTAGGCAGCTGATAAATATTACACAATAAAAGCAAAACACTGAACAAGCTGAGAAAAAAATGTTTATTTTGTTACTTACTACATTACCGGTCATATTTATTTGCCCACCCTTAGTTTTAGCCAAAATTATTAAACTATCAAGTGTGTACTGAAAATTTATTTATTGTACCAATACAATAGTGTAAAATAAACATAAAATAGTTACATTTTTCTTATATAAAAACTTTATCATTAATTACTATTAAATTTTGCTCTCATCAATGTGCCCACCTTTATTTTTGATAATCGCGGCATCCTTTCAATTAATTTTTGCAGTGTATCTTCTGTAATTTGTGCCCAGGCTTCTTGAAGTTACCACCACAGTACAGTGGTGGATGATAGAGCACGTTCTCGAACCTTCCGGTCCAATTCTTCCCAAAGAAGCTCTATTGGGTTCAGATCAGGACTTTGAGCTGGCCATACCATTATAGAGATTTGCCCTTGCTCTTCTAGTTGACGCAAGTAATCGCCACACAATCTAGAAGTGTGTTTCGGATCGTTGTCCTGTTGAAATAAAAAGTTTTCACCAAGAATCCTTAGCCCTGAAGGAACAGCGTTATTTTCTAAAATTTTCTTGTAGCCTTCTTTTCTTAGGATTCCCTCAATTTTGACGAGATCACCTACAGATCTTCCACCAAAACACCCCCTAATCATTACTGAACCTTCTCCATGCTTTACGCTTGGCGCAATACATTCTGGCAGTACTCTTTCTCCTGCGGATCTTCTTACGAATATTCGCCTTTTACTACCGAAAAGTTCGAGCTTCGATTCGTCTGTCCACAATACATTATTCCACTGATCAATCGTCCAATTCTCATGTTCTTTAGCCCAATTTTGTCGTTTTCTCTTGTTTTGCTTTCGTAGTAGTGATTTTGGCAGAGCAATTCTTCCGTACAAACCCGCTTGCCTTAACCTTCTCTGCACCGTGGACACACTAATTGGTTTACCACAAGCTCTATTCATTTCAGCAGCAATTCCTGGTGCTGTTTTTCGTCTATCGCGTCTACTTATCCGTATTAGATGCCGGTCATCTGCAGATGTAGTCGCTTTGCGTCGTCCAGATCTTTTGTTGGAAAATGTACCACTTTCTTCAAATTTTTTAACGTTATAATCAACGGTTCTGCGATTTAATTGTAATTCTTTTGCAATTTCGCGATTACTTTTACCCGTACGATGATAAGCAATTATCATAGCACGCACTTCAACAGATAATTCCTTCGTCTTCGGCATTGCATTAAAATATTCACAATACCTCTCCATTTCACTGTTTTCGCAACAAAAGATGAACGATGACCGACATAAAATTTATTTTCCTTTTTGAATAACATATCCTAATATTGTAATTAGTTAGTACAATAACAAAATGTTGGTAATGTCTTTCGGAAATGCAGGTAAAACTGTTAATACTGTAGGGATTAGCCTAATAATATTTATGATATTTTTCCAATTTATGACACCTTTACGATATATCATAAACAATTTAAAATTTTCGTAGAAATTCATATGGAATTTCTTCCGCTAATAATGTCGTTGAATAATTATAATACAGATTTTTCGAAAGATAATCCGTATTTCAGGAAACACATAAAATTGGGGTGGGCAAATAAATATGACCGGTAGTGTACGTTGTCAAATCCACTACGGACGAACGTTAATAAATAAAATGTTTATATGTAAAACACCGTAATATGTTTATTTATAATATTGTATATAAATCAGGAGACCGAGACAAACCATCTCGGCAAAATAACTTTCTTTGTCATATGATGCACGCCCCCACAATGCCAGAAGCACCCGCATCGGAAAGGAAAGGGTTATCATCTGAGTAAACAACAAACGACTGAAAAACATATACTTTTCTTTTATAAGACAAAGGAATTGTGTGTACCTAGAGGTGACAGACTTACATAAAAACAATAATTATAATACAAAAGACGTCGTCGGGAGGATAGATTTTCGACAGTACATTTGAAAAAATAAAATAAAAAACGATGCAATATGATCAGAATAATATTAAAATGTAGAATGTGGATTACACTTACAATGTTAACATACTAATACTAATTATATAATAAAAGGAAACAAATGTCAAAGATATAAACCACATCATTTTAGCCAAATATAATACACATTGTACATATTTATGTAGGGGGGATCGACTGCCCCAGACTTGTGCGAGTTCAAATTAATTGAAACCTCTCGCGTTCGAGTTCTCTCTTTAAAGATTAAGAATGACGCTTATACATAATAAGTCCTTTACGATAAAGATGATGATGATAATAAGTAAAACGAAACGTCCACCACGGGTGAGTCTCCCAGTTTGCTGTAACCATTTTCCATTAGCGTTAATGTCTTCCTCTTGCATTTGTTGGATCGCGTATTTACCGTCTTCCCTACAAACGTTATTACAATCCTCACTTTCTCCGCCCGTTATCATCGAATTTTAACAGATTTATTGGACGCACATCCATGGTTTCTCATCTGCTATTGCCTGAACGTATAATTGTTTTTGTGGTAGTTGTTTTTGTGATGGAAATTGTTATTGTTGCGTCTATTTCGATGCTTTCCACTCGTATTGTAAAATTGCCGGCCGTTGCTACTGCTGCCACTGTAGGATGACGAACTACTACTGTTATTGTTCAGGTTCCAACTGTTCTTTGCATTGTGAAACTCCTGCAACAGAAATTGTGAAGCCCGTGAAAAAGACCTTAAACAGTTAACAAGAAACAGAAGCTTTTTCAAATGAACAACTGTATGGAATAGGTACAGTCATGTTCGTTAAAATAGCAGTGATGCGTAAGAGTATCAAAACTGATTTGGTACGTAAGTAGTGCCAGTGAAATGCATAGTATACATTTTCAAATGTATAAATCTTGTCTTATGTAGGGAAACAACCGGATATTCGGGGAACTCCCCAGTTATATCGAACTATATGAAAGTTGCAGGTGTTCGTCAAAATAGCAGTATTCCGTAGTTTACATTGAAAACTCGTGCTATGTAGACGGTATACACAATTTGGATCAATACATAGTCTTAACTTATATCAACACTTTAATATATTCATTTTGACCGGTAAATGTAAACTGTTTCTTACACTGCAATGGGTCGAGCTAAACATTGTACCCAAGAAAAGAGAACACTTATTTTAAACTTCATTCAAAGAGGAAAAACATACAAATTTATACAAGAAGCGCTCGGATGCTCAGCTAAGATGATATTAAATGCGAAAAAATGGAAAAAACATAAAGAAAATCGTGGCGGTAAAAGAAAAACTACTATTAGAGAAGACAGAAGCATCCTCAAGTTAACTAAAGCGAACCCCTTTATGTCGTCGAGCCAAATTAGACGGGAACTCGGTCTTCCTATAAGTACTTCAACTATTAGAAAGAGGCTTATAGAAGCAAATTTACAAGCTAGAAGACCGAGGAAAGTACCTCTCTTAAATAAAAGACAGGTTAAAAACAGATTGAATTTTGCACGTCAACATGCATTATGGGATTCAGCAAAATGGCGCAATATACTCTGGAGCGACGAATCTAAAATTGTTTTGTTTGACGCTCATGGGTCGCAACAACATGTTAGAAGACCTCCATTAGCGGAGTTTAATCCAAAGTACACGAAAAAAACTGTTAAGCATGGAGGTTCTAAAATAATGATTTGGGGATGTTTTTCTTGGTATGGTGTTGGACCATTGTACAAAATTGACGGCATTTTGGACGCTGATGGTTATGTTACTATAATGCAAAACGTAATGCTACCGTACGCCGAAGAAGAAATGCCTCTGCGATGGGTTTATATGCAGGATAATGACCCTAAGCACGCTTCTCGCAAGGCTAAAAAGTGGTTTGCGGACAATAATATCACGTTATTGGTCTGGCCTGCACAATCGCCAGACCTGAACCCGATAGAACATTTATGGGGCGATATAAAAAAGGCCGTTTCAGCAGCAAAGCCACAAAATACTAACCAATTGTGGGAAGTGTGTCAAGAAGCTTGGAAATCAATCCCAATTACCCGTTGTCGTCAACTAGTAGAATCTATGCCGCGACGCTGTGCAGCCGTTATTGCAAATAGGGGCCAGGCAACAAAGTATTAGTGCACTAGTGAAAAATATTTAAATAAAAACAAATTACAGGTGCATAGAGTAAAGACTGCTATTTTAAGGAACAGGATCATATTATCATTTTGTCCCAGAAGTTTTATTACATTTCTCTTCTTTATAATGTACATAAAAAACTTTTAAAATATACAGAATAATATTTATCTAATATTATCATTTGTTTTTTTTAAGTTACATTTGAGATTTTAAGAAATATTATAACACTGCTATTTTAACGAACATGACTGTACATGCGTAAAGATAAGCAATCTCAAATGTCGTCCCGTAGCGGTTCAATAGAAGTGAGGATGAATTGAGGATACCGACCCTTCTTTGGTTTCTCTCCTTTCCTTCTTACATGCAACATTCAGTTATTCTTTTTATAAGAGCTGCCAGATTATCTTTAATATTCAACAAATCCATGCCAACTACTCGATGTTGTCAATTTAATTTTCTTTTTCTCCCTATGGACACTTGAGATTGCTCATCCAGTACATATCCAAAGCAAAATATCGGCATCAATTTCACACAATTATATATATACGAGGGAGCGTTTTTATATTCGCGGAATGAGCGGGTTGTAGAGGGGTGAGTAGGCGCATTGGGGGCGTGGCCTGTGCAGCGACTCATGATTAGTATAAATACGAAGTTTCTTTGTTATTAGACAGTTAGTCTTTGAGCTATCGTCAACCAAGTAACATAATCAGGAGTGAAAAGTGAAATATGGAAAAAATCGAATATCGTGCCGTTATAAAGTTCCTTACCAGGCAAGGAAAATCAGTCGCGGCCATAATGAATGAGATGTCATTGGTTTACGGCGACTCTTGTCCAGGAAAAACCATGGTGTACAAGTGGCATAGTTTATTTAAAAAAGGAAGGGAATCCCTTGAAGACGACCCGAGGCCGGGCAGGAGCATTGAGGTGACCACGCCAGCACTTATCCAAAAAGTTGAACAAATTGTACTCGAAGATGCTCGACTAAAGAACAAACAACTCGCAGAAATGGTTGGAGTATCCGATACAACAATTTTTAAAATCCTACACGATCATCTCGGCATGTCTAAGGTCAGCGCAAGATGGGTGCCGAGAATGCTCACGCCGCCGCAAAAACAACAGCGCGTAGAGTGTTCGCGTGCATTTTTGGACCTCTGTAATGAAGATAAGGATGGTGTATTGAGTGGAATTGTTACTGGAGACGAAACTTGGGTTCATCATTATGAACCTGAGTCCAAACAAGACTCCATGCAGTGGCATAAAAAGGGCACAGCACCTCCCAAGAAATTTAAAGTGTCACAATCAGCTGGGAAACTCATGGCATGACTTCATCAAGGAGGCAGTTTCGGCGTATTTTGCAGATAAAGAGAAATCATTTTTTTATGAGGGTATAAATAAATTAATTGAAAGATGTGAAAAATGTATCCGTCTTGCAGGTGAATATATTGAAAAAGAAAAATAATTTGGTTTTTTTATTTCCACCCCTTGTCCCCCATTCCGCGAATATAAAAACGCTCCCTCGTATAAACGTGGGCGTACACAGCAAAATTAGAAATTAACAAGCAAGCTTTGAAACTAAAAAGTCGCGCATAGATTAGATACGACTGCTAATTATGAACAGTAACAGGACGTAAAATGTAGATTTTTAAAGGAAAGATACAACCAACCGATGCCACGCCACCTGCAAAAATAAGAGGCAAAGGGTCTGTCAGAGAAAAAAAAAAGTGTGTTCTATCACCTTTTCTATTCAACATACATGTTTGGGGAAGCTGCTATTTTAATGTCAATCGGGGAGGCACCAGCAAAAATAAATATCCGAGCAGAATACAAGGATAAGTAAAACACAACATATTCTCCGCGATGTGCTTCGGAAAAGAATCAATCAACAGAAGACGGACGAATATTTCAGACAGCAAAAAATAGATAGAAGGAGGAGGTATTATTTTTTCATAGCAAAACTATACAGGGTGATCGATAAATGAGGAATTAAGGGGCGGAAAGAGCTGAAGAGAATTGACAGTCTTGGCAAGAAGAAATGAGAAATTATGGAGTAAAAACGGTCATAAGGAATCCCTCTTATTTCGACATAATACTTGACATTTTTAAATGGGAACCTCACAGAACGATTCCGCTATTGAAATTTACTAGAAGAATTGATTAGGCTGCCGCCCATCACACGACGTATCGCTGCATTCATTATAAACGTTCAAAATTGTTTATCTTTAAGATCGTATTCTACACTGCCCATAGTCTATTTTTTAACCGAGAGGGGCGCTTCAAATTGTCTGCGCTAAATTTGTGTCTGTGATCGGTTGCTCTCAGACAGGTTTGTACAGACGAAATGTGAAATAGGTAGCGCATTTGACGTATCTACATTCAAACTTTTGTTAGTTTTCGTTCACGCCTTTGTGTTAAGATTACGTATGTACGCTATCTTGTGAATAATTGATTGGTTACCTTTAATCTACATCATTTTCATGTTCAATCTAATCCATTCTAAATTTGAGCATGGCATTTGCTTATTATTAAAAGGGAAGTAACGTACTCTTCTGTTATATTAAACGTTTTGATTTAATGGGGAAGAAAAATAGTAATGATTTACTCGGTAACTGTTGCAGTGTAAATAACTAGTTTAAAAATAGACTACAGAAATTGCAATGCATTTTTACCAGCCGACATTGCCGCAGCGTTTCTAAAGATAACTGGAAAATGGTATTTGTAGGCTGGCCATTTGTTGTTTTCTGTGTAATAATCGTCGCCGTTTTTGCAGTTGCGTTAATCAAAATGACGTGTCTCACTTACTTGTATGCGGTTGTAGCCAGGGTTCGACTTGTAATTGCTAGAGGAATTAATCGTTTTAATGTGTTTGATGCGACCCCGATCCGAGTTATCGCACAGTGACCTTTTCCGATCCTCTCTGCGCTCTTCTGCAAGCTCTCTATCGAGACTCGCCCTCGAGCCGCCCCAGGAGTTGACAGGAGCCGCATAACCGCCATGAGACATTTTTAATAATTCGCCGATCGCGGTTGTATTTGTTGCTCCCACCACGTGTTTCTCCTCCTTTTGATGTGGGTTTTTTATTTTTTTATACCAACTTCTTCCTGAAACGAAAATAGTTTAGAAGGCGTACGCCAGAAACGCGAACTAAATTCTTGAAATTATGACGACGCGACATCGGACAACCATAACCCGGGTTGTACCTTTTCGTTCCATAAAATAATACATTTTCAAACTTTCTTTAACGTTACCTTCATTAGATGGACCGTGAGCGTGTCGATCCAGCGACGAAGTGACTTGCCAATCGCCGATTGTCGCTTTCGTCGATACCCTGCTGTCGGCCGATAAAGCGTTAGCATTGGTTGCCGTCGTGGCCGCAACCACCGCGGTCGCCGCCATAGGATTGCCGTTTCTGCTTGGATTCGAATCGTTCGTTACTTCCGATTCGACGAAACTGCAAACAGTGCCGCCACTACTAATGCTGCTGTTTCCTTCGTCATCTTCGTTATCTTCCTCTTCGTCGGGATCGTCTTCGTCTTCGTCAACATCACCGTCGTCTTCGTCGTCATCGTCTACATCGTATGGTACGAGTTTCGTTATGGTCTGCGTCGCTGTCGAAGGAGTGGTTACGGCTGTTCCTTTCGTACTGCTGCAAAATTAAGTACACACACACACAGTAAATACTATCTGTAATAGTTCATTTTCGTGCACTGGGTCTGACGTTTTTATCGACCCACCGGTTGTAAGTCCGCGGGGAGGCCCGTGCAAACACAAACACCTTTACCATAGCAATTTTATTTGATGCAAAAATATACGGAGATATTATAAATCAAAGTTGCTGAACATTATGAAATAAGTAACGATAACTGTGACTTCATGACGGACAATGTAAATAGTGGCGATAAAAAGATTCATCTCCTAGTTCGAGCTAAGCAAATACAGTTAAATGCACGTAATAATTTAGAAGGAAAAAATGCTGAAACTATATAAAAGACCCCTATAGAAAGAATGTCGGAGTTAACTGGTGTCTGCTACAGCACAGTTTACAGTATAGTGAAGCATGGTGTCACGGACAGAAGAGTTAGAAATGATAAAGGATCTGTAAGAAAAGTACAAAGTTCCGACGTTGATATTATCAGACAAACAGTATACAGTATGCAGAAGCAGGATGAAATTGCCACATTAATAGCTGACGCAAAAAAAAATAAAGAAAATACTGAAATAGAAGCCTCTGGAATAACAATTATTTTTCATTCAATTATTACCAGCGTTTATATTTTGTAATTGTCTCTCAAGACATTGAAAAGTATAGAATAGTGTTGGCAAAAGGCAAAATAAAATATCTAAATTTCGCTGAAGGATAATTTCTTGCGGTTTTAACCCTCCGTTACTATCGTCTGGGTGGATTCCACCCAAAAGGCTGATCTTTTAAGTAAACTATATAATTTTCTATGAAAATCGTCCCTTTATTATAATGTTATCCACCTTTGAATGGTTTTTTATGTTTAGAAGTACATTCTACTACATTAATCCGAGATTATATTTATATAAAATTTATTTTAAAAAGAGCCTGGGTGGTTTACACCCGCGCTAGTAATAGCGTTTCATTTTTTTGGGTGTTTTATACCCATTGATAGTAACCTTGTACATAGTTTTAGCGATTACTTTGAGTGATCGCTAATATAAATAAAAGCACTTGTGTGTTTTATTGCTCTCTACCATGCATAGAGATGGTAAGCTGCTAGATGTTCCAAAGTGTTTGCCCGAAATAATTGAGTTTTATAACAAAACCAAAGGAGGAGTCGCTACGACTGACCAGTTATGTTCTACATATAACGTAGCCACAAATTGTAATCGCTGGCCTCTGGTAATATTCTACTCTTTGCTGAATGTGGCTGCCATAAATGCACGTATTGTTTTGTTGTGCACTCAAAATCCACCACTAAAATACAAAAAGCGTTCACCTTTCATCATGGATTTGGCGTTTAGGCTTATTACGCCACATATGGAAAAACGTAGCACAATTAAGACATTGACAACTAATATCAAAATAGGCTGCCAAAAATTTACCAAACAACTTTCTGGAAAGCAGAATGAACCCGAAGACATATCACCGCCAGCCAAAAAACTTAAACAGAGTCGTTGTCAGGTATGCGGTAATAAAAAGGACCGTAAAACAAAAACAACATGCTGCAAGTGCGACATTTTTATTTGTAAAAGTCACAGTTACCCACTGTGTACTAATTGTTATCAATCAACACATTCAGAATTGACAAACAACTGCGAAAACCATGATGATATGTTTGATGGATTTGATGAGTGACTACAATTTTGTTGGTACTTAGTTCAATTTTTACGCAAAATTTTACTTTGTTTACAAAAATATTATTAAATAACTTTATTTTCTTTATCTTTTTAGCTTTCGAATTCAGTAATCCGCAGAGGATTTGCTTAAAAAGTTTTTTAATTATCACTAGAATTACATAATCCATTTAATATAATTTTTTCGTTTCCTTTTTTTAATGAAATGTTAATAAACAACAGTTTAAGCTAAAATAAAATAATAGATTTATGACTAAAACTAAATTTGTTCGGTATTTTAGTGCTCCTTACTTCAAAAAATTACATTATATGTATATTTGAATTTGGCAGTTAAGAAACGCAGACACTTTAAACGCATGGGTGGGTTACACCCAATTATAGTAACGCAGTAAGTGAAATATACTATAGTGATGGAGGGTTAAAGTACGTGCATTTGTTACGTTTAATCGTTAGAACGGCGGAGTCACCATTAAACTACAGCACCCAAATTGCAACAGCACACAAGCTGTTCAGCCAATTGCCAAAACAGCTGATAACATTCCTGTAGAATTAAATTAAATACTTATACCTATTTAAAAATTTTATTTTTACAGGAATATCAAGAACTAGTGTATAAAATATTCTACAAGAGCACACTAAACAAGAATTTTAAGAGCCAAAGCCTCATAAAAGGAAGAGAGCTGTATTAGACAGCGTAAACAATATCACAAAACATTGACAGTCCATTAATATCTCTTCAAAAATGAAATTCCCACTTGAAATAAAATTTTGGCAGAAGTAAACAGGCAGACATCGTGTAGGTTATCGAAAGAGACGAATTTTCCGCAAGATATTTAAACATTACTGCGTGCAATTTCGTCCTAGCTTTATTTTTTGTTTTAAGACGAGAACTGGGAATGCCTACTACTAGAAAGATGAAATAATTATATGGCGAAGACAGTATTTATCTGGGTGAAAGCAGAAACATTTATCTTCTCGATGAAACACGGGTAAATGAAGGCCATACAACATCAAAAGTTTGGTCTCGATAAGAGCATCGAATGGCAATTGAAGAAATACATTTTGTTCTCAAGGTTAATTCAAAATAATTGTATTCATTTTCAACATTTAATATAAGATCAAAACGAATCAGTTAAACTGTCACTATTATTGTTATTACAACAACCTATTCTGGAGTTAAATTGGACTTTCGTAAATGTTATTTTACAACGTCAAAGATATTCAGGCAATTCGGTCGTAGTACAGAGTATACGACTAACTATCTACGATTAGAGAGACATGGTAAAACGCACCTCTCCCTATTTATTCCAGATATATCCGCCCTTTAACACAACCAGGAGAATTGTTTTTCCAACTTTGCTGCGACTGTAAAACCGGCCCTAAGATAGACTCTGCCCGATTGTCACCTTTTCCGGCGCGAAATAGCCACATACGCAATCAATAATTTACAACAGATTAACAGTTAAAATTATTAAATAAAATAATTTAAAAAATTGTCAAATTTTCCGTCTTTAAAGAAAAACAAACCGGAATTTTTAAAGTTGTCTGGCGTCGGGAAAAGGTGATTACTTTAACGAGCGAACATTTCTATTGCGTCACTCATTTGGACGCAAGTTTTATGTACAAATACATAAGAAAGTGTCTAACCTGTCGCTTTTTCGTTTGACCGACGCAGACACTGTCGAGAACACCTCGGTGGTTTTCGGAGTGTCGCCGCCACATTTGCGGGGGGAACTGTCGGTCAAACCTGCGCAAAATTTCGACGACAAAAGGGACGAAGACTCTTCGCTACTATTATTTACAAGTTTCGACGACGGTCTGCAGGAAACTGGGGAAGGGCTCTTCGGCGATTTTTGCCCCGCCTGGCACGTCTGCGCATTGGGAACGTCCGACACTGTTACGACCGTAATGTTAGTGCGACACCCTTTTTCCTTTACCGGTAACGTTGTCTGTTTAGGATTGTGTTCAAAGTCACTATCACTTGACGACGAAGATGCCGGCGATGACGGTGACGACATCTCCTGATTAAAAGAATTTCCGTTCATTTTGATCAGTTTGTCGCCGGCATTGTTATTGTTATTACAGTTCGTTACACTAAAACTGCTGCCGCCACTAGACGATACAACACCGTTATGTTCGAATAACACCGATTTTGTCGCGCTGGTCGCCGTTGTCGTCGCTGTCGTTATCGACGTGTCCAATTTGGACGGCAACTCTAGCCCGTACAACACTCTCGACCCGTTTAATTGTAATTTGTTACCCAAAATCGATTTGTTTTCGTGACTGTTCTCTTGCTGATTGCTGTTGTTACCGCTATTACAGCCGCCGTCGCCATCGTTACTATTACTACTGCCGGCACTACTGCTGCTGCTGCTACTGACGCAATTATTGCTGTTCACTGCCGTCGCCGACTTCGTTTTAGCGGTGGCTGTAGTGCCATTGTTTTGTGGTTTCTGTGAGGAAAACGGAGGACATTCAAGTTCGTATAGCATTATGTACGCGTTCGTATTGAAGACTGCCTGATGTGATATCGGACGCACCTAAAACACAAAACGAAATGATTTATTTAACGAATCCGGACACATACTGTGCGTATTCAAACGTTGCGCTCAACAAAATATTCGTAAATTTGATTGAGAACGCGGCGGAAATTACATAACAAGAACAACGAAAAAGAATACCACCCCCCCCCCCCCCCCCCCCCCCGCCGCCCCATCACGCTCAGAGATACGAATGTCCGAACGAAAGAACGAAGCCGTGTCGTCTCGCCAAATAGGTAACGAAGTCATCATGATGCGTGTATACGTGTATAGATGGACATTTTAAAAACATGTCAAATTGCCATTAGGTGAACGTTATTAGAATCATTCAAATATTAATAACGTCTTTTTAGGACGCGTTTCGAGTATAATAACTCTTCTTCAGTTAAACTCTGGTGTTAACTAACAAAATGCTATCTTTTAATTCTATTGTTGTTATTTTGGTCCCCCCTTATGCGCAAATGCGCCTGTTTCATGAACATTGATTGGGAAACAGTTTACTGTACAATCACTTAGCCTCTAACGAATTCCCATCGGTAAGGGCATACAGAAAATGCATATCAGTTACCTCGGCTTTTACACAGAGAACGACCATACGTAATAAATTTCGACAACTTTCAAACAGGGCAAGTGACAAGTCACAATCGAAACCTAATTAGCGATGTGTAATATCTACGATTAAACTAACGGTGTTTTCGATATCTGCACTAACCTAGCGTGCGTGAATGCATATAGCCGTTTCTTTGAAGCGGAATGTTGTTGACAACGGTAGGCCAAATGCAGTACATCACAGTTTTACTTAAGGTGCATTAATAATTTCAAAAATATCCAAACCTTTATCGCCCTTTAACTTCGAAACTAAGCTCCCGCCCACGAAACGACCTCTTCGATTTTTGCGGTGTGTTTAGTAAACGCCAACCCCGTAGAAACGGTAATAATGTGAAAAATACGGTATTTGCCCGCGCAATATAAAATGCCAATGTCTTAACAGTAATACAAATTGAGAAAATACAAGTTGGTAGAAAAGTTTTGAAAGCGACACCTATTAAGCAGTAGAAGAATCAAAATTCATACGCCATTTTAATATTTCATGTGTCATATGAACACACTAAAAATTTTATCTCGATCTGTCAATTCATTCATTGTTAGCAATCCATTTGAATTAGAAATGTCGGTGTATTTTTTAACAATGGAAAGAACTGAATATCGCGCTGTAATAAAATTCTTTGTTTTGGAAGGTTTATCAGCAACAGAGACTCATACAAAAATGGTGAACGTGTTAAAGGAATGTGCTCCTTCATTTCCAACAATACATCGATGGGTTTTAGAATTTAAACGTGGTCGTACAAGCGTTGAAGATGAACCACGTAGTGGACGACCAAAAACTGCAACAACAGCAGAAATCATAATATGGTTAGTGAAGATCCGAATTTGACTAAGCGTGAAATTGCTAATACCATAGGCATCTCAGACGAACGAGTACTCCATATTTTACATGAAGAATTACATATGAAAAAGCTGTTTAAAAAAGTTAGTGCCGCATTCGTTAACAATTCAACAAAAACTGGATCGAAAACAAATTTCTCAACGTAACTGGATGCAAAAATTCGTGAAAAAAGACCTGGTTTAGCGAAAAAGAAAAATTTTTTTCATCAAGACAATGCGCCTTCACACAAAAGTGTTTTGACGATGGCTAAGTTGAATGAATTAAAGTACGAATTGCTTGAACAACCACCGTATTCACCAGATTTGGCACCTCTTCAGAAACTTGAAACAATTCGTTCGTGGAAAGCGTTTTTCATCGAATGGAGAAGCTATTACAGCCGTGGAACAGTATTTTGCAGATCTTCCAGAAAATCATTACAGAGATGGTATAAAATTATTGGAGGATCATTGGAATAAATGTATTGAAGTTGAGGGAGATTACGTTGAATAAAAAAACTAATTTCATTTAAAAATTCACATTGTTTCATTTTTGCTTTCAAAACTTTTCTACCAACCTGTACTTCGCGCCTGGCCAAAACACAAATGAAAAGCAGTCAATGTCAACGTGACTTGAACTTGAATTTCTCATGGGTCTGAGGCAAGTTTGAAATGGCCCCCTGGTTTTTGGTTAGGTTAGTTTCAGATGTGACCATGAACACAAAGCAGCCAAAAAAATGGAACTTGATTCAACAAAATCAGTGCCACAATTAGCGCACGAATTCATCCATATTGATCGAGAATGTATTTCAATGTAATTTTAAACACAATTTCGACGAGAGAGATGGGGACAGCGCCCAAATTTCACGAAAATGTAAAAATCGCGAATTAAAACATTTTTCAAGACTTTAGGTCATAACGAGACTTACCATGCTGTCATCGAATTGATAGTAGTTACCACAAGGTGCCTGCGCAACCGCTGTATAATGGCCGCATCCGACCGTGGGGCCCATGTGAGTGACCAACGCTACGAAGCGGTAAATCAAAGGAACACTGGGTCGATGTCTGGTGTACTTGGTTAGCTCTAACCTCTGTCGAAACTGTATGTGCTTTGTTATTTTGTTGTTGCTGACCGAGAAGCGTTTCAACTGAATACAGAGAACCATGGGAGTGCGCTCGAGTGTGAACTGTTTCGTCGCCGGTACCTGCAACACGATAGTTAAACAAACAAACGATTAGATCAGTTAATTGCATTTACCTTCTTTTGACACGACTCGCAATGGTAAGACTCGTCGTCTAGCTTTTCTCTCGAAAAATAACCGTCCAGAGCCTCCTCCAGCGTCTGTGCTTTTCTTATATCCAAGAGCAAGTCTTGAAAGTGTTGGAACGTGGTACTGACATGACCGCAATCCAAACATCGGACCGCCGACCTGAGATATCCACCTAATATTTGATTGAGGGGCGTTGTTTCTTTCGTCCTGGAATCGAATTCGGAATGATTTTTAAAACGGCTTAAATATGCTTTCTCCATAGCTTCCACCAGATAACGGAGAAATTCGTGGGCATCCTCCTGCCGACCCGGTATCAGGTTTCGACAGACAAAGCGCAATTTGTTATAAATTAGAAATGGACGGATTGAATTGGTATTGCGTTGCTGCGAATCTTGGAGGGTCTTCCGCATGGCGCATATGATACATAGCCCACCTAAAAGAATTTCACGGTCATAGTTAGACTTTAAGTAGCCAACTGATTAGGATAAAATTGATTTTGAAATTTGTTCAAAGAAAAAACATTTGTAATCTATGCAAATATGACGACGGTGGATTAGGGCAAAATTGTATCAAATAGGGCATTACAGTGACAATAAACCGTAAACACAAAGCAACAGCATGGCCAAAACGCCCGTATTCTAATAAACAACTACTGGAGATGTCGCTCTAGAGCTTCGACTGTACGGTTTATTGAATTTTTCCAAATCAAATTCAAATAAACTTTATTCTGTCGATAAAGTAGCATTTCGCCAAAAACTCGTTTAAATAGTGCCATCTAATTACTGCAATTAAATACACTTGAAAATGCTTATTTTTTCAGCACACAAGCGACTTAAATAAACACAACTGCAGTTAATTCCATAACAATGTAATTACGTGCTAGAGAAATTTAGTTCAAGTACGCCGAAGAAAACGTATAAGGGATACTTAATCTAGTAGCACCAACCTGAATCTTCACACTGCGACATGTGCTGTTTATCAGAGACTAGCCAATTGACAAGAGCGGGCACATGAAACAGGGCTTGTAATGTTGAATTTAAATAGCAAGTATTGCCCATATTAACCATACCCGCGCCAACAACCCATTCTGTATTACTCCAACCTAATTGAACGGCTTCTAATGGATACAATTCATGTTTGGCCAATGTAAGCGTTTCATCTGCGCCCATCTTCTCAGTATTATTACTAATAATAACAAATAAATATTATGTTCATGTATAAATGTTATATGATGTTTTGTGTATTTTTCAATGTTTACCTTGCTTGTTGTGAACTTTCTGACGACTTCAGAACTATATATTTAGTTTTGAGCTTGTCCAAAACGGAACTCTGGTAGCTTCCCGCGGGTTCAAATTCGATATCCGCGAGTAAAGCCTTCTTGGTTGCCCCCGCCAGCTGTATATCTAAGTTCGTTTCGGAGGAGGTCTTGGATAACGAGCTGCGGATGGCCGCATTAACGGGATCTAAAGTCGATGCCGGCATTCCTATAAGAATCGCACGTGCAAACTTTAAAAGAGAAACCCCGCGTTGTTGATCGCACACAACACACCACCTACCGTATACAGTAAAGGTAGCAAATTAATGCTATCTTTTTCTCAAACAATACACAAATTGCATATTCGTCACTTTATTGAGGGTTTTTTCACGAGAAAAGCTGTCCTGCACTACTCGGACTTGGTGAAACAGATTATTAAGGAGCTTTCTCTTTAAAACGACACAAAACTCGACTTCCCACGAAACTTATCGCAAACACTGCTGTCCTCATCAGAACTACGAAAAGAATTGAATGCGACGTGCGCAAGTCCATCGCCCCAAGGACAGTAATAATACGATTGTTGCGTACTCTTTTGGTATTGAACTGTACGAAATTTTATTTGACGGTTCCCTTGAAAAACAGAAGTTTAATTTTTAACAATAAATGTAACTTTGCATATATAAATAAATACTTCATCAAGGCATGTGTACACACACAACGTTTTCCCCAATGCAGTTTTCTACTTCCTTATCATTTAGTCCGTCTAAAATACATTTTATCTAAAAATAAATTTGCAAATTTAATTTTATCTCTCTAAAATGAACTCAACACCTATGAAACTAAACTACTGAATTTTTATTAATATTGCATTTTCATATCCACTGCAGCAAATTAAAAAATAGTCTTTTAAGACTGTCAAATGTAGACTTGAATATTTTTTTGTAATTACAATTTTTTTTCTTTTTGATAATTGTTTCTTTATGTTACCCGTAGTAACGCGAAAACGTTAATTTAGCGCCTTTGTGTTCCTTAAAACAAATACGAATTTTGGGATTTTTTAGGGCATTATAAGAAGAAATACATAAAAATATGTACAAACTCATACCTGCGACCATTTACAAATCTAAATGAATTCTTGCAACATTTTAAAATTATATTTTGAATAAAATGCCCTAAAAATTTAATATCAGTCCATTCGATAGAATAACACTGGCTATAATTCAGTAATTTAGTAATGGGAAAGAGCTTGACGTTATTTTGATTGTTTTAAAATAATTTTTATATTAATATCTTTTCTAAAGAATAGTTAATATACAATTTGTTTTGGAATTAATCATAAAAGAGATACCTAGAATAAACACCGCCGTTTCATATCAAAATGGGATAAATGTGAAATTAAATGATCAAGAATTTTGTCAAAAAGAGTATAATTATATGTATTTAATTTGTATGAAAAGTGGTGGTAAAGAATAGCTCTCGATTAATTGATTGATCTTAAATTTTTAGCAGGTCGATGAAACGCATTGCTTAAAGACTATTTTTACACAGACAACATACAAATATACCAAATAAAACACAAAAATCTAGTTTATTTGAAAAATAACATTCTTTATTCACAATTATCTTGCTTACTAGCTTTAATATTGACTTCTGAATTTAAATTTTGTAAACTACTTAAACTATGCAAGTTAAATTTCTTGTACTTAAGATAATCTGGAATTACTGCCATTAAAGCAATACCTTTTATTATTTCTATAACAATAGATATATCAGCATTATTAAGATTAACCACATGATCATTTCTAGTTTGTTTCACTAAATCTGCAACTTCGGAAATAACTAATTCTCTAGATAAATTGGTATTATTTCGATGATTATATATTATCGAAAATGATTTTGCACTTTCGATAAAATGTTTTTGAATTAATTTATTACACGTCTTTTTAATATTATCAATGTATGCTTTGCATGTTGCTTCCACGGGAACCAAACGAATTAAATAACGAGTTTGTAATTGCCTTGATTCATTAATGTCTTTTACAATAGATGTAGCAAATGACACAGGATCTTCTACAGTTGTTCTAATAAACAGAAAGTTCTTTGCTCCAGAATCAACAAGTTGAAATTGTTTCTTTGAAGAACAGTCTCGATTTTGAGATTTTAACTCTGTGATCTCTTTTTCCAGTACATCTTCAACATTTTCACTACTAGGCTCACATTCTTTAATTTGTTGGGCTTCACTTAATTTTTCAGACCAATTGTTTAAAATATTATAGCATTCCCTAATACACTCTCGTTCTTGATTGTTACAGCTGCATAGAAAACCCTTTTCATCAGTTCCCAATGAAAACTGCTTCGACCTCGTATATTTACTTTTGGAATAGAATCTTTTAGTTTTTGTTTTTAAATCCATTTTGACATTTTTTTAAGCATATGATTTAAAACGCACTACTACTTGTGAAAATGTTCACCTATCCGCTTCTTAATAAATTCATTCCTAACATAAATAAGATACAGATGCATTCATCTATTTGCTGGAAGGTATATCTAGGTGATCTTCATTTCCTTCTAATTATCGAACTATCTTTTAAATTTCGACAAACTAGGAGTATTCTTTTATTCACATTGACATAAGTTAATCAATTTAATTTTTTTATTACAGGGAAAAATTTGTTCGAAATTTAAAATTAGCGATTTATAGTTCAGCCAGGGACAGGAAGAAGGGATTTAATTCTTTTAATTACTTAAAGTTGTGACATTTCCACATTTTATTTTATGTAGAAAAGACAACATTAAAACTAGTTAACTCGTAATATTTTACTATACTAATAGTCGATTATCTCTAGGCAAATCGTATTTTTCGTGAACTGCCCCGAACCCTTGAATCAATAACAGATTGCTCAGTTTCTTATGAAGAAGTAAGTGGCGTTCACCCAATCCATGCTCTGGCTTTATTATGTTAAGCGTTTAACGAGATTTCTCTAAAGTATTAAATCATATTCTAATTATCTTTTGTAATCAGTAAAGAATACAAAGTGTTATGTGTACTATTAATTTATATACGAAAAAATTACGTATTAGCGACATGTTTCAATTAATTTTTCGTTTGCAAATTTATCGTACGCCTCTGTTTTGTTAATGTCAGTAATAACTGGTAATAACAATACTAGAAATGTCAATTTACGATTCACTCTGCAGTATTTTTGCCTCTTTTTAGGGATATTTTTCTCGTCAAACTCGTTTATTTTGTTCTACATTTATGTCATTTCTATGTGACAAAAGGCTTAAAAAAATATGAATTCCTTTTTTAATGTATAAAATAATTCTTACATTTGCGAACATATGCAGTAAAATAGTCGTTCATGTGCAAAAAACGCTATTATCAAAACCCGATTTCGGAAAATGGGATTTGAATTAAATCGCTTCCAAGGAGATGTAGATGAGGAACTACTCTGCCCTATTTGTTCAGGAGTCCTGGAGGATCCGTTACAGGTGGCAAATGTTAAAATAGCTATTTGACATTGTAATTTATATATGTTTTACTGAGATGTGGCATTATTTTTAGGCTCCGGTTTGCGAACACGCCTTTTGTAGGACCTGTATATATGAATGGATATCTCGACAGCCAACCTGCCCTGTTGATAGGCAGCACATTACATCGGCCCAATTAAGACAAGTTCCTCGTATTTTAAGAAACCTATTATCTAGGTTTGTAATCAATTCATTTTCATAATTTGTTTACAAATACCAACATCCCACTTTTAGATTATCAATAAATTGTGATAATGCTCAATATGGCTGTAATCGTACATTAAAATTAGATACTTTAGCATCACACTTAGAAGAATGCGAACACAACCCAAAACGACCTTTACCTTGTGAACAAGGTTGTGGTTTAATTATTCCAAAGGATGAACTAAAAGATCATAACTGTGTTAAGGAATTACGGACACTTATAACAAAACAACAGCAAAAATTTAATGATTTCCAACAAGAATTGAGAGAACAGAGATTCATTATTAACGAACAAAAGCGCGAATTACAATTGCTGAAGGTTTGTGGAATTAAAGAAGCACTTAATATGGTTGATATAATCAATTATTTGGCATTTTGTACAGGATTTTATGAGAGCTATGCGAATATCTAACCCTGCAATGAGAGCAATAGCAGATGCTATGGAAAGAGATGAAGTACTTCGATGGAGTAATTCTTTGACAAGAGCTAGAGTTACTAGATGGGGTGGTATGATATCCACTCCCGATGAAGTACTGCAGGTACGTCTTATTTCCATTCAATTTCTCATGTGCAATAATTGAAGTGGTCATGTTTTGAGTGAATGACAGTGTTTATGATTTAATTAGGCGTTATGTGTGCACAATGTTGTTAGGTAATTTTCATTTTTAGTTGATGATTAAAAGGACTTTGAGTGAGATTGGCTGCCCATCGCACATCATCGAAGATCTGATGGAAAATTGCCACGAGAGACGTTGGCCGCCGGGTTTATGTTCGCTCGAAACGCGACAAAACAATCGGAGACATTACGAGAATTACGTGTGTAAAAGGGTGCCAGGAAAGCAAGCCGTCCTCGTTTTGTCTTGCGACAATACGCATATGAGCGAAGACATGATGGTTGATCCGGGCCTTGTCATGATATTCGCGCACGGAATTGAATGAACGTTGCCAAACCTACGTTCACATTACGAAGACTCATACGTGAAAGTCTTTCGTCGCCAACGTCTGTCGGTGTTGTGTCACGGCGCGAACAATGACACGGTAAAAAGCGATGATATAGCAAAGTACTTGTAACGTACATTCCACTCGACACAAAAGCGTATAAACGTAAAGGCGAGGAGGGGAATAGAACATTCTAAATGGGAGAATAGACGGATGCGTGTGCGTGAAGTGATTGTGTGAATGATTTTCTTTTTAATTGCGGTATGCAGAACCGGCCGCGAACAGCGGACTTTGAAAAATATAACCGCCCTCGTCAATCTGCAAATATTTTGTTCGGTATTTGGCAAATTTTCAACAGCTTGCGCGTCCTCAATTGGCGAAGTCGTTCACGGGTAAGGTGTACTTTTCTTTCTCGTTACGTAAGCTTTGTCGACATTGAAGCAGAACTGTTCTGCATGAATTATTCACGTATCGCGGGAATATTTCCTACACAATGATACGAAGTCTTAGCTCATTAGATAGAGCATAAGTTAATTTTAAAAGTGCGTCATAAACCTGAGAAGCTCGGAGCCAGTAATTTCTTAGAACTTAAAATTAAAGGTCGATTTTTCTCGCACATTTTTCGAAACCCGAAGGGTGTGCTTTGCTGGTATGACCTGAGGGCGTACAATAAATAAGTTCTGCTACGTTATTTTGGGTTACTGTCACCGTGTTGGCTAAAAATGCTTAAATTTCAATAATACCACTTGTCAGGTGTCGGTTGCCTATATTTGAATTAATAAAGGAGCTCGGACGACGGCGTGGAAAATGTTAGTTCTGTATTTAAGAAGCAGATACAGACATTGCCGACATTGTTTGTAGTCCCGTACATTTATATTATAATAAATCGACTCCTGTTTAGATGTGTATTGCAGTCGATTAAAGTCAACGTTGTATGTATTTATAATAAATAAATGCAATTGTTTTCAATCGCTTACGATTATTGTCATATGTTTAGATATGTCGGATACACCCGTACTCTACGGCGACATGTTAGGTTCGTCCGTTTTGCATGTGAAACTAGATTTGCCAACTACTGAACCGTACGTTAAGGTATTTGCGGATGCGATAGCAATTTGAATGTGCGCAAAATAAAATGTCGCCAATGGGAAAATTATGTTCTGGTGAGGAGGCGATCACCGGACAGAAACTTATAAAGAAAACGACGACACATAGCGATAATAACTTTAGAATAATATGAAATAATTTTACCTAACAAATTGCGACCAAATTAAATGTTTTCTCGTTCTGCTGTCTACATTTCCTTTGTTTACTTAGGGATCTGCCCCTTTTTGCAATATTGTACCATTATTGCTACTATTATTACTGATGGTGATATTAATAAAATTGTTTTGTAAAAATTTCCCAGCGTTTCTTTTTCGCAATACGACTTATGTTCCCGTCAAGTTCTACAACTTTGTTTTTTTAATTACGCTGGCCACTTTGTGAGGGCACGCAGGTATGCACACCACAAAATGTTTTTCAACGCATGATGGTTAAATTAAAATTATTGATATTATGACGAGACATTCAAGTACATTTGCACGCTGCATGTGTTATGGGGAGGGTATCTTTTTCAAGGCTACGATAAAGCAGAATGTTTAAAATAAAAGTACAGTACATAATAGGGTTTATAACCTTTTTTTTAATTTCAAATTGACGTTTACTGCTACCTTCCCCAGCCTTTATTGCAGCATTAATCCTTTGAAGCCCAGTCGCACACGAGTTTATAAGAAATATCATTGTTGAGCGCTTTAAAAAATTTCCACGCAGCATTCAAACTGTTTTCAAATTTGATGAGTTTTCTTATTTTTTCTTGGCAACGCTTGTGTTGGGGAACTTGTTTTTTAGAAAGTGAAGTTCAATCCCATTACGATCCATTGCTATAACGAAATAAGTAAAGAATAGGTTGTGCATAGTGACTGAAGGTAAATTTCTTCAGATGTTACTAGTGCTACATTCACAACGTTCGTTCTTTTCTCCCACAATCGGTGTTGCCCTTTTCGGTTACTCTTTTTTAACGTGATTCTTCGCTGCTCAAATCCCACATCAAAAAAACAGTGCTACGACTTGTAGGTCTCCACAAAGATGCTACATTAAGTAACATATTGTATTTGCTATGCTCACGTACTTGTTCTGAAAGATAGGAATGTTTAACAAATATTGACCATGTGCAACGGAATGATTTAAAACAGTGATATAGGCATTGGCTTCTTAAACATGTAGTGCGTTCAGATTTGTGAAATTCAATAAGAATATTAGTAAAAACAGTTTTATAAATAAAATGTAGGAAAGGAAGGAACAATAACAATGTCGAATTTTACTTTCTTTTTCAATTTTGCCTAATCTTGTAAGCATAGGCGATTTAATTCACGTAAGTCATGCTGATAGCAACGACAGTCAATATATTCAATAACATTATCATCGTTGTAATTTGATTTTGTATTACTGACGACTATTATCGTATTAAATTCTTCTTGCCGTGTTGTTTTCGTAAACGAACGAGTTTTAAAATTTATTCAAGTGAACAGTTCATCTGTATTGGACTTTATTTCATTTATTACAACAAAATTTGTTTTAACACACAAGAAAGAAGGATAATGGATGTAATGTGTGTACAGTTACAGTTAATAAAGAACTTTTAATGTGATTAACTAAAAACAATGTATATATATACAAGAAGTTTGATTAGAATGTAAATAATTCATTCTTGTTAAAATTTAACTTACAATATTTTGTTTGTTAAATATGAAACAAATGTGTGTTTATAGTTTGGACTCCTAGTGCACAGCTTTAAAAGCATGTCTGACTTAATACTTCCATATGTAGTGTACAAGATTGTATTTTACATTAATCTTCGGTTTCTAAATTAGTCTATTCCGTTTCACTGTTGGTCAGTTGGTCGAATAATGAATTCGTATTGTTCATTGTTCATGAGTACAGACTGTATTCACTGTTGTTGCTTGAGAATCTTTATTAAGCATTTTTTTTACATTTATGTATTAGTGTGCTTTTCCAGTTGTCTGTCATGGCAACAACACAGTTACTATTTTATTTGCCTCTTCGCGATATTTAATTATATTCTAAATCATTTAATGCGGAACTTGATCCGTGAAGGAATTCAGTCCAGCCATGATTGAATTGCTAAAATACCTAAAAATTATGTAGATTTTTACATAATAGGTGCACAAAATGGTGGGGTTATCAATTTTTTACTTGCACGCTCTTTTTATTTTAAGATGTGAGACTCAAAAAAATAAAGCGGCAAATACACAAGCCCCCAACTAAACAATTGTACGCCCAAATCGTATATTAATTAAGATGTGTATAGGCGACCATGAAGCTAACTGAATTTTTGTCTAACCGTCGTTTGTGCTGTGCGCAATTAATAAGAAAAAAATGTCTATTCCGAGCAGCCAAAATTAATATTCGACTGTGTTTATCTCTACTCTTTTTATTAGTAATGGTCATTGATAATCAAAGTAGTCTGGCCACTCGAAATATTTTCACTCTATACCGCAAGTTGTCTAACCACACATTGAATCACAATTTGTAACTAAAATTTGCGGAAAACTTTTAATCTCATAACTTAAATCCCATTTAGTTCTGTTTCATTTTTATAGCTAAATGTATTCAAAGATTTCTTTCTTTTAACAATACAATAAACTCTTCCAGTATGTTCACTTGTAATCCGAAGTATTACAGGAACAATACGACACAAACGAGTAGTATTTATTTATTATGTATGTTTGTATACATCGGAATTATATTAAAAACATTTAAAGCAACTGTTATACTACTAGTTACAATACAATCTCTTAAAAATATTTTTCAAAATAACAAATAGAAAATATCTAAAATTAATCCTTGCCTATTATTTACAACAAAAGCTATAAAAAAATATTATCCAGAAATTAAATGTATGCGGCACAAAATAGATAAAACAGCTATATCAGAAAATTGTAAAATCTCATCGTTAACTTTATTATAACCACAAAATCATTATCAATGATTAACAAATCTAATACTAACCTGCCGTTTAATTATACATGAAACAGGGCCCATTAAAATGCAACAAAATCTTGATACAATGTGATATCCAAAAGATGGCGCTAATGAGCAAACAACCAGACCCCCCCCCCTTCAGTTGTGAATTATTAGTCTCTTTATTTTCGTGTTATTATACTTATCAAATTTGTATTTATTAAATGTTTTAAAGAGAGAAGTCTTGAATATATTAGGTTTTTTAAAAATAATGAAAAAACCTTTACAGGAGAAACTAAAACTATTTGATCTACATTTTAAAATAGAGCACTATAATATTATATATTTTTTCTGTAGCAGCGCCACCAAACTTCTGCACATTATAAAGAGAATAGCAAGTTACTGGTAATGGCGAATCTTAACTAAACGAAAAATTTGACAATTTTGAAGGAGTAAGAAAAATTGTTTCTTAATTTGTGCTGTCCTCTTTCGTCAGTCTCACCAATTTGCTCACTTCCATTTAATGATCGATTTAGTAGGCACTTTTAGATATAATGTAATGAATTGGATGGATAGAAACAGTGAGCTATATGAGGCATTATGGGCGACATCTTTGGGCACTCAGAGTGGGTCATTAAATCATGTTTTATATTTTTGTCTTCATAACTACTGATTCTGTTATTTAATTATTATACATTATTTTTAACGGAATTATTTCACGAAATCTAAAAAATTCTCTAGCAAAATGGCTCACGTAGTCTTGAAAATCGAGACAATTTCGGTATTTATAAAGATAAGCACCTATTTATTATACATATAATTATTAATCTCTACTATTTCGCGAATGTTAATTTCCAACGCTTAAATCTAATCAAATAGTATATATGTTTATTAATTTGAAAAAACATGAATTGTATTACACGCAAAGAAAAAAGATAAGATACTTATTATCATGTCCCGATATGAAATTATCGTCTTTATCAGTTTTTGTGATGTGCAACTAGCATATTAAAGACTATCTCTCTTCATCGACTCTAAAAAACACTTTAATATTGATACAATCTTTAAGATATTTGAAAGTGGCTTGTTCTCGTATTTCCTTCCTTCCGTCAGCATACACATCTGATAAAGTAAGTTAAAATTCTCTTTACAAATACCTTATTACATCGGACCGATACTGAAGAACTTTGCGATAAAGTTATTTGAAAAAATTTAAGTTCGATTTCAATTAAACTGTGATAACAGTTTACTTTTATTATGATATAGCAAAGTTTTTTAAATAACCGACTGCAATTTTTATTCGGAAGAAAATATTGGAAAAATCAGCGGTTGTAATGAAGTTAGTCCTAGGTTAACATAGAGATAGTGTTAGTCATACATACAGGTTGGTAGAAAAGTTTTGAAAGCAAAAATGAAACAATGTGAATTTGTAAATGAAATTAGTTTTTTTATTTTAATGTAATCTCCCTCAAGTTCAATACATTTATTCCAATGATCCCCCAATAATTTTATACCATTTCTGTAATGATTTTCTGGAAGCTCTGCAAAATACTGTTGCACGGCTGAAATAGCTTCTTCATTCGATGAAAAACGCTTTCCACGAACGAATTGTTTCAAGTTTCTGAAGAGGTAGTAATCACTCGGAGCCAAATCTGGTGAATACGGTGGTTGTTCAAGCAATTCGTACTTTAATTCATTCAATTTAGCCATCGTCAAAACACTTTTGTGTGAAGGCGCATTGTCTTGATGAAAAATTATTTTTTTTCCCGCTAAACCAGGTCTTTTTTCACGAATGTTTGCATCCAGTTGATTTAAAAGGTTACAATGATACTCCGAGTTAATTGTTTTACCTTTTTCAAGATAATCAATCAATAAAATTCCTTTTGCATCCCAAAACACTGATGCCATAACCTTTTTTGCCGATCGTCCTGACTTCACCTCTTTTGGAGTTGAACAACCAACCGTAGTCCACTGTTCTTGTTTCAATTTAGGATCATGGTGGTAGATCCAAGTCTCATCCATAGTTATAAAACGACGCAAGAAATCGGTTTTCTTCCGCTTGAAACGCACCATGTTACGCTGAGAAATTTATTTTCGATCCAGTTTTTGTTGAATTGTTAACGAATGCGCCACTGACTTTCCAAACAGCTTTTTCATATGTAATTCTTCATGTAAAATATGGAGTACTCGTTCGTCTGAGATGTCTATGGTATTAGCAATTTCACGCTTAGTTAAATTCGGATCTTCACTAACCATATTATGTACTTGCACAATGATTTCTGCTGTTGTTGCAGTTTTTGGTCGTCCACTACGTGGTTCATCTTCAACGCTTGTACGACCACGTTTAAACTGTAAAACCCATCGATGTACTGTTGGAAATGAAGGAGCACATTCCTTTAACACGTTCACCATTTTTGTATGAATCTCTGTTGCTGATAAACGTTCCAAAGCAAAGAATTTGATCACAGCGCGATATTCAGTTTTTTCCATTGTTAAAAAATACACCGACATGTCTAATTCAAATGGATTGCTAACAATGAATGAATTGACAGATCGAGATAAAAGTTTTAGTGTGTTCATATGACACATGAAATATTAAAATGGCGTATGAATTTTGATTCCTCTACTGCTTAATAGGTGTCGCTTTCAAAACTTTTCTACCAACTGTATATAGCAAAGAACAATAGAATATTTTAAAACTATTTCTAAATTCGATACAATCTGTTTACTAACAAAACATGCGGCAAAAATTCAGGGGTTGTGGCATTGGGCTATTTTAAAATTGTCGGGAAGACGCTTTTGTTTGGAAAATATAGAGCAGCGATAAAGGTTTGGATATTTGTAAAATTATTATTGCATCCTCAGCGAACTTTCTCAAATTCACTGTCGTTACAGTCTGATGCGAGAGTAGCCGTTTATATTTCGGGAACTTTTGCATTCGTTTAAAACAATCCGAAAAGCATTGCTGCCACTGTGAAGGCGGTATCTCCAAAATATGAGTTTTGAATGCCGCAACTGCCTCTTCCATGAAGTTTATTCTTCACGTGTGAGAACAAAAAGAAATCACAGGGTGCTAGATCAGGGCTGTACGGTCAAATATTAAATTGTTTGAACCGACCTGTTAGAGCTCGCATTATCATGGTGGAGAATGATCTGTCGTTTACGGTTTGTTTTCCTTATTCCTTCAAAAACTTTTGGCAAACAAATTGCTGTATATCATTCAGAATTGAACGTCCTACGACTCTCTAAAGGCGACCATTTGTTTTGATGTGCTTCCAGCGCGAACAACTTTTGTTGGTTTTGGCTCATCTTGGAATACCCACACAGTCGACTGCTGTTTACTATCGGGCTCATAGGAGAAACGATCGAAAAATTCATCACCTGTGACGACTTTATAAATGTTCTTTGAAACACCGCCATCGTATTTTTTGTGCATTTCCATGCGCCAATCGACGCTAGTTCTTTTTTGAGCGGTTGTCAAATTATGTGCTACACAACCTGAACATAGCTTCTTAACGGCAAAGTGTTAATGCAGGATCTTAGAGTTTGTGGGACGTCCTTCGCGAAAATCATCGTCCAAAGAACGCCATCCAAGTTTGAATTCACTATACCAACGATGTACTGTAGTTTTCGATGGTGCTTCATTGAGATAATCAACGCCGAAAGTTATGGAAAATAATTGCACGAAAATGTTCGCGAGTTAATTCCATTTTTTCGCCGATATAAAATTTGCAAGTTCCTGTCAACAATAGAAATAGCGACAAGATAATAAAACTGTCAAGGTAAATATATTGTCAAAAATGACAAACTTCACGATGCAATCATTAGATCAGAGACAACACTGACTGTGTTGCCGGTTCCCGAAATATAAACGGTTACCCTCGTAACAACCCAATAGATTTTTACCCAATTTAACAAGCCAACAAAAAGAACACGCACTTGGCAGGCATAAATCAGTATGCACTACGAATAAATACACTGTACAATAATCACATTGATTGTTTTTCTCAATGCTGCAGTGTCATTCCGACGAATTTTATAAACGGATGGAGATGGAATGAGATATTTTGTTCGATAACAGTTGCGTTTATGATCCCCTAAGTACTGGAACAAAACAAACAAAGTAGGTACATACTTATGTTAGAAAATACAATTCATGAAATTTTAAAAATTTTTTCCCCGAAGAATTCCGATGTAAATGGTAAAACAATAATACGTGTAAATCTGGTACGTAGACTTCTGCGGTCGTGGTCCATACTATCTGCTTCTGGACTTCCGGGCTGGAACCGCGTCACTTGTACGTCTGCCCACGTTTCGTGCCCATTTGTATGGGACATCTTCAGGGCACAACTACTGCACTGAAACAGTTTCAGTGCAGTTGTTGTGCTCTGTTGCCAAACCCGTTAAGTTTGGCAACGTGAGGCCGAGCGTTGTCATGCTGTAGAATCACTTTTTCGTGCTTCTGCTCGTATCGTGGCCGCTTTTTGCGCAGTGCTCGGCTCAATCGCATCAATTGAGTTCGATACTGCTCCCGAGTGATGGTTTCGTTCGGTTTCAACAGCTCATAATAAATAACACCTCCCTGGTCCCACCAAATACACAGCAAAACCTTCGCAGCGTGAATATTCGGCCGAACCGACGACGTAGAAGCATGACCGGGCAGTCCCCATGATTTTGTTCTCTTTCGGTTGCTGTAATGAATCCATTTTTCATCACCCGTAACGATGCGATGAAGAAAACCCTTCCTTTTTTTCCGTTGGAGCAGTTGTTCAAGTTCCTTGTTTTCGAATCATTCCCAATGCATGCTGGGAACGCAGGGAAATGGCTTGGCGGGTAACTCCTAATGCTGAAGTAAGCTCTTTTTGTGTTTGGCACAGATCCTCATCGAACAATGCCTCCGACACAGCGTCTTCGAAGGTTTTTGGTCTTCCTTCACGCGAACGGTCGTCAACATCGAAATCACCGTCTTTAAAGAGACGGAACCAATCACGTCACGTTGTTTCACTTAGAGCATCATCTTCGTAAACGTTTTGGAGTTCTCGATGCGCTTCAGTCGCCGTTTTCTTCGAATGAAAGAAGAAAAGCAACACTTCCCGCAAATGACGATTATTTGGCACAGAATCAGACATTTTCACACAACCAAAAGTATATGACGCAAAAACAAAATCACTAATGTGTCAAAGCGGTTTGTTTACCATATGTCTAAGCTTGGTTCATGACGTTTTGGTTATGTCATAATCGACCAGCACTTACAACTGTTGAAAAACAGCGAGAACTTAGATGCGCACCTAATACTTATTTATTTCATAATGTTTATACGATTCAATTGAATGGCTGGCAGTTCTGATTTTTTCTGTCGGAATTGCATTGTAAATTGGTGGGAATCTACCGAAAAATAGTTAGGTAGAGTTGGGGGCTCTGCCAGCCACGATCTATTATTTCATTTAAATGATATTAAACGATGCCCGTCCGTCTCTGTTCCAGATTTTTAAAGGACCATGCTTCCGAAGACAGCGTGCTGGTATATTATATTGTACAGTTCGATTCACACGAGAAAAATCACCGCAGCAGGATGCCGCCATAGCTGCTACACTGATACAAGTGACGGTAAATTGACGTGTTTTAACATTAAAAGTAGTATAATCTGCAACGAGACGCTAACGAGTAATCTAACGCAGATACTCTTGTTCCGAACACAACTGTCCACTATTGATTCGAATTTCTTCGACGGATTCGAGAATCGTAAAATAGAAACGCTCACCATGTCGCATGGTTCTCTCTCCGGAGTAGGCGCAAGTAGTTTCGAGGGACTGAAAGAATTGCAACATCTAGATTTGTCCTTCAACAAGATCGATAACATTTCCGAAGGAGCGTTCGTCTGGAACAGCAAACTGAGGAGTATATCGCTGATGTCCAATGAAATCAGGCAATTGAAAAGCAACACGTTCGGTACACTGGTCGATTTAAAGTTGATAGATCTGACGCGAAATTACATAGAAGAATTGGACAAACACTTGTTTCGGGATAATGTAAAATTGACGAATCTCGACGTCAAGTTCAACTGTTTGAAAGGAATATCGCGCGTGACGTTTCACGCATTGCCGAACTTAGAAAGCTTGGATTTGTCCCACAATCGAATCGAAAACATCCCACCGCACCTTTTCAAGCACAATTACGCCTTGAGGAGGTTAAATTTGCAAGGAAACCGAATCAAAATTTTAGATTCCGCCCTGGTACATCTGGGACTGACCGAATTGAATTTATTGGATAACCCATTGAAGATGGACGACGAGAAAACCCGAAGCGTGATCGAGCATTTAACAAGCGGCAATATTGTACTGAAAGTGACGAATCAATACGACGATTATAAAGAAGAAGAAGAAAATCAAGTTGTGGATGGCGTCGCGGAAGAAGTGATTTTTAGAATGATTGCGAAACTGCAAGCGCTCTCGGGTGTTATCATTGCGTTCTTAGTGATTATCCTGGTTCTATTGAGCTTTCTATTGTATCACGGGCATCAACGAAATAAACAGGTAGGAAGCTTCGATGACAAGATGTTTAAGCAAGATTAGTGTCCGTCTTGAAATGAAAAACTGCGCCCCAAAATATATTCTCGATCTGGATTTAACGAAACGCTTTACTGGATCGCGATCGTTATCGTCGCTATTTTTGATGAAACTCATTGTGGACGAGATCATAGAGGACGGATATAGTCTTTCATATTCTTACGATTCGGTAAAGCCGCAGAGACGACACCCTCCTAGTCGAGCACTGACAAGCGTTATTCCAAATGCCGGATTTTATTGCGACCACTTAGAAATGGTTTTAGTGCGTCGGAACGGGGCCCGATCAAACTAACTCAGTTTTTTAGTTACGCTTTGCATAACAACAATAGTTAAGTGGTCCGCGTAATTAGAAAACGGAGATCTAATTCTTCTCTGATTTGTGTCTTTCGGAATTCCAATAGCATTGTCTACACGTCGATGAAGGGAAACCCTTTTTGTCGCTTCCATGTTAATGATTCTCATGCCGACTACTTTTCCAGCTTTGCGAGAATTTACATTTGCTTTGGCTTCACGTAACGATTGATACAGTTCGAGTTTGCAATTGTTGCATACTTCGCATGTCACTTTTAGCCGCATGCCCTCTGATGTATTAAAAAATTGCAATTGCAACGCTCGGAAGTAAAATCGAGATCTCGCAAATATAGAAATCGGACGCCTATGTTGGGGCGAAGGGAATACTTACTATCAGTCAATTCCTGTCTTCGATATCCAAGTAGTATTTATTTTTGAATTGGCCAATATCGACGGTCGTACTGATTAACACTTTTGTTTAGTCGGAAAATTGCTTTACGAAAATACCTCCAAAATTACGATCAACGAATCGTGTTTTAAACTCGTCGAAAATTCGCAACTTGAATTACAGTACACGGCAGTAGAGTTGGCGAGCGGCGGGAGTAAGTTCGCGTCTTGCACTAGGTCAGTCATAAGGTTTCGAGATACGAAACACACAAAAGGGCGTGGACGTTCCTAAAAGCGTCACGCGTCATCTCTCCTGGCGATTACAGTACTTGTATGTAGATATACGCAGATGCTAAGGTGGAAAAGCGATTGCCTTACATATGTAACTATGTACGTAAATGAGTTTTCTGTTTCAGAAACTGTATAAGCGATACTACCACGACACCTACAGAAGCACAGAATATTTACAGGATGATGAACAAGGGCGCGTGAGTCTGAGCATAGCAGAGAGAAACGCCTTCTTTCGCAATAAGGAAGCGGGAACCATACACAATAACAAAGAAGAGTGCTCTTGTGTTTCTTATTCTAAGAACAACGCTGACAATAGCACGAGTGCTGAGAATGAATGGGGCTTGAACAATGCGCGTACAGTAGATAGTATTTACCGTTTTCCGTCCTCCTCCTCTGCACGAATAGCACAATACAAAGATTTCTCATGTGAAACGTAGACAATAATAAATAAACAGATAATTATTTTCGACTTTTCCTTTCTAAAATAATAGCTGCACTTCCATTCTGTACATTTACTAGGAAGTATAAAAAATTATTCAAAAACTACTCGTAAAAAACCCGTAATTATTTCTATTGTCACTATAAGAACTAATTTAAATTAGTGAATAATATTTTGAAGGCAATCCTGTTGTTTTATTTCCCTTAATAATCTTCCTTTCAGCTCCGTAGACGTCCAGGACTTTTGAAACACATTGTAAACATTAGCTTCTTCTGCAACGTCTTTCTTATTTGCATTTACACGCGCCCGTAATATATTCACTAACCTCCACGTTTAAATAAATATTTACAATTAAGTAACACTATCTTCATCATCTGTCAAATTAATTAAGGGGCTATTTAACCTCCGTAACACGCTAAATATCAAGGCAGGAGGTAATATTTTGTAACCTATTAAATATACTACTCATCAATGTTTTAAAAGTTAAAGTACAGGTTGGTAGAAGTTTCGAAAGCAAAAATGAAACAATGTGAATTTGTAAATGGAATTAGTTTTTTTATTTTAATGTAATCTCCCTCAACTTCAATACATTTATTCCAATGATCCTCCAATAATTTTATACCATCTCTGTAATGATTTTCTGAAAGCTCTTCAAAATACTGTTCCACGGCTGAAATAGCTTCTTCATTCGATGAAAAACGCTTTCCACCAACGAATTGTTTCAAGTTTCTGAAGAGGTAGTAATCACTCGGAGCCAAGTCTGGTGAATACGGTGGTTGTTCAAGCAATTCGTACTTTAATTCATTCAATTTAGCCATCGTCAAAACACTTTTGTGTGAAGGCGCATTGTCTTGATGAAAAATTATTTTTTTTTCTCGCTAAACCAGGTCTTTTTTCACGAATTT
>JAVIWB010006404.1:0-95049 GCA_031893035.1 Dermolepida albohirtum
TTCAACATATTGAATCAATTGAAATATCAGGTTGTGGTTCACCTACACTGTTCGCCAAACTTAGACCCAACTAACTTCCACTTATTCTCAAAACTCAAACTTTTCCTTCTTGGAAAAAAGTTTTAGTGCATTAGTTTTTGAGAATCTCGAGTAAGGTTATTAAAAAAATGGCGATTCAACAATGTTGAAATTGTTCGTGTGTGTAAATTCACTTCGAGTCTCACATTATGAAATTATCTTCGTGTATAACATCTATTTTATTGTAGTAATTTCTAGTAACGAGGTATTTATTAATTGACGGCATTTGTAATTTACATCATGCTGCCTCAATAGCGAATATTTACATTCATGTACATTCCCTGATATTAGGGCGGATACTTTATTAAGGCGTAGTCAAAGGTTATTTACTTTGTATTAAATGTCTTATTTCTATAGCTTAATATTTGTGATTTTATCGCTCATTACTAAAAAGTCTTATTTTCGGCAAAATGTTGTTGGTGTTTATTTGTGTATTCTTTGCATCTGCGAATCTGTCTCAAATTAAAGAAATAAATTTAATTAGTGCATGCCTCGAGAGTATTATGATAGAACATTTTCAAGTAACCGATTTGATCATATTAAACACAGAAGATGTTAGGATAGATTTGTCACATCCTGTTGTAAAAAACAGTAAAATGAATAATTCAAAAATGAGAATGTATTCATTTAGAAGAATCGACGGCTATATAATAGAGACTAAGAAAGATAATTTAGTATCTAAATTAAGTTGCTTATCTTCTGAAAAAGTATGGAATTCAAGAGCAAAATTTATAATACTAATGCATGATTACGATGAACAAATATTTATTATTTTGGCCAAATATTTAATATACAACGTAATTATATTTAATGTGAAAGATCCTATACTTATGGAAATAAGTACGTATTTTCCATTTGACAATTTTAATGCTGACCAGCCACAAACGCGTTCGAAAATTATAAGTTTTTGTAAAAGTGGAAGAATAAACAATGTAGCAGCCCTATTTCCAAATAAACTTCCAAGAATTTGGGTGAATACTCTAATCAAAGTGGAATATTTGAACATTGAACCATATATTTTACACCTGGGAAATGAACTTTCTGGTATAGAAATTAATTTAGCCCAATTAATTGCCGATCAAATGAAATTTAAAGTAAATTTCACGAAATTTCACGGAAATAGTTGGGGTGTAAAACTGTCGAATGGAAGCTATACACATATCCTCGGCGATCTTCAAAATAAAAAATTCGATGTGGGTATTGGAGGATTTCATGCCCATTCTGAGTGCGCGAAAGATTTTGAAATGTCTTTTAACTATATAAATGACGATATAGTTTGGGTGGTGCCAAGAGCTGGGATGTTACATTCGTGGGCAAAATTGGTTCGAATCTTTAATATTTCATCTTGGATAATAATACTTCTTATATTGATTATAATTTCCATCTCTTTTTATTTTATATCACTTCAAACGACGGATTTAAGAGGAATCTGGTTCAGTTTCAAAACCAGTTATTGCATTTTATTAGCTATTACTTTGACTAGAACACCAAATACTTTAAAAGTTAGATTAATTTTTATTTCATGGTGCGTGTTTTGTTTAATATTAAAAGCAGATTTTGATGCTAGTTTTATTTCAACGTTAACTACAGACACCTACGGTAAACAAGTCGAAACTCAGAATGATATGATCGAGGCAAAATTGAAATTAGGCGCTATTCAGAATTTATTTAATATATATAAATATTCAGAAAATAAATCTGATTTATATATCTACAAACATCTTGAGCTGTGCGAAATTAATAACATGTGTTTAAATAGAACGGCATTTAAAAGAGATTACGCTACGGTCAAACCAAGACGAGAAATTAATTACTTAATTGATTTATACTATTCAACACGTCAAGGGCCTTTACTTTACGTTCTGAAAGACAAAATTTTTAAAGCAATGTTGAACATGTATTTTAGAAAAGGTCATCCTGTGTTTCCACAATTTAATAAGTACTTGCTGTATGTCTCTAGTTCCGGATTTGTTCAATATTGGGACTCCATTATCGGGTATATCATCAAATTAAAGCACAATTCTCATTTGAATAAATCATGTCTGAGAACTAAAAGCTCTTTAAATCTCGACGAGTTATCGGGCGGTTTTATTATATTGTTCTTGGGATGGGGAATATCTTTTGTAATTTTCCTTTTTGAGTTTCTCCATGACAAACACTGGAAATAATGTTTAAAATGTTTAATTAGAGCTTCGAACTAATAATAAATGCAAAACATGCATGAACATGAGTTCACATAAAATGGGCAAATAGGATATTATTTGGTTTATTACGATTTTTTTTTAAATTATAAGTATTTCATAAATTAAAGAAAGTTTAATTTCAACTGTAAAATTATTTGAAATTATTTTTGAAAATATTATATTATGGCATTAACATTATTTGGAAGATTTATATTTTCATTTTATTGAAAAGTCCTTCATTTATTTATTCCTTGCATAATTAGCCTACTTCTCCATTTGAGCATAGGCTTGCTCATTACCGATCAAGAATCCTAATTACTTAATTACTTAATGAACTACCAACTTTATAATCTTGTCTTTCTCTAATTGTATTAGCATATTGTTATTGAATCAATTAATACAATCATATACATTGTAATAGTTGAAAATTATTTTATTTCTATACATTATCTAGAGCAGCGTTCCTTAACCTTCAGGTCGCAAAATGATAAAGTAACTATATGAAAAAATAATAGATTAGCATGGACGAAAATAGCACCCTTTTGTTATAATTATTTCCATTTTTTATATGATGAAATGTATATGGATCGCAGTACCTGTACAAGCAAATTTATTGGGTAGTAGCAAATAATAAATACGTTGAGAAACTTTATTTAATCTCTAATCTAATTTAGGATCTTTACTTTTCATTTTATGCACAAATGATTCATTAACTTTGCTCTGTCCTTGCAGGTGCGGATGACATAAGAATTTACATGTCCATAAGTCTCATGATGATGTTCACTTTTGCAGATAAATTTAGATGTGATGGCACGATAATATCAATCTTTTAATTCTAAGTCGAATATTAATAAGTGTTCAAAATTACTCTTGAAAACCCCTCAAAGGGTTGCCGTACTCCAAACTAGTGTGTGAGTACGCTTTCGACAAGCCAAGCTAAATTTAAACTGAGGTGTAAGATAACGCGCAGAAAGTTGCGTGGTCGCAAATACATAACCCAAAACAAATATGTAGAAAGAAATACGTAAGAGATTTTAAAGTTATAAAGTAAGAAGCCGCCATGGGAAAGACAAACCATGTATGAACATATGTACGTGCAATGAAATTGTGATTACGATGCTTTATTTTTTGTCACATTGACACAAGAATCATGGATTAGGTTTTATTATAATCACAATTGATATATGATTGTGATACTCACGTTCCATGATATCTTCTAGATTTTCATATACATTTAGCTTATTTTTATGAATCAACTTGTTTCATTAATGTTATTTAGAATATATTATTCGATTAATTTGCACTACACGCATATTTTCTAGGATTCAATTAATAATATGGTTTAGAATAAGATTTAGTTTTTATTGTATTTGTGTAATTATATTATATTTTAGTGTACTTTATTCATTTATTTACTGAAGTTACTAATAAAATTTAAAAAAAGGATATATTACATACAGTACTTTGCAAAAGAAAGAAGCACCTAACAGTATTTTCCAAAACTTATTTACTAAAACGTTTTTACTAATAATTATTGGGTTAATTTAATTTATAATACTTAATACGTCTTTCCAAGAACGATTCACTTATTGGTAGAAGTATAATCACTGAATATTTCCAAGTTTATAACAACATACTTCCAATTAGATTCTTAGATTCACTTTAGATTCTTAAAAAACGCGCCTACGAGTGAAATTTTCATTTTAAGAAAAAATCGTAAGCTGTAAATTATTATAGTAGATAGAAAATGCCTAGAATAGCATTACTAGACAGAAATAAAATTATTATTTTACAGCAAGAGGGTTATAGTCAAGTGAAAATATCAAAGATAGTGAAATGTTCCCGGTATGCCGTGCAACAAACAATAAAAAGAATGACTGAAATCGGCAGTGTAAGTGATAGACCAAAGAGTGGACTTCCAAAAAAGCTCAGTAAAGCTGATGCAGTTTTTAAAAATTAGTTCCTTAAGAAATCGTAAGAAAGTTAGCGCAGACCTAGCTCAAGATCTTGCGCGAACATCTGATACTTCGGTACATGCTTCAACAGTAAGGTGACACTTGCTCAGGTTAGGCTTGAGGGGATGTGTGGCCCTAAGAAAACCCTTACTGCGACGAGATAATAAACTTGAGGATGTAATGAGTAGCGACAAGTACTATGGACAGATGAATCTAAATATCAATTATTTAGAACAAACAGACGTCAGTATGTTAGACAACGCTCTGGTTAATCGTTATTGGAACCATGTTTATACTCTACCATATAGCATGGGGGAGGCAATATCCAAGTTTGGGATTATATTTCGGCAGCAGATGTTGGTGAAATTGTAAAAATAGAGGGTAAATTAACTGGTGAGAAATACAGAACACTATTAGAAGAACATGCCATACCATCAAGGCAACGACTTATTGGCAATAATTTCATTCTACAAAAAGATAATGATCCCAAGTAGACCTCAAAACTTGTGAAAACTTATTTAACACAGTAGAAAACAAATGAGGTATTGCAAACTATGATATCGCCACCTCAAAGTCCTGACTTAAATATTATTGAGCATGTGTGGGATTATCTTGACAGAAAAAAGTGTGAAAGGGGCCAAAGAACACAAATGAACTGTGGAACATGCTACAAGAAGAGTGGTACAATATTCCTGAAAATTTCATTAATTCATTAATGGAAAGCCTACCAAGAAGAATGCAGGATACCATAAAAAATATAGGTGGTCATACAAAATATTGAAAATTTAAGTTGTTTATGTTTAAATATCGATGGTGTTAGTTTTTATACATTAAAAAAATTTCAACTTGTGTAAGATTATTATTTATCCTTTTACAATAGTACAAAATTCAAGAAGGTGCTTCTTTCTTTTGCACAGTACTGTATCTGTCTCAAAATAAAAAAAGACAAAGTAAATAGTATCATGTGTAGATGTTAACATAGGGCGACAATCTCTCCAATCGAATTATTGTTTATGTCTGAGATTGACATGTTATTAAAATGAATTAATTTAAATATTTCTCAAATTCTATAGCCACTTCATTTATACATAGTGATAATATTAAATAGTTAAATTCAAGTGTCTGCTTTGACAATCATCCAATAATTATTACAATAAATAACGTATCCGATATTTTATTTCATAGATTTTTATACAAGTATTCTCGATAACATAATGTAATTTTAATAAACTGTTCATTTAGGTACATACAATTATTTTGTAGTTCCAATTGGTTTCAATCTTTACTCTGTATAATATCCTATATTAGGATAGTTAAATATTAAAAATAAATTTATTGCCACCAGCTCGCTTACATCACTAACATTTCCCTGAACACCATTAGCAATCCCGCTTTCTGTTAATAAATTCATTTCACTATATACTTATGAGAGTCGAATGAAATATTTTTAGTCTAACTAAAACACACTCAGCATTTTTTCAAAGTGAAGAAAACGCATAGAACACTAGGTGTTAAATCCGACGAGTAAAGTGCGCATTGGAACAATTTTAAATCAAATATTTCTATTTTGTATTAGTTATCAGTCGCTTCAAAAACGATCGATTTCCTCACGGTACAGATGTTTATACGCGCTGTAAAGTAAACTTCTTAGTATCCCAGATTTTCACGTAGTCGTAAACGCTTCAATGATGGATGTTTCTTCTTTATGTAATCACTAATATCGTGTGCCGTTTGATTCGATTAGCGCTTTTGTTTTGCCGTCACCATTCTCAGTAAGTCACCCTGAGCGAGGAAGACCGTTAAGATTAAAATCTCCAGTTAACGTTCTTGTAGAGTGCTATCAACGAAACTTTATGAAGTTTGACGCTCCTTCTTTCCTTTACAAATATAAAACAAAAAATATGACAAAAATGCACACATTGGTCTTCTATTTCAACTTTTATAAAATTTCAAATAATCAAATTGCTAAATTTTTTTTTCTAAAACGTAGCATAGCACGAAAATAGATGCAAATGACTAACGTTTGGAAAAATGAGCTAGCGCTATCTGTTGCAAAAATGCAGGATGTCTTTCCCGACATCCAATAAATATTTTTAATAATAAACAAATTGTGATTCCAATAAAAATATAGTAACCTCGTTTCCATTTGTATGCCTGACGTATATGACAAAAGTAGGCCAATATAAAAAAAATAGAAATTTAGGAACACTAAACATGTCTTATTTAGTTGTAAGAGATTATATATCAACTGAAATGCGAAATGGAAGAAGTTTACTACTTATTTTCTCACCGACTAAGCTCCATAAAGAAAGTAAATATGAATGTTTATGTATTAAAACAGAACGTGCCAATTAGAGAGACAATAAGTCAAAACGAAACGATATGGTCAGATATTAGAGTTAATAGGAAAGCGATTCAAACCATCGCCGGTATCAATTTGATTTATGATAGCAGTATTTTTATTCTGGTAATAATGTTTTTAAATTATAATAAAGTAAATCTATAACGCATATGAGATATTCCAAAATATTTTTTGTTGATGTAAATATTTATGGAGACATTATCGTATCATTAAAAATTCATGTTAATAACTTGTTTCACATTAATTTATATTCGCGCGTCAGTTTCCCATTACAATTCTATCTATTCTATATCATTACTTCCCCCAGAGTAAATATTAAAAATACTGTTTACGTTGCTCCCCTTAATGTACTCGTATATAGCTCACTCACCTTTACATAACATTCCTTGAATATAATTTTAACGCGTGTAATTGGCGAAAATGATATTATTTATTTTAATTTGTGTTTCTTTTGCTAGTTCAAATTTGGTGCCAGTAAAACAAGATTTTTCTATTAAAAAATGTTTAAGAAATATAGTCCAGGAGTACTTCGAAGTGACTGATTTAATTATAATAGATGTGGAGTTTATTGAAATCGATTTATTATATCCTGTTGTAATTAGCAATAATGTAAATACGAAAATGAAAGTTTATTGTTTTAGAAGAGTCGATGTTTATCTAATTGAAGCAAAAGCAGATCGCTTCGAGGCTAAATTCGAATATCTATCATCAATGCAAATGTGGAATTCAAGAGCCAAGTTTATATTATTAATGCACGACTATGACAAGCAAATATTTAATGTTTTAGCAAAATATATGGTATATAATGTGGTTGTAATGAATATGGAAAATAATATGCTAACTGAGATAAGTTCCTACTTTCCGTACGCTGCTCTTGACGCGTTTACTCCTCAGATACATTCCGATATTATCAGCATTTGTAAAAATGGATTTATTGGAAACTTAACAAGCTTATTCTTAAATAAATTGCCTAAAATATGGTCAAATACAACAGTCAGAGTAGAATATCTGCCTTTGGAGCCTTACGTCATGCTTAATGGTGATCACCTTAGCGGTATAGAAATCAATTTGCTAACTTTAATTGCTGATCAAATGAAATTTAAAATAAACTTTATTCGTTTCGATGGTGGCGGTTGGGGGGAAAAACTGCCCAACGGCACTTATACAGACGTTTTTGGAGATTTTGAAAACAACAAATGTGACTTAGGAGTTGGAATATTCCACGCGAATCCAGAATATTTAAAAGACTTTGACATGACTTTCAGTTACTTAGGCGATGATTTAGTTTGGATAGTGCCGAGAGCTAAACTTTTACAACCTTGGGCGAAACTAACTCGAATTTTCGACAAGGTATCGTGGATATCAATACTGGTGACGCTGATACTAATGACGATCTCATTTTACATTATATCGTATAGAACATCCGATGAAAAAAAAGTATGGAACAATTTCGTAGTAATTTATTGTACGTTAATAGCAACTCCTATTACAAGAGCGCCCCATACTCTTAGAGTTAGATTAGTTTTTATATCTTGGTGTGTATTTTGTTTGATTTTAAAAGCAGATTTTGATGCAAGTTTTATATCAACACTGACAACGAATTCCTATGAAAAACAGATAGAAACACAGGCTGAAATGGTAAAATCAAATTTAAAGTTAGGATTTTTCTATGAATTGATGAATTTGTACAGAGACTCTGATAATGAAAACGATATTTACATCTATAAGCATGTCGAACTTTGTTCAATGGACAATAGTTGTTTAAACAGAGTAGCTTTTAATAGGGATTACGCAACAGTAAGGCCCATAAGAAAAATAAATCATTTGCTGGAAACAAATTATTCAACGTCTGAAGGTCCAACACTTTATGTATTAAAAGACAAAATTTTCAGAGATGTATTAAATATGTACTTTAGAAAAGGTTATCCAATTTTTCCTCAATTCAACAGATACCTAATTTACGCCACTAGCTCAGGTTTTGTTAATTATTGGGAATCTATGACATCTCACATTATTAAATTGAAACGCAATGTTTATTTAAAAAAATCTTCCTTAAGAACAAGGAATGTTTTAAATTTAACACAATTAACCAGTAGTTTTGTTTTGCTAATGTTGGGTTTGGGAATTTCTCTTGTATGTTTCTGTTTAGAAATAGTCATTAAATTTAAAAAAACTGTTCACGTCAAAGAATAATGTATGTACATAAACACGTTTACCAAGTATTTGTATTTAATACATATATTCCTAGATAATATCCCGTTCCAAACAAAGATTGAGTTGCTGAAGAAGTTATATTTTCTATATCTTCAAAGGTCGTTTATTAATAAGTATGAAAAGATCAATCAATTATACTGAATTGATCTATAAATTTGTAGCAATTTTGGTTTCTAGGATAAGAGTGCATTGAAAACAAATTTTTAGGTATATGTCAAAGTATTTTAATGTCGTGTTATGGTCTAATTGAATAGTTTTTGAATTTGTGCAAAGACAAAAGAAAATGGAATGTCAAATACAGACAAATGACCAATTCCAACATATCCTTTTGTTCGAGTTCAATAGAGGAGTTAATGCTTCGGAAACCACTAGAATCATTCATATCGTTTACGGAGAAAACATTTTTGGGGAAAGTACAGCGCGGGAAAGGTTTTCTCGATTTAGTGCTCTTTTGACATAAATAATTCTCAACTTTCGGAAAGACTGTGATGATTTTGATGAAAAATGGTTCAATTCATGTTGATCGACATCAATTAACTCAAGAATTGGCTATTGTATGTATTATAACCAATCGACCATAATACTACATTTGCATTGCACGAGTAAAATTTAAAAATTAGATGTTTACTGCCACATTTTTGAGAGAATACAACAAGAGTTAGTGTGTCAACGTCCATGTCCCTTTGTTAGCTCGTCATCGCTTATGTCATAAAAACGACCATTTTTATTCTACATTGTTACTGGAGACGAAAAGTGATTTCTTCGTGTTTACGCATCGAGAATAGAAAGCAATGGCTTAGCTCTAACAAATAGACAACTTGCAAAAGTTGATACTCACCCGAATAAGCTGATGTTGTAAATCTGGTGAAACGAAGAGGGCGTCGTCTTCTATGAATTATTTTCGAGGTATTTAACCATCACTGCTGAGATTTACTATTAACAACTCCATCTATTCAAGGCCACAATTCAAGACAAAAAACGCTCGCTCTCATATTGCTAATATTACAAAAGCAGCTATTCAAGAACTCGGTTGTAAGGTCATTCTACATCTGCCTTATTTTGCTAATCATACTCCGTCAGATTTTCATCTCCTCTCTCTATCAAAAAATCTTTGAGAAATTTTCTTTAATAATGATGTTCTTTTTCACTTCCGAACTACCGGATTTCTTCAGGCATGAATCGGAAAATTGTTAGATTGTTGAGAAGCGATAGCATTCTACGAACTTATGCATCAACCTGATATATTGACCATCTTCTTAGATAACCTTTTGCCATGTTTTGATAAGCTTCATAATTCCTCATTCGTAGAAAAACATATCTTTTTCGATGAAAAATTTTACAAAGTGAAGATTCACAGCCTCATCCGGGTCAAACACAAAAAAAAGGAGTTTTGAAATGAACGAAATTCTAAAGGTGAGCGTAACAGCACATCCCATCCAAGATCCAATAATTTTTGACAGACGATCAAACATGTGTTGGTTTTGCGTTGTCGTGATGAAATACTACTTCCTTACGACTAACGAGCTCTGAACGTTCCTGGATAATGGATTTACTCGAAGTGTCCAATTACCGATAATTCACACTTAAATTAATTTTATCGACTCTGATAGCAGCTCGAATATCGCGACTTTTAAAATCCTACCACAGTGAGATCATAAATAAATATTTGCTATTTTAAGCAGCGTTTTCAGTATGCAGATATACAAAGCGGATAAGATCGGTTAAATATAAATATAAATTACTATTCATTCCGCATTAGTATTCGGTTAATTATATACAATACGTTTTAGGAAATCCAGGAGAGTGTAATATGTAAACCACAGATTAATTAACAAAGAAAGTAGAAAATTATCATTAAATTTATTATTATTATTATTTCCCCACGCAAATCTTTAACATTTTTTGAAGTAGCTTTTTAGTTAAACACAATTTCGAAAATATTATTTTTTAAATAAATATTTTCATGGGCTCCAGTAGGCATCCCAAGGAACAATTTTTAAATTTCGCGGGTGTTTTAAGTTGCCCAAGGAAAAAATAACTACATCTAAAATTATATTTTATTTTATTATAGCATGAATATTAATAATTAAGGTGTATATTTCAAAATCAAAATTAAAACGAAAACCGTACGCATTAAAAACATGTTATTTCCTAATTTCTTGAATGAATTGAAATCATAGCTAACCTTTATTTTTACTACTACCAACTCAAAACTTCCGCGTAATTTAAAAATTGTTCCTTGGGATCAGTAGTCAATTCACAATAGTAATATGCAGTTCTTACTTTCATTACAATCGTTAATGATTGCTATGAAAGTTAAAAGTCGCGTTCTACAATTCTTAAGCCAATGTAACTCATTTGACCATTAAATAATAAACATGCAACTTATTCAAAGGCATGTTTTTCTTTGCGTAAATATTCTATATAGAGAACGAAACCACAGGAAAACCAGCAATAGAACTGTGGCTCTTTCATCCAACCGTTTTGTGAAGCGCTATTTAATGTACTTGGAGAGCATGCATCTAGCCTGTTCTATATTAGCATTACCCTTGAAAATTATCAGAGGTAGCAAGTATTTCCCATCAGCAGACGCACAAGCAAGAACAAGTCGAATCTCTACCTGAATCTATCTTTTTCGCCTACTGTTTTCACACGAGTTAGATCACTAGTAAAAACATTTTAATAATAATTAAAATAATAATATTCTAGGTACAAATAAATCCACACCAAATAATTCAAATCCTGTTGAAGAAGCTGTTGCGAAGTCAAATATTTTTTTAAAAAAACACTAATAGCAAATTTATTCTCTATATTTTCTGCTTCTCGTGCTATCATATAGCTCGAGAAGCAGAATAATAATAACAACGAGCACAAAACAACGAAAGTAATTTTAGAAAATAAAGTTGTAATTAAAAGAAAAAGAAAAATATATAAAACGCCTCTGAAAATAATACGACTTGCAAGATTAGTTTAGCAGTATCAATTTTAGTTTTTAATGGTAACTGAATGATCTTTTAGTAACTGATTTAAATTAACTGATAGGCCATGCCACCAGTTATATGTAACAATTGAGCAATTTTAACTGAAATTGCGTTTGAAATGAGCAATATCATGACTAGGATACTTATGAAATCTTTTCTATGAGCATTAGTCTAGCATACATTCATACATTAGTATAAAACTATTTATTGGATGCGAAGGTGTATTTAAATTTTGTCGCGTAATAGCTATAATATAAATCATTAGCAACACAGTCTATATGACTTTTGACATCGCAATTATTGATAAATCAGAGCATTTAAATATACTTATACTCTTGAATTCGCTTGCTATAACGCGTTTTTCGGTAACGCAAGCATACCAAGTTGTCAGTTACATGTGTTTCATATTTGCTGGTCTGTTACAATTGGTATAATTATTGTGGATCTATCGGTTCGTAGTTTAATCGTTTAATATATTCCGAGGTAAGTTTTGTAAAATACAAAATTGTTAGATTTGTGAATATGTTTTTGACATATTCCCAAAGGAAAAAGTCATACAGGACCAGGTCGATGTTAATGTACAATCAAAACTTATTTGAATTTACGCGCTATTGTTGGTAACTTTTAGTGAATGTAGATTAGCAATATTGTATAAGAAGGAAGTTGAACTTTGTTTTGTAATGTGTATTAAATAAAAAGTATAAAATAAAATACTTTATTTCCTTCATTAGTACAATACGCTTTAAAGTCAACAATCGATACACAAAATGAGGCGCCCGGGAAATATGTTCATCAAAATGTTCATCGATGCGTTAGCAGTGTGCGCTATGGCATTATGTCGCACTGAAACAGTTTCAGTGCGACAGATGGTTGCAGTAGTTGAGCCCTGAAGATGTCCCATATGAGTGGGTACGAAACGTCGGCAGTTATACCAGTGACGCAGTTCCAGCCCAGAAGAAGATAGTATGATTGACCAGATTAATACATAGTGATGTTTGTGGGCCAATAAAAGACGGCAAAAGGTACTTTTTGACACTGATGATTATATGAATTTTGAAATGATATTTTTATTAGAATAAAAAAGTAAAATGATGAAGTATTTTCAGGAATATGAGGCCTTAGAAACAGCAATGTTTACTCTGAAAATACCAAAATTAAAGTGACAGTGCATCTGTCAGGTACATTTACAGAGTTTTATAGGAATATAGGCGTTATGATTAAATACACAATCCCTTATACTCCTGATTAAAATGGAGTTGCCAAGTGATATAATCATACTCTTATGAAAAAAGCTCAATGTATCATCATGAATTCAAATTTAAATAAATATTTTTGGGGTGAAACAATCCAAGCACGTCCGTTATGCAGAAAACTCTAGCAAATTTAAGGATTTTTGTTTGCGAAGCTTGTGCATATATTCCAATAACAAGAAAATACTTAAAAAGCAAATGTATTCTAAATATATTAGATAAATTTGATATGTAAAATCGTAAGAGTATAAAAACTTCAATAGGGCCAGGATTAAAATTACAAGAAACTAACATATTGACTACATAATCGTATTGAGAGTTAAAAGACAGAATAATGTATCTTATGTTAGAATCAAGACCAGATTTGAATTTTACTGTAAATTATTTTAGTCGATATCAGAATTGTGCTTCAGAAACTCGTAACTATTTTAAAAGTATTTTAAAATATCTTAAAAATACAATAGATTTTCGATTAATATATTTAAGAAATGCAAATGTTGATGTTTTTGGTTGGATGTACAGATGAAGACTAGGAAAATGATTCAGACAGACGCTCAATTACTGGTTATTTATTTAAAGTGTTTAATAATACGGTTTCTTGGGTAACTACAAAGCTACCAGTTCTTGTCTCTATCGTCGACTGAGGCGTAATATGTATTCCTATATAATGCTCTAACAAAAGCTATTTGGCTTAAGTGGTTAATGTTAGATTTAAATATAGATGTTGGTACTGTAGAGATATACTATTGTGGGCAAAAAATAGTAAGACTTTGTTCATAATTTTTAAATTCTTAATTTATTCTTCCAAATCTATTTCGTCCCCCTCAAAGTAATCCCCCCTGGCCCCAATACACTTATGCCAACGTTTCTTCCAATTCTCGAAACAGTTGTTAAAGTCAATTTCAGGAATAGCCTTCAATGCGCGTAGCGATTCACGTTTAATGTCTTCAATTGACTCAAAACGGTTTCCTCAGGCGAATACGGGGGTTGCGGCACGATATTGGTTGAAAATTTGGCGAAAAACTCACGAAGAATTAATGCAGTATGCGACGGTGCATTATCGTGGTGTAAAAACCAAGAGCTGTCGGCCCATAATTCTGGCCTCTTTTTACGAATAGCATTGCGCAAACGACGCATAACACTCAAATGGTATTCTTTGTTGACAGTTTGGCCAGTCGGAATGAATTCAGAGTGCACCACACCTCGATAATCGAAGAAAACTGTCAACGTAACCTTGATTTTTGACTTGCTTTGACGTGATTTTTTGGGCTTCGGCTCACCTTTGATTCGATATTCGGCCGATTGATCGTCTGTTTCCGGGTCATAAGCGTAGATCCAAGTCTCATCTCCAGTTATGATGCCTTTCATTTTGTCTTGATAGTCGGAAAGCATTGTTTCACAGACGTCAACGCGACGCTGTTTTTCGAAAAAAATGAGTGATTTTGGAACAAATCGTGCTTTCACTTTTCTTAGACCCAAATGATCTTTCAAAATGGTTTTCACTGATCCTTCCGATATTCCAACGATGCCAGTAAGGTCTCTGACTGTTAATCGTCGATTCTCAAGCACCAATTCCTTGATTCTATTGACGTGTTGATCATTAGTTGATGTTGATGGCCGTCCTGGACGTGGTTCGTCATCAACGTGTTCTCGACCCTCTTTGAATAATTTGTACCAATCAAAAACACTTACTCGCGACAAACAATTATCACCGAAGGCCTTTTGCCACATTCTGAACGTTTTGGCACCAGAAATTTGATTCCGTACACAAAATTTAATGGAAGTTCTTTGTTGAATAATTTCACTCATTGTAAAAATCGCCGAATGCACTTTTTGTACTTCAGAAAGACAAGCGTATACTAAACACTAATGATTATTTTGATGTGACATTTGGCACAGATGTCACTGACAGTCATACCAACCTAGAAAAAAATATTTCGACGAATGGGTTTTCGCGCGAAATTTAAATTAAAAAGTCTTACTATTTTTTGCCCACAGTAGTAAGTATGAGGATAATCAGGCATTCAATAACATTGCAAAAGATCTCTTATGGCGGGTTTACACTATGCATAGATTAGTGGCGCCAGTAACAATTGTCGCGCCAGTAAATTTAAGTTGCGTGTATAAACATCAACTGGCGTACAATTCAAAACTTTGACTTGTACGCCAGTTGATGTTATATACACGCAACTTTAATTTACTGGCGCGACAATTGTTACTGGCGCCACTAATCTATGCATAGTGTAAACCCGCCATTAGATCATAAAAGAATTAAGCACATACATATTAAGTATTACTTTATTAGGAATGAAATATAAAATAATGTTATAAAGCTTGACAAAAGGCCTTGCTGCATAACAATTTATATTTTTGCGAAAGGAAATTAGGAGTATTAAATTTAAAATGTTATACTTCTAACAGTGTTTTGATTGGGGAGGGGTGGGGTGATGGACAATCGAAACATGTTTGAATTTACGCGCCATCGCTAGGTACTTTTAGTGCATGTAGATTAGCAATATTGTATAAGAAGGAAGTTGAATTTTGTTCTGTAATGTGTTAAATAAAAAGTATAAAATAAAATACTTTATTTCTTTCATTAGTACAATACGCTTTAAAGTCAACAATCTATACACGAAATGAGGCGCCCGGGAAATATATTTATCAAAATGTTTATCGATGCGTTAGCAATGTGTGCTGCGGCATTATCCTGTTGTAAATAAACACTTCTGATGAATTGAATTCACTATTACAGTTACATCGTTTTCTTAAAAAAATATGGCCCGATTATACCAGAGCTATAATCATACCAAACTGTTACAAGCTCGCAGTGTCTTCTATAGGTGTTGCGAGAACGTGAGTAGCGAAAGTTCTGTTTGTTTATTGAACCAATTTAAGTGAAAATGAGCTTGATCGCTCATTATTACCACATTTAGGTTCGCTTCAAACAGCACTTAAATACGTACTGTGAAGTCTTCTCGTTGCATTTTATATGAATGGAAGTTTAAATCAAAACGTAAAATTTTTCTCATGGTTCATCTGTAACTCGCATACGTGACGTGCGGATCGACTCGAGCTTCTGGCGATGTTTTCAGTTTCTGCTAGTTCTGATCACTTTTTACTCATCATCATGAGCAGGTAACATTTTACCTGTTACCCCCCACTCTCTCAAAAAAACAAATTATATATCTCCTGTTGCCCTACCAGTACTATCAACTGTGTTCTAGGCATTCGAAGAATATTGTTTATCACAAGTCGCCTTGTATAATGTTTATCAATAAAACATTTTTCTTCGCTACCATGTTGCATGTCATAGTGGGCCTACCTGTACATTATTTTAATTCAGCAGGTAATACGCTTCTTGACTTAAGTGCTTTTATTTTCTGTTAATATTGTATTTAATTGCATTGTTTGTTTCTAAATATAAATAAATAAAATAGGTTATATGTATGACCAATTTCTAGTTGCTGCACTAGACGCAACAAAATGGCAACATCCATTATTACCTAAATCGGTCATCAGTTGCTCAGTATATATATTTTAAGAACGTGAGAACGACACTTTTGTCAACTTAGATTTAAAAAGTTAATGATGTATCTAATAAGTACTAATGTAGTTGTTAAATTTTCATATGCTTAAGATACTACGTTCGATTTGTACCCTGATCTATAACAATAATGATTGTCGAATTGTCCCTCATATTCAAGTTAGTTAATTTCACTACTATTTCAAAGATGGCTGTAGCTTAGTCATCAATTTAATTGCGTTGAGTATATGTAAATTAGTAACAGCACACATGACAATAAAAATGAATTGAAAATGACAAGTTATAATTTAACCTAAAATGTTTATATTTTTCTACAGAAATTAAAAAATGAGACATGGCTAAAATTTTGAAAACAATTACTTATTACTCGGTTCTAGTAATTTTTTTTTCAAATAATTGCTTTAGTAACGAGTACAAATGTATTCAGAAAACGGAATGCCTCTGCGAATTCGAGAATAATTTTTTAAACATAACGCAAATCCACAGCAATTTTACAAATGGTGATATCATATATTCTTTCAGTGGATGCAACAAAAATACCACCTTTGAAGGATGTAAAAACGGAAAGGTCTGTTTTGAAAAAAGACAAATTCATAATATTATATATTAACATTTTAGTTTTGTAAATACAACAGTACTGAAAAGAAAGGAGAATTGTTAGGCAGTCATCTAAATTTTATGCCTTTTGGAAATCTACATGGTGCATATAATATTGTATTTTTGTAAGTATTTATCAATTTAGAATTCGTACAACAAAATATAATTAAAACAGTGAGTATTAGTAGACCGTTTCAAATTTTGAGGTCATGTTAATACTTTATGTAAATGTGCATTGTTCAAAGTTTGAGTACTTATATACAAAAAAAAATTGATCAATTACTTAAATATAAGAAAGAAATTATATAATTTATAATCATTTCATATTTTACATTTCCATCAATTGCAAAATAGATAAGTAAATGGTTACAACAGGAATATAAATTTAAGCAACATATAATTTTTAAGTTAGTATTGAGTGGTAGGTGCTTACAGAGCTTTTCAAAACATTTGCTTGTTACAAACATTCAAGCTCATTACATTCTCAAAGTATTTGAAGTCCAATTCACAGATAATTTAATTTTCTTTCCTATTCATTATTCTGTATAAATATTGACTATTACTACATGTTTGTTGAGAGAGTGATTTCTACTGTACTGTATAAAAAATTATCAGTTGATCTAATTTTTGGAAGCAAGGTTAGCAGATGCATGTTTGCAAATAATTAAATGTATTTGTGTTGTATATATGATAATATTCTGTTTTCTATTATAAAATACGTTTTTTCAGTAATTGTACTGCTACTCACATATCTTATTAATTTTTCTTTTGAAAAAGGTATTTTCGTACAAGCCTAAAGTTATCAATAGTACATCCAATATTTAAAAATGCATTAAAAGTTTGTTAACAATTTACAAGACACGCGACAGTATTATAAATTAATTAACTCAACTTAATTTACTTTCTTCAAATTAGCATGGTTTTTGTAGAGATAGAGGCATTGATACAGCATTTTTTGATTACCTGAGGACAGTTTATCTATCATTGGACAAAGGTCAGTCACACCTTGGAATATTCGTTATGTCGAAGGTGTTTTCACCTTGTCGATTATATTTTACTATATAAACTGGATCAATACAGTATTATCAGAATTGCAAATAAATTGTGTATTATGAGAATTGCATGGTGTATTACAGGAACTGCAAATAAATATTTCCAATTTTATCTTTCAAACTGTAATGAGGGTTAAATTTTGAGTTTGTCAATCAGACTATATCGATGTAAACAGTGGTGTATACCAAGAATTAATCTTGGAATGCACAATATTTTTAATCTTCATAAATGACCTCCCAAACATCTTAAATAACAGACCGAATTTCTCTTCACGCCGATGCTGTAAGCATAATTATAAGGCCTGTAAATGTGACTCTATGAGACTTTTGATTTTGGTTCTTCTAAAGTCCTTAAGTATTAACCAACGAAAACCTTAAAAGGCTTTCACATATTAATGGAATCTGCAGTACCTTGGCTAAGGAGTGTTCCATCCTAAAGCAGCTTCGTAGAACCTGCAGTTTGAATACTCTGCTTACCTCTTATCATTCAAATTTTGTTTTCTGTATGTTTATCATATTATACATTGGGGGCTGTCTCCAAAGGTTAGTAGTGTATTTCTTATACAAAAAGGGTTTTGAAAATTATCTTTAAATTGAACTATAGAGGTTCCTGTAACGCACACTTTCAATCAGTTTATTACTAACCTTTTATTATAATTACATAATGGATATATTATGTTTTCTTTTTTAAAATAAAAGCCCTTTTTCAAGTAGTAATATAAGTTATATTTGTAATACACAGACTGACAATTATTTATTGCCTGCTTGGAATGCGAAAAAATATTTCAAAAAGAAACTTATTTCATAGTATATATATGTATTTGAATAATAACTTCCCTTATATGGTACTGTTAGAGTATTATTAATTAGAGTATTTTTAAAAGAATTCTTAAACAGTATCTTCTTGTAATAAATTGTTGTTTAAATAATTTTTTTGGTATCAAAATAACATAATAATATCATTAGATCTTTCTGTTCATTATATTTCTTGCATTACTACTATAGTGCTTTGTTGTCACATATTTCTGGCTTGTATATGTATATATATAAACACACACACACGCACGCGCGCATACACGCACACACGCACGCGCGCGCGCACACACACACACACACATGTGTATTCTTGTATATTTTAATTTTTTTTGCTTTTCAAATGAAACTGATTATTATTATTAAGGTAAATGCTACTTCTGCTCTTCACATTAGTAGTGTTTGCACATTTGATAAAAGAAATGTGTAATTTATTAACCTTAGTCGTGACCAGGAGGAAAAATCACTTTTTCCACAAACTGTACTACTGCTCACAAATATAATATTATTGATAAGTAATTTATATGGTTTTAAAATATTTAAATATACGGCGAGAGCCGCCTGCAAAAGTCGAGTTTGGCACAAAAATTTCTATTCAAGTAGTTAATATAAAGAATATTTGGGAAATGTATAATAATAGTGTACTTTTACTCAAACATTTTCAAAAACTTTATTTCGTCACTTTTAACGTTTTAAACTTTTATCAATTGTCTCTCTTCCGCAAACTTAGCGGACGGATTACAGCCGTTACTTGCTGACCACCGAATTACACTCTGTATACGGTTTAAGAAGGTAACAAAGTGACAAAACGCAGGCATAATATAAAATCGTCAAAGGTATAGTATTTCTAAAATCTCAACGCTTTCGAGAAAAAAAACATGCATTTTGTATGCACTGTTTGATGACGGATAATTTACAAACTTTAAATGTTATATCTAAGTCTTTTTATATGAACTGCATTAAAGTACATGTACATCGTACGGTTTGTCTTTACTGATACGATATGAACTATATCATATTATCTCTGACACTAAATTTATATTATTTATATACTAGATAGATCGAACTTAATATATTAAAAATTCTAACCGAAAATAAACAATTTCATATTTAAAGAATGTTTAAATCTCTGTTGACTGGAAAGTACATTAGATTCATTCTACTAAAACTTAATGACGTATCGACACAGTATAAGCATACCCAAAGCAGCACTAAAAAGACGAGCGCATTCGAGTTTTATATAACAAGCAAAATGGTAATTTAAACAAATGAGTTTATTTTTTATTTAAACGTATTATTTATTTCAATATATTTACAAAAAACCAACAATAATGTATTAAAAAATTTTAATAAGTTTTTGTGTAAAAGTGCAGATTTGTAATAACAAACCTATTTACAGGTAATTGTAAGTACCTAAAGCTGATAAAAACAAATCTACAATGTTCCACATGGCATAATAAAATTACATTTGTAATGGGCAATATCTGGTCTTGCTGTATTTGTTTTATTTGAACGTTTTACGAAGAAAGTATCATTGTCAGTTTTCACAAAAGAGTTTCTTATATGTAAATTAACGCACGTGCTTAAATATTCCTGTTGTATTTATAAAACTCATCTGCGATAGTAGAGACAATAAAGTGTTTGCGTATTACTGTTAAACGATACCAGAAATTTTGCCGTTTTTGATTTATTGTATTTCTTATACCTAAAATTGATAAATATGGTGAGTGTCTAAAATATATCTAAAACAAAGCTCTTATATTTAAAAGTATTGGTTAAAGCATCTGGACAACATGACCTCATTGGAAAAAATTCAATTCTCCCTAAACTGTTCCTCTAATATGTTGCTTCTAAATGATTTGAAGAATCAGTATTGTAAACGAATAATCCATAATCCATATTGCATACTTTAGAAATATTTAAAATTATTTTCATATCTAATGAAAATATATACGTTTCAATAAATTTAGAAAATTTAATTTAAATTACCGCTAAAGGGATCATAAAATGCGTGACATTTTTGGGTATTCTTATGCTGTGGTATCGGTAAGGAAAAACATCAAATGTATGTGCTTATGTATGTATAGAGTATATACATATATGGAGTATTACTTGTAGAATTTAAAAAATCGCTATTTCATAGCAATAATAATTCATGACTTCATAATCCCTAACTGCCTAAAATCATTAGTAAGTATACTGGCAGGCCACCAGCTATTTAAGACAAGGATTTCTAATTTAAGTTTTAGACGCTTGCGTGATAAGCCAGTTTATTGATATTAATCCTTAATTTATTTTATTTATACGAGGGTAGCCGTTTATATTTCGGGACTGGCAACACTGTTAGTGTTGCCTCTGATCTGATGATTGCATCATGAAGTTTGTCATTTTTGACAATATATTTACCTCGACAGTTTTATTATCCCGTCGCTATTTCTATTGTTGACAGTAACTTAAAATTTTTGTCAGCGAAAAAATGGAATTAACTCGCGAACATTTTCGTGCAATTATTTTTCATAACTTTCGGCGTGGATTATCCCAACAAGAATGCATCGACGAGCTGAATTCTTTATATGGCGATGAAGCACCATCGAAAACTACAGTATATCGTTGGTATAGTGAATTCAAATTTGGACGGCGTTCTTTGGATGATGAATTTCGTGAAGGTCGTCCCACAAATGTTGTTGTGTCGGAAAACATTAATGCAGTGTCTGAATTGATAATGCAGAACCGTCATGTGACATACCGTGAGATCGAGGCATCTCTAGGTATTAGTAACACCAGCGTGCATAAGATCTTGCATGAACATTTATACGTTAGGAAGCTATGTTCATGTTGGGTACCACATAATTTGACAATCGCTTAAAAAGTACTCGCGTCGATTGGTGTCAAGAAATGCACAAAAAATACAATGGCGGTGCTCCAAAGAACATTTATAAAATCGTCACAGGTGATGAATCTTGGATCTATAAGTATGAGACCGATAGTAAACAGTAGTCGACTGTGTGGGTATTCCAAGGTGAGCCAAAACCAACAAAAGTTGTTCGCGCTCGAAACACATCAAAATAAATGGTCGCTCGTTTTTTCGGAAAAACCGATCACGTTGCAACTGTGCCTTTAGAGACTTGTAGAACGGTCAATTCCGAATGGTACACAACTATTTGCCAAAAGTTTTTGAAGAAATAAGGAAAACAAATCGAATACGACAGATCATTCTCCACCATGACAATGCGAGCTCTCACAGGTCGGTTCAAACAATTGAACGTTTGACCGGGCAAAACATTGAATTGATGAGCCATCCTCCGTACAGCCCTGATCTAGCACCCTATGATTTCTTTTTGTTCCCAGACGTGAAGAATAAACTTCGTGGTCAACGATTTTCTACGCCGGAAGAGACAGTTGAGTCATTCAAAATTCATGTTTTGGAAATACCTCCTTCACAGTGGCAGCAATGCTTTTCGGATTCGTTTAAAAGAATGCAAAAATGCATTGATTTTCACAGAGAATATTTTGAAAAGCAATAAAACTATTTTCGATAATAAAATTTTTTTTGTTTGCTGTTCCCGAAATATGAACGGCTACCCTCGTATATACCAATATAATATTGTTTTAACTACCAATTGCCCAGCTTGCATTGCCTGTTAGCTCTTATATTAGTTTACTAATATCTCTTCCTGAACATTTCCATGTTGTTTTCGCACTATAATTGACATTTAAGATGAAGAAAATTAAGTTAAATAATTTAGAAACTAACCCAGACACATTAAGGCACTATATAATTAAATTATATACCAAGTTTACTTTAGTCTAACAATTTATAATAGTATAATGCTTTCATTGTCATTTAATAATATTTATATGTTTAACTATGTATATTTTTCAGGAACACTAGCAACACAATAACTTTAGTATGCACACCAGAATTTAATCAGACAGTGTTTTCAGTACAAGAAGAATTAAATAATGTAAGTATTTATATTTTCATTTATCATTATACAATAAAAATGATTTTAGAATTTCTACATATTTTCACCACACGCTTGTTTACTGTCGCATCCTATTTCTGGCGGCTTGAGTACAGGATCTGTATTGATTATATTATTCCTTATTGGATGTATATTATATTTTGTTGGAGGTGCAGTTGTATTACATTGTATAAGAGGTGCTCGAGGAAAAGAAATGATACCAAATATAGAATTTTGGCAAGATTTGCCGAACTTAATTAAGGTATGTACATTTACATATACACTACAGGCCATAAGTGAGGACTCACTTATCATAAATAACAAAACACTTTATTTTAGACACATCCCTTAGACTTTTACCTGTTTTGGTGAGAATAATTGAAATAATAGTTGTAAATGTAATTCTGAGAAGGATTATTCGGATTATTATTATAAATTAGATAAATATTTGTTTCTGAAAAATATTGTAAATCCTTTTAATAGTTTTATGGCGTCTATTTAATAGAAATATTTTATATACCCCAATAAATTTAATAGGGTTTACAACGCAATATTATTATAATGGTATTAGGAATTCATAGTAAACTATTAAGCAATTTAAAAATTAGTTTTCGTGCAGCATTTATCCGAGTATTTGAGAATAGACGTAAAAGTAACTTATAAAAATGCCGAAAAGAAAGGAACATAGCGAAGAAACTCGTAGTTCTATAATAACGCTACATGGTGAAAAATTTTCACTGCGGCAAATAGCCCAAAATTAAATTTATCTTATCACGCGGTGCAAGGAACAGTGAAACGATATTCACAAAGTGGATCATTACAACCAATAAAACGTTGCGGAAGGCCAAGGGTAACTACCAGACAAGAGGATTTACGCCTAAAAATACTATCAAAACGAAATAGGCGCCTCACAGCTCCTCAGCTTCGAGCGGAGCTGAATGAAGGCCGTCGAAAGCCGGTGTCGCTGACTAGTGTACAACGACGTTTGACAAAGGCGGGACTACATGGGAGTATTGCAGCTCGAAAACCATTATTGAATCCACGAAATCGTAAAAAACGGTTACAATGGGCCCAGGACCATCAACACTGGGACATGTAAATGTGGAAGCAGGTGTTATGGACAGATGAGTCAAAGTTCCAAGTGTTTGGTAGTAATCGACGAGTTTTCGTTCGAAGACAAGTGGGTGAAAGGATGTTACCCGAATGTGTAGTGCCAACTGTTAAACACGGGGGAGGTTCTGTGCTTGTTTGGGGATCCTTTTCCTTTGATGGTGTCGGAGATTTGTACCGCATTGGAGGCATTTTAAAAAAGGAGGGGTACCTGATAATTTTGGAGGAATATGCAATTCCGTCTGAATTAAGGTTAATTGGTGAAGGTTTTCACCTACAACAAGATAATGATCCCAAACACACTTCCCAACTTTGTAAAAACTATGTGAATCAAAAAGAGGAGGAAGGGGTGCTGATAAATATGATTTGGCCACCAGAATCACCCGATCTCAACCCTATCGAATTACTGTGGGATGAATTAGATAGAAACGTGAGAGAAAGCTGTCCACAATCGCAGAAACAGCTTTGGGAGCAACTTACAAGGGTGTGGAATAATTTACCAATGGATACGCTCCAGAAACTTGTATCGCGGTTTCCTAATATTTGTAAAGAAATCATTAAGCGCAGAGGTGGATACTTCGACGAAAGACGAATATGATAAGAAATTCTACAGAATATGTTGGAATTATTTTATTTTATAAGGAAAACTGTTCAATTTTCCCGTAGATATAGTTTTGTAGAAATATACGTTTTGTTTCACTAAGCGTGCATGTTTTTTTAAAATTTCATCTATTGATCCCTCACTTATGGCCTGTAGTGTATGTGTGTGTGTGTATGTTTGTTTGTTTTTTCGGGTATTGTACTGCAGTGAAGGACAGTCCTGTCTAGGACTTGGGATCCTGGCATTTCAATCCTATAATAAGCCGTACTTCGATACGGCAAGAACACACATTCGCGCGCGCACAATCACATATGCATAAACCCACACGAGCAACCACACCGGATGGTTCACTTAAAGGGACGATCTCAAATTGCCGCAAAACTAAATAGAAATTTCCGGGTTAAATTATGTTCCAAAAGCGGCACATTTTAAAAATAATACAGACTTTGTAGAATTCATTATGACGTCACATCAACGTCAACACGCATTTCTTCAAATTGAAAGAGTACTCTGTACAGTTCTATTCTAAGAGAATGCCGTTTCTAACATACTACACAACAAAAAAGCAGTTGTTCTGTAAATGTGTATATTAAAATTGTATATATATGATTTGACATTTGTCGCATATTCTAACAGAAAGTACAGAGACAGTAATCTCATAGCAGTATATTTACAGTAACAATTTTCTAAATTTATATGTATAGATTTAAACAATTTTGTGTTTGTTCACATTGAATTACAAGAGATAAAATACTAACTTTACTAATGAAATAAAAACTGAATCGTAGTATTGTTTCAAATATACTATTTTATTAATGTATAATATACAATGATTTTATTTGATACATTTTGCTATAATACAAACAAAATATCCTTAAGAATGTCTCCTACTTGCCATAATCTGAAATAATATTACTACATAATAAATATTTCTGATTCTCTTTTTTATGTTCTCTGATATTGATGGCTAGATATCTAACTTTCTTTAATATGGCTCCATAAAAAAATTTACAGGTATATCGAACGAACCATGGAAAATATCTATTTTTTCCCATCTATCTATTCGTGTATGCTTCATTCATATATTCAAATTTTATTCTGGTGGTATGCACTGGAGGTCAATCCTATTAAAGAATCAAATTTCTTTTTTCTAAAATATTAGTTTTCCAATAATAGTGGTAGTGTGATACCCAAAAATTTAACATATTTTGTTGCTGTTAAGGTACCCCCGAAAAAGCAGTATTATCAAAATACATTACCAAATGTTTATTGAACTGACACTTGCTTCATTTAGTTGGACTCCTATTGGTAATATTACCAATAAATAAATTATGGTTGTCTAGGAGACAATAGCATAACAGCTCTTGTCCAAAATAGAACATTTCTAGTATAAGATATTCATTATTATTTATTAAGGCTTTGTTTCAAAATTATACTCTCATAGGAAAGCTCGTTTCAGTTATTTTGTTATATGAGCGTGGAAATGCGTCCTTTTTTAAAATATACTTAACAGATATATGACAAATATCATTACTTTCTACATTTATACACATGTGTATTATATGAATACATTTTTTGAATTAATTTATGATTAAAATGAATGTTTTATATTATTATAAGCAGAAAAATATGTCTTACTATAGCTGAAAAATCATATTTTATTAAAAAAAAATCAAAGTTGTTTTTGATGTGAAATGATTGAAAATTTTAAGATTTCTTAGTTTGGTCGTGATTTGAAGTTGTCACGTTTTTAATGATTTTATAGCATGTGTTAATTGAATTACGTGGCAATATAAAGAGATCAAATTCTCTGTTGTTCACCACCAATATCTTATCCAATTATCCTTTTAGATAACCAAAGCTAGTTAGGTGTCGGTTTTGAGATTCTTTAAATATCAAATTTAAATATATTTCCTGAAATTATTATTTATTTAATTATTTAACTCAAATAATTCCTTAAAAAGTTTTTGTCGAACATAAGTTATTATAGTTCCAAATATATTTTATGTGCAGGATGGCTTGATTTTCGTTTTGAATGGTTGTCGACCTACTGCTATAGTGACAGCTGATTCATATGATCGGATATGAAAAAATATATATTTAATTTTGTTAATATTTAATATACCTATTTAATAAGTATTTTGTAATTATTAGCTTTGTAAAATAAAATATTTTAATGATATCTTATATTTTTTATAATTGCCTTTACAAATACTGTTACTAGTTATTTTGCAGATATCTTACGTTTTGATATTTTCGATGTGATGGGTTAAAGTGGGATTAATCTCTTCAATAAAATAAATGTTTACGTTTTTAATTAAAGCATATATCCTGCTTTTAATTTTTTTAAAGTTAATTTCAAGTAAAAATTGAATCTAGGAGAGATAACATCTAGTCATTTGATTTATGTTTGGGAAAATTGAATATGGAATTGAAAAGAGAGGTGTTCCAGACTGAAATGTGTTCGATAATAAAACACAAAAAATATATCTGTAATCCATTGAAATTAGTTTAGACTCGTTAAGTTCTAAAAAAACCATAAGTGTAAGATTGTGAGTCATTTTTAAAGTTAAATTTACATTTAAAATAGATTTATAGCGTAAAAGATAAAGCAGTTGATGTAGAAGGTAAACTTGCGACCTGGAAAACTAACTAACTAATCATAACATTACAATTCTTTAGCGACAATCAAATAATGCCTTGAAATAACAGGAACACTTTTTCCAATAATTTATTGCATATGTTATGGATTAATAATATCCATTTTCGCAGATTAGTACAAGTCTTAATTATATATGTATATATATATATATATATATATATATACGTGTGCACGATTCCTGCTGCTTGTATAGACTTCTTCTTATAGATGAACACAATCTCGAATTTTCTGTTTTCTCGTACGTTGTATACATAACCTGCTAAATTTCGTGACAATATTGACATTTCAATTATATTTTTATATTTACATAGTTTAAAGTAGTTCAAATAATTTCATGATTGAATATGTCATGTGTATTAGTAATTACGCAAGAAAACGAATATACAAATGTAGTCTTTGAAAGCTATTAATTTATTAGTTTGACAGATTAAAGACCGTTTTATAATGGACGAAAAGAGTAGGACAGTTTTTTTTCAAAGAAAGTTAACGTTTTTTTATTGGCAAAATGAAATATTTTTTAAAGTTTATATTAAAATTTCTTTATTCACGTGTATGTTATAGTATAGTACGTTATATATAAATAATTCGCTACATCAATGCACTAGTAAATCTACATCTGATATCTAAGCAATTTGTTGCATCATCTGCCGATGATTTTCCAGGTGAAAGGGCGAAATGTGTACTAACATTATAGCAAACGTGGTATAGTGAGAACCCATCGACGGTTTAATTCACTTGCAAATTGTAATATACAATTCGTTCAATGCATTTAGTATTCAGTTTGAGTTTAGGAAATATTTGTAAAATTGTAAATTTTACAATGACCTGAAATAGTGTCATATACACGAAAAAAAGTGTCGGTACAAATTTAAAAAAAGTGGTTGGACTCCATTTATAGCGAAAATGTATGTATATACGAATATAGCAATATCCGAACCATAGAAAAGTTAAACTTCATAAGTCGAAACACTATTTTATCTGTATTATACGTGACACATGTGTGCATAATACACATGCTCTTTCCTCAACACTACCGATGAAAGGCAAATGCTGTTATATGTTCGTATCTTGCAGCGCTATTGATCCGCTGATAAATTGATGGTTCCAACATGTATATATATATATATACAGAGTGAGCAACAATGATTGACCTGATCTTTTACTACTTTCCGCACGCCCCATATCAGTACTTACTTCCTTTTTTCTAATTGAAGTTAGCAGTTTAGTAATTTCTAGTGAGTTTTCCTACTCTATGTTTATGTCATTAACCTTTCATTGACGTGCAGTGTACAGAACAAAGTATTTCTTTAATACATATATATATATATATATATACACACATGCATACACTTTAATACATACATACCAAATGTATTTTTATTAATATTACAGTTTAAAGTAATTTGCACAGTAGTATTTGTTGTTTACATAGTAGCTAGCATATTTTTATTATAATTATTAGAATTGTGAGATACTGTCTAATTTTACTTTTAAGAGGAAGTAAATATTGCGGTGATATGTATGAAAAGAAGTGTAGAATCAAGTCACTCATTGTTGCTCACACGTTATATATATATATATATATATATATATGACTAGGACTCGAACCTGTATCTATGGTTCTCTAGACGGTTACTTTAACCAATTATGCCACCACACAATACATTTTCGAGTCTCTTAATATGGCATAAATTACATTTGGAATAGATCTAATTGCTTTAATGCGCAGTCAGGTTTTGATGTTTACAATTATATATAAATACATATATAGTTAAGCGCTTCACGATTGGAAATGAATGAAAATTAAAATTTTATGCTATTCCTACGTTATTATTAACAGAAAATTAATAAAATATTTTTACATTGAATCAGGTCTGCTTGGTAGCCTAATTAGTCAAAGCATTCGTTAAGAGAACGATAAATACAGATTCGAGACCTGGACAACGCAGAAAATTTTTAATTAATTTTTTATAAATAATAATGGAATAGTAAGAGCTGCTAATTTTCGGTATATGTATACAGGGTATCTGCAAAATGCTTGGACATGGCTTAACCACAAACTCCTTGCATCAAAATAAGATGATTTAACCAAACTTACCTATATCCAAAATCGCATCGTTACGCCGGTATTCAGCTTTAAAGTTTTTCGAGAAAAACAAAAAAATTCTTATTAAAACATAACACACACATAACAGAAGATACATTTGTTAGTGACATTTTTTGTATCTTTGTAATTTTTGATATCTGTTACAGTTTAGACACAAAAAATAATATCCGACTCGAACGTAATCTGCTTTCCTGGCAACACGCATAATCTGGTTGGCTTATTATTTAGTAAAAACGATTGCCTTTAGTTTTCTACAGCTGTCATAAAAGAAATGATAGTGTGCGTTTTGTGATCTTTGATTACGGTTTCTTTATTGAGTGTTTTTGACTATTGTCATTTTGATTGTGTAATTGTGGTTGTATCTTCGATTGATAATATTGGCTTTCTCTTTCGCTGAACAAACTGATATGTTGCTGGTTCTCGGGTTTTGCGAAGGAAATTGTCGGAGGAGTGTGACAGTATACCAGCAAAAATATCCTAATCGTCGTATACCAAATCGACAAACATTTACAAACATTGAGAGGCGTCTTCGGGAAACTGGGAGATTTCAACCAATGACTGCTGATCGTGGACGCCCTCGTGTAGTTCAAAACCCTGACTTGGAAGAAGAAGTTCTAGACAGAATAGGAGCTCATCCACAAAAAAGTACTCGTGGCTTGTCTCGTGAATTAGGAGTCTCAAAAGATGTTGTTCATAAAATTTTTAAAGAGCAACTCCTGTATCCATATCATTTGCAAGTAGTACAAGAACTTTTACCAGCAGACCCCGATGCGCGTCTCACATTTTGCCGATTTATTCACAGAAAAAGGGCTAGAGATATTTATTTTCACAACAAAATTCTCTTCACCGACGAAGCATGCTTCACAAGGAGAGGTGTTACAAATTTACACAACGAACACGTGTTTGCAGATCAAAATCCACATGCTTTTAAACAAGGCCGCTTTCAGCAGGAGTTCCGAAATAATGTATGGGCAGGTATAATCGGCAATAACATCATAGGTCCTGTCGTTTTACCTAATCGACTAAATGGAGTGAATTACTTAAATTTCTTACAAAATCTTTGCCAGGCTTATTGGAGGACTTACCACTAGATCTAAGACGTGACATGTGGTTTCTACATGATGGAGCACCACCTCATTTTACGTTGAATGTTAGGAATCATCTTCATGCACAGTTTCCTAATAAATGGATCGGCCGAGGAAACGACGCACCTGTAAAATGGCCTCCTCGCTCGCCAGATTTGAATATCTGTGATTCGTTTTTATGGGGAACACTCAAGAGCATCGCGTATTCTACTGCTATAAACACGGAGAATGAGCTTTGGGCTAGGATACAAAACGCCACTCAATCAATTAGAAATAATGAAGAAAGTTTGCAAAGAGTGCAATTCAATTACTTGCGCAGAATCGCTCTCTGTATTCAACAAAATGGCGGACATATCGAACATTTGTAGTAATTTAGTTTTTGTTTATTTGCCGTTAATAAATTTTTGCAAAAAAATTTTTATTCGCCACTTATTTTACTAAATAATAAGCCAACCAGATTATGCGTGTTGCCAGGAAAGCAGATTACGTTCGAGTCGGATATTATTTTTTGTGACTAAACTGTAACAGATATCAAAAATTACAAAGATACAAAAAATATCACTAAGAAATGTATCTTCTCGGGTAAAAAAAATTAAAGCTCTTAACCTTCATATCAAAAAGTTACAGGCAGAAATGTGCCACGTCATCGATGTTTCATACACTTGCGGTCTACTTATAAAGACCCAAATCATCTCAAAACGTGACTTACACTTACTTGAAATGTTGTACCAAAAATAATTAAAATCGATCAAAGTGTTATGTTTTAATAAGAATTTTTTTATTTTTTTCGAAAAACTTTAATGCTGAATACCGGCGTAACGATGCGATTTTGAATATAGGTAAGTTTGGTTAAATCATCTTATTTTGATGCAAGGAGTTTGTGGTTAAGCCATGTCCAAGCATTTTGCAGATACCCTGTATATTTAATTAAGTAGGTATTAATTTATTTTTATTTTATTATTAATAAAATTACTTTCAACACCTATACGATGCAGACCATACAATTTTTTAGTGGAAAATGCATGTATTACTGAACCGTATCATGACGCACATACCAATAGGATTTGACTGAACTGGTATTAAAGGTTTTCGATTTATGTGGTTTGTTACTTGAGATGTATTTTTGTTCAATTATTAGTATTGTACAAATGATCCTGCAATGATACGCAATATGCGTTATAGCATGCATATTTGATAGCATTTTCCACTGGTATTTTTAGCGTGCATTGCTGTTCACCATGTTGACAGCTATGGCAAAATTTGTACCAAGTGTGAATAAAGTGGGCCTTGGCTTTGTAGTTAGGACCACTTCAATATAAATATGGCTGACAATATTCCGCCGGTCGCATAATTTTTATGGATCTAAAAGAATGACAATATACATTCACTAAAAGTCCAGTGCGCACTAAGGACAATCAACAGAAAAAGCCATTAGTTAGGAGTATTATATATCCAGTAATAAATAAAATTTCATCCATTTTATATGTAATTTAAGTTTTTTTATAGGAATTACAATTTTGTTAAATCTAACGATGTATATATTTCATAAAATACCTCAGAACACATTAAACTGCTGCCAGATAAAATATTCCAGTTGTAACAAAGAAGCTCGAATTTATGAAGCATCGCAACGCGTAACTAAAAATTTGGTGTTATGAAACAGCGTGTTAACAAGTTTACCGTATTTCAGTCGAATCCGCTCACTGATGTTTTTCGGTCGTGTTACTCCAATTTATTGTAATGTTATAAATTATTCAGTCTTGCATTAATAATATTAAGTAATATTTATTAACATAAATGTGTTGTACATGCCAAGAAACAATTAAAAAAATTCTACAAAGAATATCTAGAAACTAAAGGAATAAACATTCAACGATATTAAACGCGTACCGTAAAGCCGAAATTTCAAAACATCGATAACCTACTGAGACTATCACACGGATTAATTAACAGGCGATCGACTACGCAACTTAAAATTAACAGTCGAATTGTCTCCAGGTTACAGGTGCAAAAAACTATATATTGTTTGAATTTGTACGTCGTTTGACCATTTTGAGGATTGTCGACAAAAGCTAAATTGAATTTTCGAGATTTACTCTATATATATATAAAGTATTCGCAAAGCTAAATCCAATGCACGTCATCAATATTCATGACGTCATAAACTAAGGACGTTGCCTTGCCTCCCTGCTTATTTACGGGTTAGAATATTCTAACCTCAAATTAATGTCACTACAACATTGAAATGTTCATTTTTAAGAAAAAAATTTCTAAAATCTTGAACATTACAACCATAATTAAAAAAAATTAAGTAAGAAAAAAAAACTTTATTTTTTTTAGCAATTACACAATATCTATAAATTAAAATATTTGAATGATTCAAATTTAGTGAGTCACTTAAAGTATCACTGTTATCATCGTCTTCATTTAAATTGATAATAATAGGAGTAATGTCTTCTATGTCAAATATCCTTTCCCTGTCCCACCATTTTTCTATTTCCTTTTCTGTATGGTTAATTGAGTTCGACCAAACTGTTGGTGTACAGCAAGACCATCATATCCTTAGAAAAATCTGCGCACACTTTCGGTATTACTCGTACTCAGTCGCCAGTGTGTCGCTCGCTTCGGTGATTAGGTACATTCCCAACAGAAAGGCGCGGTTTTATTTTGTACTACGCGACGCCAAGAATAAGAATTTAGAAAATTTTTATTTATTAATATATGTTATACTGGTCCAAATGGAATGTAAATTATTAATTAATGAGGCTGCTAAGTGTTATTTAATAGTGTTCTATTGAGGATGTACTATGAAAGTAAATCTTAATATGATTAGGTAGATAATGTAATTACAAAATTTTTTAATAATACCCAGTAATTAGAAGCAAATAGCTTTATTTCAAAATGATTACATAATTACATAATAAATTACATAATAAAACACATTCACAAAGCAATGATTACTAAGTTATTCTGAATCATCGCTGAAACCAAAATCACTGTCAGATGTATCAGCACCCACGTTTATAATTAGTGACTCCGTAAGAACATCCATAAAAACTTCATTTTGTTTATATTCATCTTCGACTCTCTTCACGTGAGTGCAAAGTTTGTTCCAGTCATTTACTGTAATGCTTTTAAATTTTTCTTCCGCTAGCCTTTTAGCGTCCTCTAATTTAAATGTGACATTTTGTGATGCCACAAAATTTTTCACAGTCGCCCAAATCATTTCGATTGGATTTAGTTCAGGGTGATACGGAGGCAATCGTAAAGTTGTATGACCGTGTGCCTCCAAAATTGCGTCTATTTTATATCGTAAGTGTTGTTGTTTATTATATTTTATTAACATATATAACTGGGCTTTCGTCATATCAGATGTACAGGCAATACCTTTTTCGGTCAACCAGTGTAACATTTTTTGCTTGTTTGCATTAGAATTAGGCGCTGGATTTATCTGAACATTGTGGTATGGAGCATTGTCAATAACTAGTACTGAATTTTTTGGTCAATTTGGTATTAGTTTTTCAACGAGCCATTTTTGGTAATTTTCGAAATTCATTTCGTGATGGTAATCACCGGATTTTGTTCCGGATTTAAAAAGTAACAAAGCGTTTTCTACAAATCCATGGTTCTCACCTCCAGCGTGCAACATAATTAAACGCTGGCCCTTGGAGATTGTCGAAAATAACCCATTTCTTGACTTGTCTGTCCAACTTTTCGATTTTGTATGGCCGCTATGAATATAGGATTCATCCATATAAATAGTTGGACGATTTTGCCGTCGATATACATCTATTTTTCGTAAAAAATTTGTACGAATGTTTCTGATATCTGGTTTTTCTTGTAATATCTTGCGATTGTTTTGTGTAGCACAGAATCTAAAACCAAACTTCTTTATAATTTTTCTTAAGGATTCTCGGCCGCCCGGAAAATTTATATCTTCTTTAAGTTTTTGTCGTAAATTTTTAATAGTAATCCGCTGATTATTTGTCTTGTGGAAATTATAAATAATATGTTTTATTTGGTATAGGTCAATGTCGTCTATTGAATCCATTACTAAACATTTCCTCGATCTTTTCTTTTTTGGCGATTTGAAAACTGGTAGTTGTTCTGTGTTCTCTTTCTCATTTCGTTCTGGTTCTGCTTGATATTCGTTCCCCTCTTTTAAAATATTATAGACAGAAGCTCTTGAAACACCAGTTGCTCTTGCTACGTATTCCTTTAATTCGCTTTTTGTACAATTTCTTATGTCTGTTTCGTTATCTGAAATTGTCTTTAAAAACTTAAAAACATTAAACACGACTTCACGGGTTTGTGAATGCAGTCCTTTTCCACCTCCTAAGTTGGACATTATTAATTATAATAAATAAAACAAATAATAACCAATTATAATGCAAGACCTCAATTACTCACTTTGACTAACCGTAACTTAACAACTTAACCACGCAACGATCATAAGCACACTGAGGACACAAACAGCTTACCGATGACTCGGAGTGTACCACCCGGCACGCCTACGATGCGCAGTAGATTTTTGTCCAAGGATATGATGGTCGTGCTGTAACAGTCTCCAGTGACTCTCGCCACATATTCACACAGTTTTCCATTTTCATCTAGGTATACAAACTGATAAATACCTTCATCTTTGATTTGCTTGTACGTTTTCAAGAATTGAATTCGTTTAGAAGCAATATCTGGTAATTCCATTAAACCTCTGCGAGGATTATCCTTTAACCATTTAAATCCAATTTGTTTTAAAGTGGTATATAATGACCTACAGCAGCCATTGAAAAGGAATCTGGCTTTTAGTTTCTCATGTAATGTCGCAACAGTTACATGTTCCCTTCTTTCGTACATTTCATAAATTACGTTACGAATAGCACTCACATCCAAATTTGCTACATCCGTAATAGATTTACAATACTGGCGTTTCTTTGGAGAATTCAAAGGTTGCTTCGTTTTTACAGCATTGGAAATAGCACTAACTGTTAACAAATTCAACTGTAATGCATCTGCAACCCGCTAAAAATACATGTACTTCATTAGATAAATGATTATCATGAATTTGTTTAGGCTTACCTCTCTTACAGCATTCAAAGAAATTAACGGCCCTTTATTATCACGTTCCCTTTCAAAATACGTAATTAAAGAAGCCACAAGCCTCTTACATTTACTATTTAAATGCATCGGCATTTTCGATCAGTAAACACTACAAAATTAGTAAATTCAATAACAAAAACTATCTCTGGGTACAACAGGTTTTTTCTGAAAAGAACAGATTCGAAAACTAAGAAAATACAACCAATTTAAGCTACTCCAAACACAGCGAAACATAGATTATAAGCAGTTATAAGTCAAATCACGTCAACTATCTAACGCGAAATATTTGGCACATACGCACAGAATGGCCAACCTTTAAGTTTAATAATATTTTCATTAAGTAGTAACAGGAAGGTTATGGATGTTGATGTCTTAACTCGTTACATTGGCAATGTTTTTACGTCACTGATGACGTGCATTGGATTTAGCTCTACAATATATATATATATATATATATATATATATATATATATATATATATATATATATATACCGTGAATATATTTTATAATGCAACATGCACATACATACACTAGTTGCTAGAGTAACGTAATAATGAAATGACAGCAATGTATTTTAGCGTGTATTTTATTTTGCAACATAGGATGTCAAAATAAGTTACTCTATTTTTGAGGTATGTATAGTGTAGAAGAAAAACTGTTATTAGTGAACTGGTATAACTCGAATATGAGTTTGAGGAGAGTAGCAGATTTGTTTCAAATTACATATCCTGACCGTCCAAGACCGAGTCCAACTACAATAAGTAGGTTAGTACAGAAGTATAAAAATAATGGATGCATCGTTCCTAATCATAAAAAAAAGAATAGGCCAAGATATGTTATTACTGACGCCAAAAAGAGATGAAATTCTACAAACAATCGAAAATAATAATATGCTCTCCACAAGAGCTTTAGCACAAACTACAAATGTAAGCAAATCTTCCGTGCATAAACTACTAAAACCAGAACATTTTAAGTCGTATCATTTTCAAAACCATCAGGAACTAATTGCGAATGATGCAGAAAGAAGAAGTAACTTTTGTGAAATCATGTTGGATAAGCTTCATAATGATGATACTTTACTACGCAGAATTTGCTTTACAGATGAAGCAACATTTTATGTAAATGGTGAAGTAAATTCACAGAACTGCCGCTACTGGAGTAGACAAAATTTGCATAGATATCATATCACAAGGACTCAGCGGCCACAGAAAGTCAATGTTTGGACTGGGTTGATTGGACACCATATTGTAGGACCGTTTTTTATTGAGGGTACTCTTACAGGAGAAAAATATTTAGAATTGCTTGAGTACAGAGTTATGCCAGCCCTCCACGCTTTAAATATTGATGGTGAGATTTGGTACCAGCATGATGGCGCGCCGGCACATAATTCTCATATGGTTAGAACATTTTTCAACCAAAGATTTCCAAATCGTTGGATATGCCGTGGAGGAGAAGTAGAATGGTCCGCAAGGTCACCAGACCTGTCTCCAAACGATTTCTTTCTTTGGTCATGTATCAGAAATAAAGTTTTTCATGGAGAACCTCTAAACAATATTGACTAATTAAAAAATAGAATACGAGTTGCTGCAAGAGAAATAACTCCAGAGCAGATACAAAATACAATAAATGAATTCTACAATCGCTTAGGATACTGTCTGGCCGTCAATGGTGACATTTTTGAAAATTTGTTAAATTAGTTTTTAAATTTTATTCAACTACTGTATTTCACATCCTATGTTGCAAAATAAAATACACGCTAAAATACATTGCTGTCATTTCATTATTACGTTACTCTAGCAACTAGTGTATGTACGTATGTGCATGTTGCATTATAAAATATATTCACGGTATATATGTATATATATTAATTACAATAATTAACTTCTGCAAGTACAGTACTTCATTTATTTTCATATTACCTTATTAAAACAATTTTCACCGTCCAAATTCTTTAATGACTTCCTGCATATTTTTAAAATTTGAATTTGAGGTTAGTTATTTGGGTTAACTATGTCTGTGGAATGGTGTATTGAATTAATTATAAATAAAAGTATTGTTACTTACGTTATATTTTACCCTTTTTGTTGTTATGTATCAACTTTTCTGGGGCATGTAAATGTTTAGTTTATAAAAATACAATGTTCAAATAAGAATACAATAATTAAACATCAATAATATTCTACATAATTTATTTTGTTGAAAGATGCCTTGTTAAAAATACGGAAGATAATTGCGTTGCAAGTATGCTTTAAGCACATCCACGTTTGGGAAACTGCATTGTGTACCAGGTCGTTTACAACTCTCTGATGCAATGAAGCATGCTATTTTTATATAACATTTCAAAGGCATTTTTTTATAATTAGCTAAAAGATGAGCCAAACAGCCTAGGAAAGCGTCACCGGCACCAGTAGAATCGATACATTCAATTTTCGGTGCCGCAATATGATACGGTGCTGGATCCTCTTTAGTTGCGAAGACGGCTCCTTCAGATCCCAGTGTAATAATAACGCATTTACAACCCTTTTCTAATAATATTGATACCGCCGATTTGGCTTCACTACAAACAATTGTTACAATTACAACTTACGTTTTGTAGTATCTTACCTAATCGTATTTACTGGTACACCAGAAAAAACTGACGCTTCTGATTCATTCACACAAAATATATTCGGCAATGTGATTAATTCGGGGTCGTAAGTATCCAATGCAGGAGCGCCGTTTAGAATCGATAACTGAAAACAAAGTTCGTTTTAAACTCATAATAATCCGTATTTCTCATATTTTTTTTTTATTATCCCCTTTATATATACAATCTGTTCATTTATAATGAACAATAAGCATTCTATAAGAAATATATATATATATACACATACATATGTTTATATTCAAATGTCGGTTGAAAATGTCATGTAGAGTCAAGCTACAATAAGCAACTCAATAAAATTTCACTATTTTCTAGTGATTGATTTATTTTATACATAGTCTAGGTATCAAAGCGCGAAAGAAGCTCACTGGGCGCAAACCGTTTTAATCGCTTTGGTTTGTCAGGTTCGTCCATTAAGTTATTCACCAATTGGTTAGGGTGTGCTGACAGCCGGTTTTTATATGTTTGGACAGTTCGTTCAATTTCTTCCTTTATGGTGGGTATACGCAAGTCAGTTGAGATCACTTTATTTGGCACATACCATGGGGCACTAACCAAAGCACGAAGCACCTTGTTCTGGAATCTCTCGATAATAGCTATGTTGGAAATAGACGCGGTTCCCCACAGTGTAAGTCCGTACGTCCAGATGGGCTTTAGTGTGACTTTGTATAATAATAATTTGTTTTCGAGAGTTAATGCCGACCTCCTTCCGATCATCCAGTAAATTTTCCTGTACTTCAGTCCAAGCTGTTTTCGTTTATTGAAAATATGGGTTTTCCAGGTTAATCGCCGGTCTAGATGGAGCCCTAGATATTTTGCAGAGTCACTGTGTCTTAATTGTTGTCCATTGAGGATAACCGTCGGACAGTTGTCTCGGTTCATGGTGAATGTGACATGTTGAGATTTGCTCTCATTTACCTTAATTCTCCATACTTTGAGCCATTCTTGCACTTTATTCAGTGAGGCTTGCAAGTTGCGTGATGCAATAGTAGGATTTATATGTGAGGCCAGGAGAGCTGTGTCATCTGCGAAGGTGGCGGTTGTAGTAAATTTCGTAGTTGGCAAGTCAGCAGTGAACAGCAAATATAGTATGGGACCCAACACACTGCCTTGGGGAACCCCAGATGCAACAAGTTGGAGATCTGTGCATTCACCTTGGTAGTTCACAAAAAAATACCGATCCGACAGGTAAGATTTTAATATCTCAAAGAATTGGTATGGCAGTAGCTTTTTTAGTTTATATAATAGTCCCAAGTGCCAGACCTTGTCAAAGGCCTGGGAGACGTCTAGGAACACAGCAGAGCAGTATCTACGCTCCTCAAAGTCACTATGGATTTGATCTACCAATCGGTGGATTTGCTCTATGGTTGCGTGTTGGTGTCGAAATCCGAACTGATGCTTCGGAATTAACTCTTTTTCATCTAGAATTGGCTGGAGTCTTCTCAATATTAATTTCTCCAGGACTTTGGACAGGGTTGGGAGGAGGCTAATCGGTCTATAGGATGCAGGATCAGTAGGTGTTTTTCCAGGCTTCTGTATCATTGTTATTTCAGCGACTTTCCAAGAGCTTGGAAAGTACCTACTAGTAAGTACAGCATTGTATATTTGAGTGATCGCCTTAATCGCAATTCCGGGTAATTGCTGAAGAATCTCTCCAGTGATAAGGTCGAATCCTGGTGCCTTTTTAGGTTTGGTTTTTTTTACTGATTATTTCTTTAACTTCTGTAACCTTGAAAGGCTTCATGGGAAGACTCATTTGATAAGGAGATTCGAGAAAGTCAATTATTTTAGGATCCTTTTCAGGACATTGGGAGGGGAAGGGTTTGAATACATTAATTAAGTGTTCAGCAAAGGTTTCTGCTTTTTCTTTACCACTACGAGCCCATTGCCCATCAGATTTGATAATAGGTGATCTGTGCACTATAGGTCTTTTAATTTTTTTAACCGCTTTCCAGAGTGAATAATCAGTTATTTCAGTAGCTGTAAGATTAGCTAGATAATCTTCGATACCTTGGTTTTTATATTGCAATAGAAGTTTCGTTAGCTGTTTCGAGGTCCGGTTCAGTGCTCGTTTGTCCGCCTCTGATCGAGTGGTCTGCCAGCGTTTTCTTAGGCGTCTCTTTTCTGCTATTTTTCCTTTTAATATTAAAGGACAGTTGTTAGTGTTAGGGTTTTTCTTGGTGGGTGTGGCTTCCCATGCCGCTTGTTGAATTGTGCTGGTTAATTCTATAGTTGCTTTTTCTATGTCGTATTTGGTTTTTAATGGTGTTTTTAAATTGATTTGCTCAGTTAGCCTACTGCGAAAATAATCCCAGTCTGTCCTCTTGGTGCAGAGAATTGGTCGCATTTTAGTGTACACTATTTTTGTGCAGAATGTTATTAGAAGAGATGAGTGGTCAGCGGCTAGTTCTAGACATGATTTGATTGTAAACTGTCCTATATTTAAGCCTTTTGTAATGCAGAAATCGATTAGGTCAGGGGTTTTCCGACGATCCGTGGGCCAATAGGTCGGTTCCCCGGTAGATAAGTAATTTAGATTATTAGCCTGTATCGCTGCTAGTAATTCACGCCCATCAGTTCTCGTGACGCGGGAGCCCCAATCTTGATGCTTTGCATTAAAATCTCCGGCCGCAATAAATCTGTTCCCTAGACTTTTGAAGAAGTGTGAGTAGTGTTCTTTTTTTACTATGTAGTTTGGAGGTCTATAAACAGCGGAAATCTTCATATTTGCTACTTGGTCTTGGATTTGGATAGTAGTAGCTTGTAATTCATTTTTTTCGTATTTAGGTAGTTCATAGTGTTCTATGTTAGATCTTATTATAACGGCTGTCCCACCACGTGCAGTTCCGTTAGGGTGATTCGTGTTGTAAATGGAGTAGTTGGGAAATTTGATGTAGCTTTTGTTGGTGAAGTGGGTTTCAGATATAAGAAGTATATCAATTTGATTATTATCAAGGAATAGTTTGATTTCTTGAGCATGTTGGCTAAGGCCATTGGCATTCCAAACAGCTATTTTTAAGATTTGAGGCATTATTTCATTTTGCTAATTAGTGTGGTTAAAAGGTTCATCATAGTCCCCATTTGTGTGATTAAGTTTTTCATCATGGATTTCAATTCCTCCATATCATTTGCCTGTTGATTTGGAGATGGGGCTTGTGGTTCTGGAATTGTATTGGTGTTCAAGTTTTGTATAGGTTGATTGTTTTGTCTGACTTGCTCTGCATAGGAAACCCCAGGGACTCGATATGTTTGGGTTGGTGTACGCATATGCATGCTAACCTCGCGCCTTAGTTGTGGAAAAAGCTTTTCTTGTAGTTGCTTGTGCACTATGCATCCTCGATAATTAGCTGGATGATTCCCGCCACAGTTTACACATTTAACTTGGTCATCTTTACTTTTTCTTGGGCATTCTTTAGTGGAGTGAGATCCTGTACATTTAATACAGCGGTCCATTTGCTGACAGTAATTTTTGGTATGACCAAATCTTTGGCATTTGGCACATTGTGGGATTACTCTTTTTAGATGGGGAGGTTCGACAATTATGCTCGTGTTCATGAAGCGCTTAATTTTGTAAATCTCTTTGTTGTTATCTTTTTGTTTAATTTCGATGATAAACATAGGTAGTGGTATTTTGGTTGACCGTTGTTTTATGTTCCATATATTAACGACTTCGTGACCAAGTAAATTAAAATTTTGTTTGATTTCTTCTGTGTCTGTTGAATAATGGATATTTTTCATTACAACTCTGAATGTTCTCTCTTGCTTTGGCTTGTATGTGTGGAATTTTGTATTTTTGTCCTTAAGGTTATTAATAATATTTGTATAGGTTTCACTTGTATTACTTTGGACTTTAATTTCATCGCTGCCTAATGCTTTTAGTGTATAGTTGTCTTTTGCAATTTCATTGAGTAGCCTTATTAATGGATTAATATTTTTGACGTCAGACACATAGATAGGTGGTGGTTTAGGGACTTTCGGAGTAGTTACTTCTTGTGAGGTGCTTGCCCGCTCATCAATTTCTATGTCTAGAGGTTCGTATCTATTGCTGCTCTGTACAGAGTCATCCAGCCAATATTGACCTTTTTGCACTTGCATTCGTTTATTCGAAGTATCTTCAGGACTTCTATATCTTTTTCTGTTGCTACGGTTAACTACGTGCCATTCGTTTCCCGTCTCATTACAGGCCAGAAGGGTCGTGGGTTGTTGTTGTTGTTGTACTGGATACATATTTGTCATCTGTACATGATAAAGATTTAGTGGGTACTGAGTAGATTGTGTTTGTGATGGAAAGGATTGTTGGGATTGTTGGTATGCATTATAGGTCTGATATTGGTATTGCTGTTGTGGCTCAACTTGATTTGGATAAGAATAAATATTAGGTTGGGATTGCGCCATGCTACATTATAGGTACTTTTTGTTCTGATTAGTTTAGTTTTAAGTTTTAATACGAAGAATGAAGGAAAAGGAATAAGGGAAACACTGGGACACACGCTTCACCCTAGCGCTGCCTGACGCAGGGACTTAAAAAGAACACACTAAGGAAAAAGACGACGGTCGGGTGCAGCTACAGATACAAGGGGAATAAATTTATAATACAAATATTAATTATTTATTATTTAGGGGACCCTCGTATATTACTATTTGTAAATCTCTGACAAATAAAATATAATAAAAAGGTGGAGAACAAAAAGTATACGTATCGGAAAAAAAGCCCACCATGCAGAAAACAAACGACTCACCACATAATTAACGTCCCCCACAAGCACCGCACACACAAACCAATTATACCACCTTGTTTGTCTCAAAAAAAACTATACAGTAGTCCAAAACTTAATTATCAAATCGCCGCAAATACTTGTTTATTTTCACTTTGAATACAGAGCTGCCAAACACATGACTTCCCGATTCAATTCATGACAACGACTCGAGAGAAGGTTGAGTGAGTAAAATTTCTCATATGTGCACGGTTATTTACAACTTTTGTTTATACGTGTGTATTCAGTTTCTAATAATTTCTTATTCCTTGTACTCGTATATTCAGCCTCAATTTGCTAATTTTGACATTTCACTATTCAAGTGTTACTATATTCAACGAATCATTATTGAATCCTATGGAAATTAATTATATTTTTTCAGAGAAGTATAAATTAAATCAGGAATATTTTCCGATCACGTGATAACTGTCGTATGAAATAAGATGTCGATTGGAAGTGGGGATGTTAAATTAAATACTATAATTATATTGCTGTCAGATGCGATAATGTACTATATATGTAACTTGTAAATAACAAATGTAAAAGCTGCCTACGTACGTTATCTAAGTGGACACTTACAAGGATGATGAAATAAATATGATAAATTAGCTGTTAGAACAATAACAAATAACACCGGTAAAATACAAGGAATACGAGGATAGTTTTATAAGTAGTGAAAATGACACATAGGTGGCGCTCTAATTGGTAAAATAAATGCACTGTAATTTAGGTTGCCTATTTATATGTTTACATTCTGATATTTAGATAAATAGGTTGATTAGTTTATTTTTGACAGCTGATTGAAAAAGAAGCAACACGTCGTTTTGTTAAAATGGAAAAAGCAGAGTATCGTGAGGTAATTAAATACTTCGTAATTAAGGGTTTGAAAGCTACCGAAATAAAAGATGAGTTACGGGAAACATTAGGTGAATCTGCTTCATCATCCGCCGCAATAAGTAGATGGGTAAATGAATTTAAACGTGGTAGAACAAGCTGTGTTGATGAAGCGCGCTCTGCAGTACCCATAATCATGACTTCTAAGGAAATGATTTTAAAAATCCATAATATTATTACGCAAGATCGACGACTCAAAGTGAGAGAGATAGCAGACAGGGTAAACATTTCAACAGAACGCGTACACTACATTTTAACGAAAGAAATGGGCCTTACCAAGTTGTCGGCAAGATGGGTGCCGGGTTTGCTTACGACTGATCAAAAGTTCACTCGTTTGCGCATTTCCAATGAGTGTTTGGACCTTTATAAGCGGAATCCGGTTGATTTTTGTAAGCGATTTATTACTTGCGATGAAACTTGGATACACATACACTACAGTACACCCAAAACTAAACAACAGTCGAAACAATGGTTAGAATGTGGTTCTGCACCTCCAAAGAAAGCGAAAACCACTTTATCGGCAAACAAGGTGATGGCATCAATTTTTTGGGATTTAAAGGGCATTTTGCTCATTGATTACCTTTAGAAAGGTGCCACAATAAACCGACAATATTATGCAGAACTTCTACAAAAATTAAATGTTGAGATTCGTGCTAAACGGCCAGGAATGGCAAAGAAAAAGATTCTGTTTCACCAAGACAACGCTCCCTCGCATACCAGCACAGTTGCGATGTCCAAAATCCACGAGTTGCATCTAGCCCCTTCCGATGTCCACCTTTTTCCAAAATTGAAAACGGCACTAGGTGGAAAGAAATTTTCGTCTAACGACGAGCTTATCATCTTCGTAAATGAGTATTTTGCAAGCCTTCCGGAATCGCATTTTAGAGATGGCACAAGGGCATTGGAGCACCGTTGGAATAAATGTATTGCTCTTTTAGGAGAATATACTGAAAAATAAAAATTATTTTGTATTTAAAAAATTCGTTTTTCTTTTCCATTCTCACTACTTGTCAAACTACTCTCGTATAACAATATCGAAACCGTAGAAAAGACAAACTTCATAAGTCAAATCAATATTTTATCTGTATTATACGTGACACATGTGTGCATAATACCATGCTCTGCATACGTCTGTTTCTATTTATTCACGACTTCTTGACAAGACGTGGTGGCGCGTAACTCTTTTGGAAAGGTGCCCTTTCTTTCTTTAACAAGTGTGACTATCGATGAATTAGACAAATGCCGGTATATGTTCGTATTTTGCAGCGTTATTGATACAGCGGCAAACTTTGGTGGTTCCAACTATATACAATATGACTCAATTATAATAAAAAGATAGTTTGAATTTGCCCCTACATTAAACTTTGCCAATATTGGCGACACTTAAATTTATAGGAATCTTTCGCATCTTTTCACTAGCGTCTCAAAAAAAAATGAGAATTACTGAATAATTTAAAAAAAGGTATCAAATTTTTATATTACTATTAATTTATCCTTAAAAATGGATAGTACTTCCCACCAAACAAAGTAGTGTAATAACAATTATATTTTTTAGGTTCGGTGATTAAATTATATTTTTTATTTAAAATAAATAGATACATGGCAAATTAAGTTCAACAAAGAGGAAAAAAAAGTAACACTATTTTTTTAGAGAAGCGCTATACAATAAGCGCACAAAATATCTACCATTGACATCTAAACAAGTTAGGTTTAATGTAAGATTATATAAATATAATTGTTAAATGATAAGAAGTTAAATGCGAGTACATAGTAAAATACTGGGAAAAAGCATATCGATCACAGTAATAACTTCACTTTAACAAAACATACATTAACTATTCTTTTAACATTAGTACATTTAGAGTCTCTGTTGATTTATATTTTTTATATCTTCCAAAATGCCTGTTGCAGCTCTGAAAGCATATCAATTTTCTATTTAGACGAAACACGTATAGACTGACGCAGGTATTCATAAGCAGACAAGCTTTCATAAGAAAACCTACTAAGAAATAATGGAAGTATTAAAATATAAAAATAATATGGTTAAAGCAAAATTATTAGAGGTGGTTAAATTGAATAAAAACAAATTTAATTTATATGTCATAAATGAAATTACATTCTTACTACTGTGAACTCAATCCCATTGAGCTTGTATAGACTCGAATAAAAAATGAGGTAGGTGTAAACAATAAAAGTTTCAAATTACCTGAAGTTAGACAACTTTTACATGATGCTGTAAGTAACAAAAATGTAAGGACTTTTCAGAAGTATTATTTAAGTAATTAAAGAAGAAACTCATATGAACAATATTGATGGAATAATTGATATATGTAATAAAACCATTTATAATTATGGAAAGGACAATGACATCGAAGATGTTGTCAGAATAAATTAAAGAATATATGTGTATTAATTGTATCAGTAATGTAGTCAACATGTGGGTTTTAAATAATAAATACTTTAAAAAAATTGTCGGAAGTAATTTTTTAAGTTATTACAATACATGAATGATGTAACAATTACTTTTCAATTTTATGTGACATTATTAATATTTCAATAGATTCTTTACCTTTGACGCATAGCTATATAAACTTACAACACCATAATATAGTTCGAAACATAAGCACAGACTTTTTATTTATATCATAAAATGAATTTTAATTTTAGCGTTTAAAGTTTGAAACATTTTTAGTATATCACTTGATATATGGGTTTGTTCAAAAATTTGTCTTTCTATTTTTGAGACGAGGTATAAACGAAAAATAATCTCAGATAATAGTTTTAAAAAGAATAGTTTTCAATATAGAATAAAACGAATAGTGAAAATAATAACTAAGAAATTACCAAAATTATAAAAGTACATAAAAAATTTAATTTAAATTGACTGTTTGATTTGTAATAGCCGAAATGTTGCGGTAAAATCAAGTTTACAATATTTACACCAGATACTGATTGAATATTGAGGAATCTCAAATAACAATTCTCCAAATTGCGGATAGGCTAGCTACTCACTTCAGAATTGCATTTCATCATCTTTCGAAAGATTTTTCATGAGATTTCAAACTTATCGGCGAAGAAATACACATAATAAAAGAGCGAATTAGTAACAAGGGAACATCGGTTATACTATTTGTGAACGTTCATGATTCACGTGTTATGATTGAGATTCTCCGACAGAGATGTAAGTAAATTACCCTCACAAGTCAATGATGTGTTAAAAAAGTGTAGGCACTTGGTAGATGTATGTATGAAGTACATTACTGTAATTTTTATATTTACACATATGCAAATGTGTACAAATATGCTTTAATATACTTAAGGTTTCTAAATTTTAAAATCGTATTACATTTAAGTTATTGACATTTCTGGTAATGTAAAATCATTCATACATGTAGATACATATTCAAGTGTATCTATGAACATAGTAATAAAATTATATTAAAACAGTAAGCATAGTAATTGCAAAGATGTTTGCCATATTTTTTAAAATTAAATAAAAATAATGTCTCATTTGAAAAAGAACTCAAAAGAAATATAGTAGTGCTTGTAATATGCAAGTTCAAAAATAATATACTTGAACAATTCATCTTTTAGTAATAGATAATGTTAATTTCGTATTTCTAACCAATTGAGTCATACGACGGTCGGTACATCATAAATTATATAAACTTATAGAGGATTAAAACAAGCTCTGGCCTCGCTTTAAACTGCTTTCTTTGATAATAAAGGCAACACGAAAACATTCAAGAGTTCCTACGACTGCCTGTCAACATGGTTCATTCAAAGCTCATATAATAAATCTATTAAAATTGGACAATAGGTAAACTTATAAAAAAAAAAGAAGGTAAATATAATATTATAAATAGGAATATATCAAAACTGAATGTTTTTTGACAAAGCAATTTGCACACATTGCAAGTTTTTGTACACTCCTTTGCTTTATCTACCTCATGACTTCGAATCTATCGACTATCTTCTCTTTCTTGAAATCTAGAAATGTCTCAACTAACATTTCTTTAAATACAGTAACTGATATTTTCTACCTTGTCGCTTCACAATAAACAATATCAATATTTACAATAAAAATATCAATAATTGACACTTTGTGGAACCATTTCATAAATTTACGCACCGCACTGGAATAAGGAGACTATTGATCAGATAGATCATACCTATTTTGGTAGTATTATATTCTTGAATTATTTTAAGTTTCAAAATGTTTTTTCGTTTCCTATTTTTTTCCTGTCAAATTATTTCTACATCATACTTTAATGACAATATAAGAACGTTATTTATCATTCTGTTTCAATACAACTATTCCTTGTTCATTCCGTATACTGAAATTTTCATATTCTGCTAACTTTTTGTTTATCATTTCTTTTGGTAAACGTTTTTTATTCTTTCTCTTTCAATGTGCTCATGAAATGGACGTTTCTGTCTACTAAACTTTCAATAAGGTTTGTGGGCGTATCTGTGTCTGTAATAAATATACGAACTTGATCCAAATATTTTTCACTTGATGTTGAAAGAGTTATCTTTTTTGCAAAATCGTTTTGCCCTTAATAAATTTAAATGTCATATGATTATACACTTGTGTTACAAATTTTAAATAATTTTATTCCATATTTGAGATGTTTTTCAAGAATATATTGACAGAATGGTAATCGTTCTCCAAATGGTACCATTGTCTCATCACACAAATATTCACCAAATACATTGTAATGTTGGTAGGAGTTTCTTAGTTTATTTTTCAACATGTTTCCTTTATGTACACTATTTTCAGCAGTTTCTTTGCTATTTGAAAAAGACACAGCAATATTTCAAATCTACATAAGCTCGATTACTTCCTGAGATAAAAACAATTCAGGAAACTTAATTGGACTGTAATTAAGACTATGATTGTTTAGGTATAGCAAGTAATTCGTCTTCATATTCTAATTGAACATGTATAACCTCATCATAAAAGTAGTTAGGGGAATCCATGTTACTATCGTGTATAGAAAAACTTCTGACCTGCATGGAATTGTCACTATCAAACTCCCTGTCACTCAATCCAGTTTCATAAAATTGTTTTGCACAAAATCCTGCCAATTCCATTTTGAGAATATGTATCAAAACTATGTACATCAAGCCTGTTAACAGTAAAAAGAAACACTACTACTAATTTGGAACAATGATTTATAGTATGTAACTATATTGTATGTGTTTTGCAGTATGATGACTAGCCGTCACATGGTTTGCAAGTAAGCACTGTTTTTCACCAAGCCACATGAGTCCGGCAGTCGTTTATTTTTTTATTGGTAAAATACTCAAGTAGCCACTGACAACAAAAATACTTTATTTAAAAGTTAAACATGCTCTCTTTCTATAAATATATGTTATTAGCGTCACAGATTGTACAACATCAATGTATGAATTGCAGCTAAGGTATTAAGAATGTAAATTTTATTTTGTGTATTTTCAGTTAGTTCATTGTGTATATCACACAAAACAAAATTTTTTTAATGAGATAGAATGAGTTTTTATTAAAAAAGAAATTCACTTACTCCTTCACACAATTTCATAGATTCAATTGCAACAGCAGAAGATGTCTCTAACTGACATACAATAACTGCGGCGTTTTCTATAACTGTCTTGGCATTTTGAATATCTTGAATTGAGAGCTGAGAATTTGCTCCTGCAACAATAATTATCTGATTTGCACCTGAATCTGCAACGGAAATTTGAGCTATTCCATTTGAAAAATTTGGAGTCTTTTTTACGTACAGACAGTTTATACCCAGATCTACAAAGTTTTGTATATATTTATCTCCCCATAGATCATCTCCTACCTGAAATAAATAAATTCATATAATAGGTTTTATGTATACATGTACACAATGATTTATACTCGTGCTATCATTGTTGTGTTAGCACCTAGTTCGTGAGCTGCAACACATTGATTTGCGCCTTTACCACCAAAATTTATAACAAATTTGTAGCCATGTAGTGTTTCGCCTTCTTTTGGTAATTTTGATGAATAACTGTAAGAAAACTAATAGTAATTTGTAAGATGTTCTGAATTACATATTTACGATACAAAATCCATCATGCATGAACCGACAACTACCACAGAAGTTGCCATATTTATTTCAATAATGTTTAACTGAGCACTAAAAAATGTGAGTACAGCTTCCAAAATTTATTAACTATAAATGGAAATTTTCTTAAACATTCGTATTAATAATCTTTTAAAGCTAAAAAAATGGAAACTTATCTGTTATCTTTTAAGTATAACCACCACTTCTTGCAAGTCATTTAAACTGGACTTATCTGACCGAAAAATTACAAAACTCTTATCTATTCATCAGTTACGTGTAATCTTAATTGTAAACATATAAAAAAACCAACAATACCATAAACATCATAAACATTTATAAGAAACATAGACTAATAAGTATTTAATAAAATCACATTGGTGCAACTTACGAACTTTCAAGGTTACGTCTGCTGCAGCGAAAATTCATTTTAAAGTTATCTATTTCACCAAATATTTTTGTACTAAATAAATATAACTAACTTAATACTTTGTAAAGCCCCGTCCCGCGCTTAATACGACAATAAATAAACGTCCATACTTTTATCTAAAAAACGATCCTTTCGCTCGTTACCCTGAAAGCCTTTTTAGTTAACTAATACTAAAAGAGAAGGAGGTCCTTTTTGCAGTAAGAAAATAAAGTTAAACTTTAGTTTATTGTGTATTAAATTACTTTTGTAATACACGGTATAAAAAAGATATTAATGTTAAATAATTATTTCAGAAAAAGAAAACGTTTACGTTTCAGTTCAGAACTTTATAATCCCCACCTACACGTATAATTGGTTCACATTAGTGATACATAAGAAATATTTAATAATATATGTGCCACTTAATGAGCCCTCTCCAATAACAAACGAAAACAAACAAAATAATAGCAATAAATTACATAAGAAAAATAATGTTTCGTTTACGACTGAATTAATAGTTACTTTAAATACAAGGGAGCGTTTTTATATTCGCGGAATGGGGGACAAGGGGTGAAAAAAAAAAAACCAAATTATTTTTCTTTTTCATTATATTCACCTGCAAGACGGATACATTTTTCACATCTTTCAATTAATTTATTTATACCCTCATAAAAAAATGATTTCTCTTTATCTGCAAAATACGCCGAAACTGCCTCCTTGACTTCATCATCGGCAGTAAATTTTTTACCCCGCAGCTCTTTTTTCATTTTCGGAAACAGGTAATAATCACTCGGGGCCAGGTCTGGGCTGTAGGGTGGGTGATTCACAATTTCGAAGCCCACCTTATGCAGAGCAGCTAACGCAACGCGGCTCTTGTGGACGGGCGCGTTGTCGTGCAAAAGCAGAACACCTTTTGTCAATTTTCCCCGTCTTTTCTCTTTAATGGCTTCTTTTAGTCGCTCTAATATTGAAGCGTAATATTCTCCGGTTATAGAAACACCTTTATCTTTATAATCAATCAACAATATTCCTTCCGAGTCCCAAAATACCGTTGCCATGAGTTTCCCAGCTGATTGTGACACTTTAAATTTCTTGGGAGGTGCTGTGCCCTTTTTATGCCACTGCATGGAGTCTTGTTTGGACTCAGGTTCATAATGATGAACCCAAGTTTCGTCTCCAGTAACAATTTCACTCAATACACCATCCTTGTCTTCATTACAGAGGTCCAAAAATGCACGCGAACACTCTACGCGCTGTTGTTTTTGCGGCGGCGTGAGCATTCTCGGCACCCATCTTGCGCTGACCTTAGACATGCCGAGATGATCGTGTAGGATTTTAAAAATTGTTGTATCGGATACTCCAACCATTTCTGCGAGTTGTTTCTTCTTTAGTCCAGCATCTTCGAGTACAATTTGTTCAACTTTTTGGATAAGTGCTGGCGTGGTCACCTCAATGCTCCTGCCCGGCCTCGGGTCGTCTTCAAGGGATTCCCTTCCTTGTTTAAATAAACTATGCCACTTGTACACCATGGTTTTTCCTGGACAAGAGTCGCCGTAAACCAATGACATCTCATTCTTTATGGTCGCGACTGATTTTCCTTGCCTGGTAAGGAACTTTATAACGGCACGATATTCGATTTTTTCCATATTTCACTTTTCACTCCTGATTATGTTACTTGGTTGACGATAGCTCAAAGACTAACTGTCTAATAACAATGAAACTTCGTATTTATACTAATCATGAGTCGCTGCACAGGCCACGCCTCCAATGCGCCTACCCACCCCTCTACAACCCGCTCATTCCGCGAATATAAAAACGCTCCCTCGTAATTGATATTATGGCAAAAGGAAAAGCTTGACTATAAAAAGGTAAAGATTAACTGAATTTAAAAAACCCAATTATAATTAGCTGATGGTAAACTACTTGTCATTGAGAAAAAATAAATAATTATAGCTATCGGTTCAACGAGCCCCTAATGAGGTTAGAGTTAACAGAAAAAAAAATGGCAATAATAAATCAAGAGCTATTAATTAAAGAAGCTCGAAGCGAGTATTTTAATAATAATATAGACTCTCTAACGGGTCAATAATTAGTTAAAGCTATCAAATTCTATGCATAACCCGAACTAGTGAAAAAAACTGTTAAAGGAAGATGGGATAAGGATGAATGTGGACAGAAATGGCTATGGATAAGGACACGAATTGCAACTGGGGAAAAAGAACAGAGGGAGAAGGAAAGGTTGATTAAAATTAGAACCTGGAATGTGCGGGGTATTTACAAGGAAGGACCATTAAAGAATTCAACGGTGGAGGAGAGGCTAGACACCTGGGAGTGAGATTTTTATTAAGCAAAGAAATTAAGAACACAATAATAGATTTTGAAGCGTTGAATGATAGAATCTGTAGGCTAAGATTAAGAGGAAAATACAGAAAAATAACCGTGTTAAATATACACGCCCCCACTGAGGATAAAGAGCTGTCAGTTAAGAGCGAATTCTATGAAGAGATGGGAAGAATAGTAGGGGAAGTTCCTAAGTACGACGTTAAGATAATTTTTAGGAGATCTAAACGCAAAAATAGGCAGAGAGGAGGTATATAAAAAAGTAACTGGAGGTAATGCTAAACACCCACATACGAATGAAAATGGGAAAATCGTGATAGAATTTGCACTGGAAAACGAATTAAAAGTAATGAGCACAAATTTTGAACATATAATAAAGAAATACACCAAACAACATGGATATGACCGGATGTGAAAACTAAAAATCAGACCGAGCATAAACACCAAAGAAAAGTAATGAACGTGAGAAGTTATAGGGGAGCAGATATGATTCGGACCACTTCCTTGTAATCGCTATATTAAAACAAGACGGGCCAAAAAGCATAAGGTTATTAAATAAGTCCCTAAATAAATATAATGTGGACAAAATATTAGATAGAGACGTGCTAGACAATATCGAAGATGAATGGAAACAAATTGAATCTACGGTACAAGAAACGTTGACAGTTTGTTTAGGTAGACCAAGAGGAACCAAAAAGTCTGGTTCGATGTGCAGTGCAGGAAGATGTTACAAGTAAGAAATGAGGCAAGAATTAAACTATTAAGATAAAGTACAGGAAAAAATAAGAGGGAATATGAGTAGGCAAGAAGAAGGTCCAAACAAATATGTAGACGGAAAAAGAGAAGGTACCTGGAAGAAAAATAGAGCGAATTTATGCAAATAAATAAGTAAGAAATTTCTATCAGGAGACGAAGAAAAACCGGGGAGGCTCAAAGTCCAATGCCATTCCGTATCTGAAAAATAAGAACGGAGAAATGGTGGAAGATACCTAAGAAAAGGCGAAAATATTCAAAGAGTATAATGGGAATCTGATTAGAGATGTTAACGAAAGGGAGGAAAGAGAGGGGAAGTGGAGACAGATCGAGCTATAAGTGTCACTTAGTTTTCCGAAAAGATCTTGCATTTCACTATTTTAGGAACGTCATACACAAATGTAGTCCCCAGCAGACAAACCAACAATGAAAAATTGTTAACTGTCTCATAATAATTAGCTTGAAATGGCGTATTGTCTTTGTTTAAAAAAATGAATTTTAACTTACTGGTGGCTAACAATTTTTTACTCTTACGCAAAATACAACTGCACAATTAATCTATTAAATAACTTGATTTTTATTAGTCTTTTACGTAATTCCTTGGAGAGATCAAGATATCGAGCTTTCCCAAACGCATAGGTCTAAAAACAGTGCCAAAAACATTTAAGTTATTAAACAGTTCTTCTAATAGAAGCTGTGTCTGCTATAACTTGTTTCGCTAAACTTGTTTCTGCAACTCACATAACTTGTAAATAATTAAGTTATTGTTCTTTTTCTCTTGCTCTACTATTTCCGATAAATGTACATCTGACCATCAAATATTTTTTACAGTAGTGTATTTTTGAGTTTTATTTTAAAAAAAAAGACTGTAAACTAGATCTTTACAAATTTGAAACTCCATATTTTATCTCTAGCTTAGCGTTTATTTCATAGAATTCTCCTTTATTAACGAATAAAAAATTGTCAATTAGAGAAATGAAGAAAATTCTAATTCTAATGAATCGTAGAACAATATAATAAATGAGTAATTACATGGGCGAAAATACATACATATGTTTGTAAATGTACATAGAGCATCAAATAAAATAAAAGTACAGTCGGAATAGAATATACATATCTAGTCTTGCACGAGAAATAAAATATCCTGTTATTTTAATTACACTTTGCATTACAACAAAATATATGTGCTCATTATCTATTTCTGTGCGATTAGATGTAATTTAAATGAAATTTAAGCCGAAAAAAAACTTAGTAGTTGTGTGTAAAATATATGCCTGTATATATTTCAAGCAAATTAAAGATAGAATTAGTTGTTAATTCTTCTATTACTACATATTAATAGTTCCGGCAATTTAATATTGTTACTGTATTATTTTCTTCATGGAGAGCAATTGCTTCTGCATCTTGCGTGCTATGAACGTGTACCTGTTGTTTTTATTTCATATTTCGAACGTACGTTCCTGTGAGATCGAGAAATGGTGAGCCTTATTTCAAAATTAATACCTTTTTTAATTGCTATGTTTTAGGAATCCCTTTACAGAAAAGGTTCATTTAGGAGCTTTAATCTTAGCTAGAGGCGGGTCAAAAAGCATTCCATTTAAAAACATTGCGCTCGTGGGAAACAAAACTTTATTAGAAAGATCGCTACTTGCGATAAAAGAGACAGCAAAATTTTCTTCAATTTGGGTATCAACAGATCATGAAAACATTGCACAAGTGGCATTTAAAAGTCTGCTGAAAGTTATAATTATTTAATCCACATATTAGTAAATGTACTGTTCTAGATAATGCAAATGTACACATAAATTCTCAAGAAAATGTAAAAGATACCTCAACATCAATAGCGGCAGTACAGCATTTTTTAAAATATCATAAAGAAGTCGATATTCTAGGATTAGTTCAGTGCACTTCACCTTTTATTACGTCTCAGTATCTTGATCAAGCTATTAACTCGATAAAATCTGGAAGCGAATGCGCTTTTTCCGTAACCAAGTATGTAAGACAATTTGTTACCGATACATTTTTAAAATAGTTGAATTAAAAATAAATTCAGAAAACGTTTCATATTATAGATCTACGAAATTAAGGTGGAAAAAAATTGGCGATAGAATTATTGCTCTAAACTTTAATCCAAAAGCTAGACCAAGAAGACAAAATTTAATTGGTGAATATACTGAAAATGGTATGTTTTATTTCACCAAAAGAAAATTATTACAAAAAGGCTATTTTCAATCGCAAAAGTAAGTTCTTAAAAAACATATTATTTCAATTTAATTAGATTTTTAAAAGATTTTGCAAATTAAAAACAATTTATAGGAAAAAAGTGTTATTCGAGAATTTTCAAGCGTATGTTAAATAGTCTAAAACAGTGATTCCCAAACCTTTTCGATCTACGGCGTACTACCATATGTAGAATTAAACTTTGGAAAAAGATTTTAATTAAGAAAATAAATAAATATTGTACCCCAAACATATTTTTAAATTTCAGATAATAGATATAAGCAAATAGAATTAATACAAATTTATTTTGTGCCAGATAGGCAATAACATAGAGCCTGATTCAAACATACGAACACAATTTCAATGGGCTATGTTTTCTGGACAATGTGTTGTATTTGAATTCTGTAAATTGCATTAGATTATGCATACATTAAAGTTTATAGATGTTCAATGTGTCTCCCTCTTCTTTCAGCTGCGCTAATAACACATACCGTAATTGAATTCATCCCACACTCGATGATGAATGTGTTGCATCACTGAATTTGCCACGGCTGTATACACTGCGCGCAACATGAATAGGACCACCCGACTTGTTGCAAGCTTTCGGTGGTTTGAAAAACAATTCATTTACTAAAAATACAATGCAAGTTTGTAATGGTATGATATGGCAAATAATACGCATTATTGCGCAATAGTGCCTAACGTTATGCATTGGGTAACGTAAGTACCACATACATATAAAATGCACCGCGCCGGTTGGATACGACCAGTATTTAATAGTAAGCTACCGGATGAGTGTCGAGTTACAACGTGTATCCGGATAAACAAACATCTGTAATTAAGGGTATTGTGCAACGATGGGACGACAGAAGTGCTTAAGTATGGAAGAAATTGGAAAAATTAAAGCGTTCCACCAAGAAGGGTATTCCTCAAGGGCTACTGCAAGGAAAATAAGTCGATCACACCAGGTTGTGAACAATTTTATTAGGGATCCCGAGAATTATGGAAAACGGCGAACAACATCCGTTACAACTAAGAGAGAACGTCGAGCCATATTACGCGAAGCATCGAATTCGGCATTAACGGCAAGACAAATCGCGAATAACGTTGGAACGAATGCATCGGTAAGAACTGTACAGAAGTTACTGAAGACCTGTCCGCATTTAAAACGTTTGAAAATTAAACGACGGCCTCCTTTAAGGGAATTTCAGCGCACTGCACGTCTTCAGTTTGCTCAAGCAAAAATGGGGTGGACAAGAGAATGGCAAACTGTTATTTTCAGTGACGAGAAGAAGTTTAATTTAGATGGCCCGGATGGGTTTTCTTATTATTTCCACGATTTACGTAAAGATGAAGTGATTCAGTCACGAAGGCGAGCCGATGTTGGTTCAGTCATGGTATGGGGAGCTGTTTCCTATAACGGACCTGTTGATTTAGTAATAGTGAAGGGCAGACAGAATTCGGAAAAGTACGTCCAGCTGCTGCAACAGGTGAAAGACAAGTTTTCCAACGTTATGGCAGGTGGGCCATTTATTTTCCAACAGGATAATGCCAGTATTCACATCGCGCGCATTGTTCGACGCTGGTTTCAAGAACAAGGCATGGAGGTTCTCGATTGGCCATCGCTCTCCCCCGACCTGAACATCATAGAAAATGTTTGGGGATGGTTGTCGCGTAAATTGTACTCCAATGCTACCCAATTCAGTTGCGCTGACGAACTAGAGCAGGCGCTGAAACGAAGTTGGGCGGAACTTCCCGTTGACTACTTGAGAACCCTGTATAATTCCATTCCATCCCGACTATTTGAGGTTATAAGAACTAATGGCAAAAGTACTCATTATTGAACAATAAAGTATTTTGTTATTGCAAACGAATCTTTTACTTTGTAGATTGGTCGTATTCAAGTGGCGTTTAATTACTCTACTTATTGTCATTAGTAACGTACATTTGCACTGACTTTTACAAAAATTATATTTGTACCTACATACATCTTTTTATCAACCCTCTTATTTTCGAAAATAACAATTCCAGCGCGCTACCATGTTTATACCAACTACAAATGTCATATATGCAGTTGGTCCTATTCATGTTGCACGGATGTATGTCTTGTACACTGATCTATCACATGCTTTTGATGTTATATGTCACAGTGCTTTATTTTCCAAATATAGTTCTTTTGTCATTTGGATTTGCTCCATCTGTGATTGCACCGATGACATTTTATTTGAGAACGCGTGTCTATTATGTTTCCTACAACTCCTATCGATTGTCCTGTGCTAGCATATGCTGATGACATTAAAATTTATTGTAAAATAGCATCCGTCGAAGACACTTATAAATTGCAAACAAGTCTGGATTACATTGCAGCATAATGTATCACTTATCAACTAAGACTGAATGTGAATAAATGTTGCGTAGTGACATATACAAGAAAAAGTGCACCATTACTGTTGGAATATAGAATAAGTGATAGAATTCTTAACAAAGAGTATCAAATTAAAGACCTAGGAGTTACTTTCGACCATCAACTGACGTTTAGACCACGTATACTGGCAATTTATGCATCTGCATGTAAAAATTTTTTTTTTGGAGATTTTTAATCGTATTTCTAATCTAAAATCTCTTTATTACACTCTTATTATTAGCAAACTGGAATATACTAATATTATAGGGAATATGGTACCCTACTACAGCAAGATGGTTGGCCAGCACACAATACCCGTCATACTATACCTTGTCTCAAAATAAGAAGTGATTCAAATATCCCGCTAAAACGCGGAACACGTAACTTAAAAATGAAACTTACCATAAAAATGAAAAATAAATAGTTGTGAATGTAGTAGTTTGTCAACAATATTAGTTTATTCCTTTAGTATATATTATTTATTAGCAGTACAACTAATCGGATTCACTTGTGCTTGACAATAAATCGCTTTCATGGTCACTGTTTCCAACACAAATAATAAATGGTTCCACAATATCATCCATTAACCCATGTAAGTCCCACATTCTTTTTTCTACTATTGCTTCCATCAAAAGTTCTCGTGCATGTGACATTTTGAATGTAGTATTTTTTGAAACAACTTCACTTTTTATTTGTGCCCAAATCATTTCAATTGGATTAAGTTTGCAATAATATGGTGGTAACCTCAATACAGTTTTATTTGCAGCAGTTGCCATTTGATCAGTTACATGTATATTATATTGTTCCTTATTAAGACATACCAAATGCAATAATTCAGCACGCAACATTTCTGCATTACATTCAATTTTTTTGGAATGTAACCAGTTTTGGATTGCAGCTTTCCTCCATGAATAAGTTAGAAGACTTTCCACTCTGCGTGAATGATATGATGCTTTGTCCATTATGATAACAGCATTATCTGACAACATAGGCAATACTTGTTCAAACCATTCCTCAAAAATAATACCATTCATTTCATCATGGTAATAAACTGTTTTTCTACCTTCAAAAAGCAACAGTCCATCTTGCACAAATCCTAATTCAGATCTTATGTGGAGTATTATTAATCGCCGGCCTTTACCACAGAGGCTTTTTAATTCTGTGGATAATCCTTCAACAAAAGTTCGTCGTGCACTTGCTATACTTGCATCAATCCAAACTTTTTCATTTGTGTGCTCCACATTTAACCATGTTTCGTCTAGGTAAAATATTGGGCGATCCTCATCCCCGTAATGTTCTATGGTTATCAGATATTTTTTCTCCACCTAATAACTTCATCCTTTTCTATTAGCATATTCTTCTTGTTACGCTTTACATATCTGAAATATAAATTAAATATAAATGTTATAACATGAACGATTTTTCATTAACACTTACTTTAAATGAATGAGTTTCAAGATCTATATAGAGTTGCTTGACTCATTTTTGGTATGGACTCATCTCTAGTTATTTCTCCCAATATTTTAAGTGTTGGAAGTTCGTTTTTAAAAAAGAAACCATGAACCATCTGCTGTACTGTACTTTTGACAGATTCATCAAATTCTAGAAGCCTTGGATGCCTGCCTACTCGTTCACCTGTCTGTTTATATTCTTAGATAACTCGATATACAGATATACCTACAACTGACTTAGCGTTTCAGAGATGTTCATTACAATTGTTGTCGTTCCCATTGGTGGAGTTTGCAGCGCTAACTTTTATATATATTCAAAACTGTTTGTTTTACTTCATGCCTCAGGTGTCCCAGTCGTTCACGTTTTCTGGGTGGTGATACTAACTACACACAGAAAAATACAGTAAAACAATGCAAAAATGTAATTAAACGTTTTCAGGTTATGAAAAATGGCGGATATCTTGCATTTATTTATCCATATTAAATTTTCCTGTTCAAGAATCAATGAAATCTCTTAAAAATATGTACTATTTTGGCGCAATATTTGAATCACTGGTTCTTATTCCGAGACAAAGTATAGTAATTTTTTAAATGCTATTTTTGAAAATAGATGGATAGGCTATTCAGGACTTATTAAAAGGCTAGCGTGTTCTTCTGATCCAGCGCCAATGATTACTTTCTGTGCCCCTTTATAAATAACACCATGTACGACTACGGGGATCAACGTCGTTCGAATCTAACGCAACACTCTGTATATAAACAGGTAGGGCCGAGTAACAAGGAATGTCGTACCTCTCTTGGTTACAGACACCTTGTATATGGCAATAATTCAATGACAAAATAAAATTGAAAAACCACTATTAAATGTAATTCCGTTTTTAATGAATAATTTAAAAAAAACTCGTAAAACGGTGAAATTTGGTACAGTCTTTAAATAAATGCAAGATAGAAAATATTTTTAATTAAATTAAGAAAAGTAAACGACTAAGTCACTAGATAATAATTTAAGTTTACTCGACTTCAAAAACAAAAACGAAATTAAATTATCTTTCCGGAATTGGGTCTAGTTTCGTTCTCATCAAATATATTTACATGTAATAAGCGACCTTTCCAGAATCGTATATTACATAGCTATTCCACATCATAAGGTGTAATCTAATTTCATACAGAAAGAAAAATAAAACAAAAATCGAGTTAATTTCAATTACAGGACACAAGAGAAAGTAAATCTTGATTAATTTTTAATTTTAATTAACGAGAACTAAAGATCGAAAATTTAAGTGATATATGCTATGCATATATTTAATAAACTTTTCAGACTATCTATTAAATTAACGGGTAAAGAAAATGTAAATTCACAGAAATTGTAAACTAAATACATGCAGAGTGAAAAGTTTTAGTAGACGGATAGACAAATTCGAAGTTGCTGGTCGATTGTAAAGACGGAGTCTCTTATATTACATCTCGAGTTGCAATAAAACTGAGTTACGTTATGGTACACATCGAGTTGTAATAAGGCGGAGTTCTGTTATGCTACACCGCCAGTTCTCGTGACGACAGAGATACAAAGTTTTTATTATACGTATGTTATTAATTAAAGAATTAGGTAATTCATGATGTTTATAGAAATACATAATAACATTAATTAATTAGGGCATAAGTTCTTATGTTGTTGATGTTTTGTAAGACCTGTATTTACTTCTTTTTTAATTTTTCAAACTGTTGTGGCACTAATACCAAATTCACGAGCAATTTGTACAGATGTCATAATAGAATTTAGTTCTACCAAAGCACAAATTTGAATTTCGAAATCGCTGGCATTTTGGTCAGACATTTTTATTTTTACTATGCGCTAGAGTAAACGTTGTTTCCAACCGTCAGACCATACTACGAGTCGTATTTGCGCTACGAATAGGTCTTTTTGGCTAATTTATAAAAAATAAATCTCTTGTTCTTTCTGCTAAATTCCCAGCACAAAAATGTATTTAATCGTAAATATTTTCTCTTCTGGCATATAATAATGCATTTTTAATATAAAAAAGAACACGCCTATCTCAATATACAATTATCGACGATTGATATGGCGTATTCCATACTATCGCCGTTTAAGAATGGGTGTCCCAAGAAACAAATGATACCGGTCGTTTATTTTCTGCTTGGGTAATTCAACAAGGTGATATAACTTTCAGTATGTTAGAGAGAGGATTTATTTTGCGAAATATTGTGGCTATACCTATGTCTTAGACAAAGATATAGAATGCGACACAATCGCCTATAAAACCAGTATGAATATACAGGATGTTTCAAAAGAATATACATATTTCGAATGTATATATTTATTAAACTTTAAGACATACGAATATGAAACTTTACACACATATTTACGAATCTCTCAAGTTCAGATTACAGATGTTCAATATGTCCTCCATCAGCGACACGAACAATATCACATCGATACTCAAATCCCTCCCATACTAGGGCAAGTATGTCCTTCGTCACTGATGTTATGGCAGTACGGATCCGGTTCTTCAACTCTTCCAGATTCTGTGGGAGTGGTGGTACATAAACGTTATCTTTAACGAAACCCCACAGGAAGAAGTCACTGGGTGTCAAATCCGGTGACCGTAGCCCAGCTGACATGCTAAGTCGCCAGCTCCTTGAGGACCAATCCAACGATTCGGTAGAGTTTCATTCAGATATTCGCGCACTTAGCGACTCCAGTGAGGGGGTGCCCCGTCTTGTTGAAAAATGAAGTTGTCTTCGTGCAGTCTCGGAAACAACCAGTTTTGTAACATAGCGAGATACTGCTGACCGTTAACCGTGTTTTCATCAAAGAAGAATGGGCCGCAGATGATCGGGACTTCGCACAAAACACATTGATTTTAGGCGAATCTCGTACATGTTCAATGGTTGCATGTGGGTTCTGTAGACCCCAAATTCGAACATTGTGTTTGTTTACTAGACTAGTAACATGGAAAGTCGCTTCATCACTGAACACGATGCGTTGTGCGAAAGTATTATCACTGTCAATAGCATCATGAATCTCGTTACAAAATGCCACACGTTCCCGTTTGTCATCAGGATGCAGAGCTTGTAACAACTGTAACGTGTACGGCTTCATAACCAACCGACGTCTCAAAACACGCCAAATTGTTGTTGTAGGCAGTTGTAACTCCCGACTGGCACGACGAGTTGATTTTGAAGGATTACATTGGAAAGCAGTTTGAATTCGTGCAACATTTTCTTCAGAAACACGAGGGCGACCAGTACTCTTTACTTTACATACACATCCTGTATCGACAAACTGTTGATACCATCTGCAAATGTTCCATCCATTCGAAGGATCAATTTGGTAGCTCAACCTGAAACGTCTTTGCACTGTAATCACGGAATTGCACTTCGCAAACTTGAGAACACAAAATGGTTTCTGCTGCGGAGTAGCCATTTTAAACATATGACGGTTACCAAGAAAAACAGAAGACAACTGACATCTAGCGGCTATTAAATAAACTAGACTATGTATTCGTTTCCCCAATAGCCGAGCTGAGGCGCAGCGATCGATAGTTTGGACAAAATAATACTTTGTAATACGTATATTCTTTTTGAAACACGCTGTACTTTAGCTTTTCTTACAACTATAAACTCTCTGTTGTCCATGTCTTACAACAGTGTCTACGTACTCGGGACGTTACTTTTTAATCGGCCTAAATGCAGGGGAGATTTAGCTGTTCTTTTTAACATGGAGATGATCATTCAAGTTTACGGCACTCCTATCAACCTCGTGATAATTGGAGGTTATGTAAATACCTTTAAGAAACAAAATTTAGAAAAATTACGACGGATTGGTACTAAAATTCGAAATGTGGCTAGTACCTAACGTCCTAAAATTACACAAGAGAAGCAGTTAAAAAGATAGTAGCACGTGGCCAAAACAACAAAAAAAGAAACACCTTCGAAGGGTAAAATTACCAAGTCTTTTGAATTGCCAACAAATCTGCTATCGCGATAGTTGTGCATTTACTACCCAATAAAGTCAATGTGCTATATAATCGAGGCAGCATATGACAGCTAATGATCCGAATTAAACTATTAAAATATGCGTACTATATGATTGGAAGTGTAATATCAAAAGGAGCTTCGCTTCTAACACTTAAATCTTGAACATTCACAAATGAGATCTACGCGACAAAACATACTAGGAACTCTTATAGAATACACCACCGTTTAAAATAATGAAACCAACCAATGAAACAGAAATTTCGAAAATTATTAAGAAAAAGATAGAATTAAAGATTCAGATTCACACAGGTAAATACTGTTTTACAGTCTCTGCACAAAAATTAAAGAGACATCGCAATTTAACTAAAAAGCAAATAAAGCGTAACACTGTCTTCATAATTTTTTCTTTCCATTTCCTGGTTGTTGGTTAAGCAAATCAGGTATCCTACTTTTCCATTTCCTAGATTAGCTTCTGCAATGTATATTAAATTGTATTTTGTATTTAACTTTTGATTAATTTGTTGGTGTGCAGCGGTTAGTATTTTTGTTTATGCATACCCCCTCCCCCCGCGTTCATGTTCTTACGTCATCTCGTGATTTAATCTTTTTTAATACAATAAATGAAGTTTATCTTCCAATTTATTTTTTACAGTTTGGAAAATAAAATATAGATGGCACTTAGCTCATGGACACGTGATTTTAAAAACATATGCAACCTTCAATATAAATTTTGAACACTTACGCCGAAGTGTCTGTAATGCGAACTAAACATTTAAAAGTATTAGCGATAATCCTTTTAAAAACAGCATAATGCAGAACACTTATGACATTTAAAAATCATGTTGCCACCTTATCATTATTATCGTAAACTAAACGAATGTTAAAAATTCGTATAATATCGGATACATTCGTATTTAGTCATACTAGCGTGTATGCGTGTGTAATGGTCATAATTATGATTCAAATTGCAAAGCTTATATTAATACTCAGACCTAGCTATTTCAATTTAATGTCGTTATGTTGGTGTTTTTAATTTGTCCTTCGTGGATTATGAACTACATATGATAATGCACATATGGAAGATGAACGGAAGTGATTATTAATTATCAAATGTAATGTACGTATAAATAAATGATAGTTACCAATTCTTAAAATAATACTTTATTGATGCCTTTTAAAACCAAAACAACAGTAGCTGTAAGATTCCGAGAAGAGAATGTGTTAAATAGTACCTATAAATGTAAATGAACATTTAAAAGTGAAAGTGTGAGTATATTATTTGGCAATTTTGGAGAAAGAAAATATTTCTCTAGTTATATAAGTTAGTAATATACATACATACATGTCTGCTCCATATATTTAGTTTTATGTAATGATGTGAGGTTAATGATATTTAAAATCTTATCTATTCCCTAGGCGCCAATATGTACACAATTTTTTTTCATCCAGTAGTATCATATCCTGTATAACATACACCTCCCACAAAAGAAAAGAAAAAAACATAGATGATATAAAGTGTTGCTTTAGGTGCGCTTTGATTGAAATACCAGAGAAACATAGTATTGAAATTGATTCATGTTGGGATTTGAATGTAGCTAACAAATTACAAGAATTATTTAATGAAAAATGACAACTGATTTTAGTGCAGGTATGTTAAAAGCCAATAGTAATTAAATTAATAAATAGTTTAAATGTTACAAAGGATCCATACCAGTTATATATAGAGAAGTTTTTGCCATTTGTTCACATAATGATGAACCAGTACATAAAGATGTTTACCAGAAGTTATTAGCACAATGCAAACTAAATTCAGAGACATTGAAAATAATATGGGACTTAGTTGGACCTTCAGAAGGAACTGTAACGAGAACTAATTTATATAAAACACTTGCATTAGTTGCTTGGGCTCAGCAGGGGAAGAAACCTACTAATATGTTATTTGAGACATTTACTGGCAAAGGTAAATTTGTCAACTTACTCAATTATTAATTATCAAATTAAAATAAAAATTATCTAATGTGTAAAACCTTAATTTTATATATGTATATATTTACTATTTCATTCTAATATTAGACATGATATACCTACATTGGCATTTATTTATGAAACATCAACACATTTTGCAATTACCTATAGGAAGTTTTGAACTCTCAATTTTTTAATTATAGAGATAATACTTTTGTTATTTGTTGCATATGGAAATTCATTTATTTAATTTTTAATTGCCCTAGTGTATTTCATTTTCAACGTTGATAAGAATAAATTTTGCTAATTACCTGCTTAAGGTAACATTGCCAAATATATCGGAATACTAAAAGAGGAAATTCATTTTCCTTTTCACTTGTGACAAATTTACAAGCTAAAATTGTGTATGTATGTACTTTACAATATTTCTTATGTAAATAAAATAAATTAACATAATTCAAATATTCTCTGACTTTTTGCTGATAAATAATATGTAATACTTTTACTGTAAATGCTTACCTTTCCTCATATATACAAATTTGGAAATACTACAACATATTTAATACTAAAGTAACTTTATCATTTTCATCAGTACACTTTAATTACATAGAATTTTAAATCTAGCATTTTTAAACACATTGCAACAATAAATTTTACCTAATAATTAATCATCTTTATATTAACAAATTCAACATGATTAAAATTAGAAGTTTTGTTTTTTATACCTAAAAAGGTGTATGGTAAATAATGATATTAAATATTTTGAAATTAAAAAAAACTATTTTGGCAATATTTTTTTAAAATACATTTAAGGTCAAATACTGAGCCATGTTGATATTTTCTTCTGAAAATTGTTGAAATGAATTAACTTTTAGAAGCCGCGGTGAATTTTTTGTGAAATAGAATTCCATGCCGTATTAATCTTTACAACATTTAAGTAGAGTGGATATAAAAATATATAAAGTATTAACAAAAAGGAACTTTTACAAAAAACTTCGTTTATATATATATATATATATATATATATATATATATATATATATAATATGGTAACGAATTTACCTTCTAATTACTTGTCTATAATTTTGGTAACAATTCTGTTGTAATTTTATATATATATATATATATATATAATATGGTAAACGAATTTGCCTTCTAATTACTTCTTTATAATTTCAATAACAATTCTGTTATAATTTTAGAGTATCCAACTCCACAACTTGGTGATTTAAGCCCAGTTAAAAAATTGAAAATCTATTTTAGTTTACAGAAAAACCCGTCAATTTTGGGTTTGACTTACTTAGATATTACCCAGTTAGATACAATTAATGTGGAGTTGGCCCCAGAAAAAAAGGGAATCTTCCTAAAACATTCTGAATATATAGTTACATCACAACGATGCAATTCGAAAGTCACTCGTAGGTACAATGATTTCGTAGCTTTGTACGATCTGCTACTTTCCCGTTTTCCATACAGGTTAGAAAGCAGAAATTAATTATTTTGAAGTTTTGTATGATTTTATTTTATTTTACAGAATAATACCGAGACTACCCCCTAAAAGAATTGTATCAGATGCACATTTTTTAGAATCTAGAAGACGTGGTTTGCATAGGTGGCTTACATTAATAAGTCGGCATCCGGTTATTCACCATGATGGTTTGTTATTATTTTTTCTAACTGATCAAGGAACGGACGTACAATATCGTATAAGAGATATATTTAAGAGAGCACCAGATGAGTTTATGACATCAGATCATGCAGCTAATGCAAAAGTATTCCCTCCATTATCAAAATATTTAAAGCAATCTGGTCTATTGTATCATTTCAGGAACTTCTTCCTAAAGATTGTCTGGAATTTGCATCAAACCGGGAACAAGTTAGATCTTTAGTGCATATCATAGGAAAAATGAAACTTGTTGCTGATTCAGATGTTGAAAGAGGGCTAGCATGTGCTAGAGATACGGAATTATTATCTACGCAGCTTAAGGCCTTGGGTACTATTAATATAGGATTAATATCAAATACGACATGGCCTGTCATGCAGAAGGGATTCACGAACATATCAAGGTATCATTGTTAATCAATTTATTAATAAAATTATCTACATATACATATACATATATACACGTATATATATACTTATGATTTTGTAACCAAATTTGTTCTCAAAACGCAAATATATTCTCTTTTTAAGGTGGAAAATTACATAGTTTGAGATTGATTAAATAAGTGCTATAATACAATTTTTTAGCACCCATTCTATAAATGTTACCTTGTTTCCATTGTGGTTTTGTTATGAACCCTAGTTTTATCACAATTATTAATTAAATTTCGTGGCAAAGATTTTAAATTATGTAGGAGTATAAAAAAGTGATTTATATATTAAGCCTCTTTAAATTCATGTGCACTGTCAAAAAACCATCCATATATACCGTGTAATAGGTCGAGAATTCGCCATGCATTTAGTTGTTCAATCTTCTCAATAGATACACCATTTTTATGCTCTCATATAGTGGACATTATTTATTTTAACTTTAACATTAGTTCATTACTTTTTTATTTGTGTTTAGATAAGTCTTTTATTTTACAATATATTACTTAAACAAATCTAAATGAACGTACCTGAATTGGTTAATTATATCATAAAAAATATAACTTCAATTCAGTGTTGATTTGTGGAATAATTACATTAAATAAAGAAAAACCGTTTAACGTTGTAATGAAAGAAATATTGGCTAATTTTCTTAGCAGTTTAAAATACTCTTTTCAATTCCAATTAAATGTGGTCATTAAAATTGAATGAATCATATTTTTAGTATAAATAAATTGTTCAGAACTATATTGAAAAAATCATTCATACTAATATTACTTTCTTATGGATACTGAGAAATAGGGATAAGAATTCAGTCCATTAGCAAGAAGAAATACCGAAAAGTTTAAGACTCTGGATGTATTGATGAATGTACAAAGGGTACTAGGAAAGTTTTGCAATATGACGCAACAATGAATGGCCATTTGCACGTGAAGAAACTTTGTTCACTGAAGAGCAGATGACACTACGTGTGACTTGGTGCCAGGAGATGCTAAAAAAGTTTAATAAGGAACAATCTCGGTATGTGAACAACATCGTGACAGGTGACGAGCTCAAAAAGCTCAAAACAAAGTTTGGGTCTTTGATGATGAGGACACACCCGTAGTTGTCAGAAAATCCCGATCTGTAAAGAAGAAAATGGTAGCTGTATTTTTCAAATCGAGTGGAATTGTAGAACGCGTCGTTTTGGACACACAGAAGGTATACTGAACAGTGCCTTCCTAAAGTTATTGGATCTACGAAGAAACTGCGGCCAAAGTCAAGAATGGACACCTGGTTCTTCCATCACGATAATACTCCAGCTCACCGCGCCAAACCTGCACCGGATATTTGACACGACAGGATTGAGAAACTTCTTGAGCAGCCTCCCTACAGCCCAGATCTTGCTCCCTGCGGCTTTGCACTGTTCCCGCATGTGAAAATGAAGCTAAAAGGGAGGTGGTTTTCCAGTGATGAGGCCTTTCTGCGGGCTTAGCACAACGAGTGTGCTTTATTCCCTAGTGTAACTTGGCAGAACTGGTTTAAATATTGGTTTCGGAGGATGGAGAGGTGTATTGAGTGTAGAGGAAATTTGAAAAAATTAAATAAACAAAGCTGTATTGCAAAACTTTCCTAGTACCGTTTGTATCAATTATCATATTTCATGAAGTTATAAAAGATACTAAAAAGTGTCTCAGTTTCACCTTTATGATTTCAATTGCGTGCCATTTTTGTAAACATAGAGAAGAGAAATTCATGTAAAACTAGAACGATATCAGTTCGTAATTTAATTAAAAGAATTGAAGTAACTCGTTTATTTAGCGACAAAGTAACATCAATATATCATCGTCCAAACACATCATTTCAACATGAGGAGACAAAAAAAACAAACTTATATGGAAAATCAATATTTCAACAACAAAATAAGTATCTATTCCTAAGGAAGATTAATCGGAAAACAAGGAATAAATAAAAACAAGAAAAATGAAAGACATCTTCATTAAGTTATCTAATAAAATAATGAAAAATAAATTTTAAAATTCTAAAATAATTTAAGTTTCCCATCAAAGTCAAATGTGCAACTACTTCCATACCACTGATAATAATTGAATGTCGCAACTGTATAATTTGTGAATTTGACTGACGCCTAATTTTGAGGTGAGTGAAGCTAGTAAGTACATTCACAACAGAAGTGCGATGTTAATAAGTGACTCGATTTCTTGTCCTAGCTAATAGAAAAACAATAAATAACTGAAACGAAGGTTGGACATTATTAAAAGGCAAGAAAATGGATAAAAAATCGCGTCATCGACAACTAGATTTCATTTGTTACCATCAAATACTTCTATTATTTTGAAATTAGGACCGTCAATTAAATGAAATCTTAAAAAATTAGTTCAATTATAAAAAACCTTTCAAAATCCTCATGCTTTGAAAGGAGTATAGAAATCATCACTACTGTTTTAAAAATATTTTAAAAAATACAATAATAAATAGTAAGTTATTATTTCTCCTTGATAATGCATCTACAATCTATTTCCAATATTTGAGATAACTTTTAGATGGTGTTCCTTCCTCTAAATACAAGTCTAATTCAAGAAACTGAAATGTGGCAAACAAGTAAACGTTGAAGTAATTAGAATTCCCTAGAAAAGTTTCTGTTGAAGAAAATCGAAAGATGTTGAAGCAACTTAATTCAAAGAATAAAGTTGAAGAAAATCGAAAGATGTTGAAGCAACTTAATTCAAAGAATAAAGTTAATGAAAATGAAGAATTTATTAAAGTTTTTGAATCATCAGTATTGAACATTTGATATTTTTCTTGAAAATCCCAACAGTGATCGTTGTAGAGGAATTATAAATTTAATAAGAAGGAAGAATATTCTTTGTTATAAACTTAAAAAAGATAATACCCTTTATTGTTTATATTTCTTAAAATTTTCTAAAGGGGTTTGATATTTAAACGATTTTTTTTGTAGATTACCGCTATTATGCTTAGTAAATGTTAAAATTACGTAAGTTAATGAAACCTTGCTTTACAAGCAATTTCCCGAAACCGATTAATTCGCTAAACAAAGTTTACATGTACTTGTAGTCTGAATAGTAAGATTGAAGACGAATGTCTTGCAAGGTGAAAGATTTCGCGTGGTGATACTAAAGGAACATACAGAAACAACTTTTTTATAATAAACTTAGCCGTGCATCAATTTAGTTATATCTTGTTTTTGAACAAGCACAAGTTTTTGTGTATATATACGTACGTAGAATACAAAAAATGTTTGAGACCTTATTTTTGTATAGTCACGCTAAATGACTGCAACAGTGGCAAGATATGTATACATTCGAGATCTTTGTTTAATCATGATTTGATAGGACCGACGTAGTATTTTTAGTGTCATCTTTGCTTCCAATAGTTCCAAACTAAAGTATGGTCAACAAATAAAACACTTGCATCATACGTGGTTTTGTGAATGTATGTAACGGGTGGGCCATCTATCGGTTTAAATTTGAACCACCGGTTATTTCGAATCTGGCAATACTTGTCCAAAATTTGCAAAATTTGGTCGCAGAGAAGGACCAACAGTGCCCGGTATACGCAAGTTTATTGCTAAAGTTCGTGAAAATGGTTTCATTGTCGGTGCGCCAAGAAGTGACCGTGCTCGTACAGTGCGTACATCCGAAAATATTGAAGCTGTGGCTGAGAGTGTGCGTGAGAATCCATCAACATCAACTTGTCATCGTTCTCAAGAATTAAACATTTCACGCACCAGTTTACGTCGAATTTTGCGAAAAGATCTCGGTATGACGCCTTACAAAGTTCAATTGATTCAAGAGTTGAAGCCGCATAACCATCCGCTTCGTTTTCGCTTCGCTAGATGGGCCAACGAGAAACTGCACGATGATGTCGATTTTGCCAAACAAATCATCTTTTCGTCTTGCTGGGTGCGCTAACAAGCAAAATTGCCGTATTTGGGGCTCAGAAAACCCACACGTGGTCTTACAGAAGCCAATGCACCCATTACGAATGACTGTTTGGTGCGGCTTGTGGAGCGGAGGCATTATTGGCCCATATTTCTTTGAAAATGAGGACGGCGCAACCATTACGGTCAATGGAGACACCTATCGCACCATGATAACCGATTTTTTTGTGCCCGCTGTTCACGGTATTGATGTGAACGATGTTTGATTTCAACAGGATGGTGCAACTTGCCACACATCTCATGCCACAATCGATTTATTGCGTCAAACGTTTGGTGGTCGTTTAATTAGCAGAAATGGTGATGTCAATTGGCCGCCAAGAAGCTGCGATTTGACACCGTTGGACTATGCCGACAAACCACAGACAATAGAGCATTTGAAGGCCAACATTCGTGATGCCATTGCAGAGATACGACCCCATACACTCGAAAAAGTGCTCGAAAATTGGTGCGATCGAATGGGGTACTGTGAGACCAGCCGCGGCAGCCATATGAATGAAATAATATTCCATCTCTAACCGGAAGAATTGTACTTCACAACAAAAAAATAAATTTGGCAAAACTTCAAACCCTTTTTGTCTTATTGCATTTTTAAATTTAAACTTTTAAATGGCCCACCTTTTATATTCATTATTCAATTAAGCGCTGAAAATATATCAAAAAGATCGTCTAAGATCAACAAGAATAAAATTTTATGATTCAAAACACTAGAGAGTTGTCACAATGTATTAAACCACGCCATCGGTAGCCAATAATCTAATTTAAAATGAAGAACTTTTATGGAACATTAACGTCATTGGAAATAGATACGTATAATTTCCAGCTGTCGCATAATATAAAAAAGACTTGGGCTCTAAGGCAGAGAATTTGTTCCTAAGTTAAATCATATTATTCATGAAAATAATGGAAACTAGATACATTGTTAACTAAATGTATATTAACATTTGACTTCTACTTTTCAGCAATATATTTATTTTTCACCTTTTTTAAATATAACTAACTTGCGTTTCTTAGCCGGCTGATAGTTCAGTGTTGACTGACTGGCTTATTATGCCGGCGTCTCGGGATCGAATCGAAAGACTGCTGCCTGGAAATATTTTTCGTGGCTTCTCTTCACGTTTAAGGTAAATCTCGACAGCCACGAGTGCAGGCGTAATAATAGCTCATAGCCTACCAATGTTCCCTGAGATTGGCATTAAGCTGTTGGGAGATGTTAAGGCATGGATTATTATTAATATGAACTAAAAGTCTTCATTTTCGAATATTCTTCTTTTATTAATTTGATCGGAGAGACGCACGTGCTATATAGAATATTATGTAAAAATGAATAAGTAAAATAATTATTTCTTTTAGAGATTTGAATACTTTATGGAACAAAACCGAGCAACACGCGAATTTGGAACAGATTACAGTTTGTGAAAGATTAGATCTGTTACTGGATGTTCTTATTGGACACAGAGATTTATGTGAACGATTAGAAAAAGGATTAGCTCAAGATCATCAAACAGCGTTAGCGAAAATGCTATCACTTAAGAAAAGAAAAATTCAAGGTGTTATACGAGGCACGGATGTAAGTAGATTCCGAGATGTATGCCTATGTTATAAATATTTTAATTTTTACATGTTTAACGTTCAATGCAATATATAATTAGATGATTTAAATATGAGGAATTGGATTACCTATATTATTTTGACCGTCAGTTGCTACCGCTCTTTGCCTTTTGAAAGAAATAAACATGTCTTTTAATAAGAAGTAACATCTAACATTTTCTATTACCTATGTCTGTTACATAGTTTATTTTGTACTTTAGAAAACAGTACAGTGCTTATTGGGATACAATACAGCACTGCGACTGAACAAAATACTAACACAAACATACTAAAATAAGCTTGTGAAATTTGATTTCATTCCTACATGCTCAAAAAATTAATTTAAATAATTATTAAAGCAGATATTCTAATACAATAACTTCAACATATAGCGATGTAATAGCTGCATAATTAAAGTAATGTTTGTTAGTACTTGATGGATCTGTGCACTCACTCACTATCACTACTAATTTGTTTTAATGTGGTAAAGTTTGCATCTTTCTTTAACACATTATACTTTGGCTAATACTTTTGTAGTCGCTGGTAACATGTATGGAGGTGTGTTTGTACAGTTTCCAGTGCTTGCAGTGCATCCACTAATCACAATGAAAGATTTTGTAATTTATCAATTGCTTCAAGTATTCCGTTATAAATGTTATAAATTATTTGTAAATCTGTGTCAACTTCAGCATCTTTGAATTTCTTTTTATCTTTTGAAGAGGATGTTGGGACATTGCCGGTGAAAGTTTCGAATATGTTTGGGGGATTTGAGGAACACTGTTTTTATGTGTACTATCAAACCATTTGCCTCTGGATAACAGCGTTGAATCCTTTCTGCCATAAGATGCAAAGCATGGATTTTACAACTATTGTGTAAAACTACCACAGTCGTCTTTAAGTTATCGCATAGTTGCGGCACCATCAGCCATAAATATTAAAGATGAATAGATCTTTATTATCATATTAACGGATACAAGCAATTGTAGAAGAAAAGTGATAAATTACAAATAGAAATATAATATTTCTTTGTCAGTCAATATTAAAAATATATACACATATAAATATATATATATATATATATATATATATATGAATAATAAATATATATTGTATATACATGGTGCGCAACTAAGTTCTCGCTGTTTTTTTGATGAAAATGCAACTTTATTGTGAAAAAATGTTTACAAATGAATCATTCAAAATATTGCCCATTGCTAGCGGCTTTTTCCCATTTTTCTGGCGGAGCTCGAATACCGTCACGGTAGAAGTGTTCGTCTTTTGAGGCTATCCACGAATCAAGCCATTTCGAGATGTCTTCATATGAGCGTTTCTAAGTAGGTTTTAACGGGTTTGGCAACGTGAGGCCGAGCGTTGTCATGCTGTAGAATCACTTTTTCGTGGCTCTGCTCGTATTGTAGCCGCTTTTCGCGCAGTGCTCGGCTCAATCGCATGAATTGAGTTCGATACCGTTCCCCAGTGATGGTTTCGTCCGGTTTCAACAGCTCATAATAAATAACACCGGCCTGGTCCCACCAAATACACAGCAAAGCTTTCGCGGCGTGAATATTCGGCCGAACCGACGACGTAGAAGCATGACCGAGCAGTCCCCATGATTTTGTTCTCTTTGGGTTGCTGTAATGAATCCTTTTTTCCCGTAAAGATGCGATGAAGAAACCCCTTCGTTTTTTGCCGCTGGAGCAGTTGTTCACAGGCGAAAAAACAACGCACAACGTCTCTTGGCTTCAAATCATAAGAAACCCAAGTTCCTTGTTTTCGAATCATTCCCAACGCATGCAATCGCTGGGAAATGGCTCGGCGAGTAACTTCTAATGCTGAAGCAAGCTCTTATTGCGTTTGGCACAGATCCTCATCGAGCAGTGCCTCCAATTCAGCGTCTTCGAAAGTTTTTGGTCTTCCTTCACGCGAACGGTTGTCAACATCGAAATCACCGTCTTTGAAGCGACGGAACCAATCACGTTGTTTCACTTAGAGCAGCATCTCCGTAAACTTTTTGGAGTTCTCGATGCGCTTCAGCCGCCGTTTTCTTCGAATGAAAGCAGAAAAGCAACACTTCCCGCAAATGACGATTATTTGGCACAAAATCAGACATTTTCACACAACCAAAAGTATATGACGCAAAAACAAAATCACTAATGTGTCAAAGCGGTTTGTTTACCATATGTCTAAGCTTGGTTCATGACGTTTTGGTTATGTCACAATCGACCAGCACTTACTACTGGAGCTATATCTTGAAAAACAGCGAGAACTTAGTTGCGCACCTAACATATGTACACTACTGGTCATATTTATTTGCCCACCCTTAGTTTTAGCCAAAATTATTAAACTATCAAATGTGTACTGAAAATTTATTTATTGTACCAATACAATAGTGTAAAATAAACATAAAATAGTTACATTTTTCTTATATAAAAACTTTATCATTAATTATTATTAAATTTTGCTCTCATCAATGTGCCCACCTTTATTTTTGATAATTGCGGTACATAACCGCGGCATCCTTTCAATTAATTTTTGCAGTGTATCTTCTGTAATTTGTGCCCAAGCTTCTTGAAGTTGTTCCCACAGTACAGTGGTGAATGATAGAGCACGTTCTCGAACCTTCCGGTCCAATTCTTCCCAAAGAAGCTCTATTGGGTTCAGATCAGGACTTTGAACTGGCCATACCATTATAGAGATTTGCCCTTGCTCTTCTAGTTGACGCAAGTAATCGCCACACAATCTAGAAGTGTGTTTCGGATCGTTGTCCTGTTGAAATACAAAGTTTTCGCCAAGAATCCTTAGTCCTGAAAGAACAGCGTTATTTTCTAAAATTTCCTTGTAGCCTTCTTTTCTTAGGATTCCCTCAATTTTGACTAGATCGCCTACGGATCTTCCACCAAAACACCCCCAAATCATTACTGAACCTCCTCCATGTTTTACGGTAGGCGCAATACATTCTGGCAGTACTTTTTCTCCTGCGGATCTTCTTACGAATATTCGCCTTTTACTACCGAAAAGTTCAAATTTCGATTCGTCTGTCCACAACACATTATTCCACTGATCAATCGTCCAATTCTTATGTTCTTTAGCCCAATTTAGTCGTTTTATCTTGTTTTGCTTTGGTAGTAGTGGTTTTCGCAGAGCAATTATTCCGTATAAACCCGCTTGCCTTAACCTTTTCTGTACCGTGGACACACTAATTGGTTTAGCAAGCGCTCTATTCATTTCAGCAGCAATTTCTGGTGCTGTTTTTCGTCTATCGCGTCTACTTATCCGTATTAGATGCCGGTCATGTGCAGATGTCGCTTTGCGTCGTCCAGATCTTCTTTTGTTGGAAAATCTACCACTTTCTTCAAATTTTTTAACGTTATAATCAACGGTTCTGCGATTTGATCGTAATTCTTTTGCAATTTCGCGATTACTTTTACCCGTACGCTGATAAGCAACTATCATAGCACGCACTTCAACAGATAATTCCTTCGTCTTCGGCATTGAATTAAAATATTCACAATAACCCTCTATTTCGCTGTTTTCGCAACAAAAGATGAACGATGACTGACATAAAATTTATTTTCCTTTTTGAATAACACACCCTAATATTGTAATTAGTTAGTACAATAACACAATATTGGTAATACCTTTCGAAAATGCAGGTAAAACTGTTAATACTGTAGGGATTAGCCTATATAATATTTATGGTATTTTTCCAATTTATGACACCTTTACGATACATCATAAACAATTTAAGATTTTCGTACAAATTCATATGGAATTACTTCCACTAATAATATTGTTGAATAATTATAATACAGATTTTTCGAAAGATAATCCGTATTTCAGGAAACACATTAAATTGGGGTGGGAAAATAAATATGACCGGTAGTGTATACAATATATCCTAAACAGAACATATAGATACAAACAGATATTTTATACAAGTCAGCTTAATGATGATTGTTGAAGTATTCCTCTAATGTGTAGAATTCTTTCTTACTCAGTCCTTTTTGGTTTGCTTGAAATGCTAAGGTAAGTGATTATGTAGTGTGATGTTCCAATAGCATGTATTGGTTTGTGTTGTTACAATATGGTGTTTGGGAACAGACAGATCATTTTTATGTCGTGTGTAGTAGGTGTTTTCTTCGCCATTCAAATTGTTTCTCAAAATTCGAAAACTGCGCGCTAGAAAATCGGAGATTCATATATGTTAATTTTATACCTAGAAAAAGATATTTATCTTTTTTTCTTTAGTCTGATAAGACCCTGTATTGTTCTCTAAGGTATAAGTAGGCTATAGTATGAAAATACATATTTGCCTCTGGACTGGAAGCAAATATGAAAAATTAAAAATAATATTAATTAGATAAGCTATCAATTTCTTGTAGATGTGAAGGAAAGTGCCTTACTAAATACTCAGAGGAGGAGTAAGCATTATCGATAAAGTCAATAGCTTCAAGAATAAAAATTCGAAAGATGAGAGAATGACTTGTGCCCTTTTCCAAATAATAGATTCACTTGCATCATTTTAAATACGACAGTGTCAAATGTGGAAACTCCATTCATAAAATATAAATGTAATAAATTCAAAGCACGTTTGTTGTGATTTTTTTGGATGATCAGAATTGATAATGTAAAACGCATTTATAATCCTCACAAGTGAATGTTTTCATTTTTAAATTGTAATACTTGAAGGGGGCCATTAAAAATACTTAATCTTTTATAATATTGGCAAGTGAGAAAATATATTGGGTAATAATAATAGAGTAGCTTTTCAATGACTTTTTTTCGTGAAAAGAATTTTCTTCATAAAAGTTGAGTTTTCAGTGAAACAAAAATTAATCACTTATTTCCAGTACAAATGCTTTAAATAATATTTGAGACATATATGCTCATCAATTGTAAAAGCCATTAATGCTATTAAAATTTCTGGCCGTTATTTTATTGGATGTTTTTAGAATTAAATGTTTATATAATACAATTTTGTGACTTTTGTTTTAAGTATTCAGTTAATCTAGGAAACCTCTACATGCCGCATTTCATTTTATATACTTTCAGGTCGATACAGTAGAACAACTGGAATCAAAGATGTTAGCCCAAGAGAATGTTATAACGAACATGGAATTGAGATCTGATTTTAGTCTTTATTGTGTACATATGGAAACTCAGTTGGTTTATGCTTATTTAGAGACTTTTTGTTTGATTTTAAACAGTTTGGTTTCTCTAAGAATACGGTCTCACAAGGAGGTAATATACCCTGAGCAATTTATTCTGTATGTAGATGGTAGCACAAAAATCTCCACATTAGAGCATTTTTATTACACTTTTCGTGTTTATGTGTCTAATGTATATTTTAAGTTTATGGTGATAACATAAGCAATAGAGACAATTTTACATCGAGGTCAATCTAAGTATTCTATTGCTAACTACAGACAGATGTCATTGCTCACACCATATGTATATGCAGCATGGATCATTAACGCTAGTGACTTTAGCATTTTCAAATTACATGTGTTTGATTAAATAATACAAGTGTATGAGTCACACTAAGCTATGAAATGATTAAATTGCTCTTTTCACTGATTTTCGATTTATAGACTTTATTTGTTTCAAAAATAAGCGTCTAATAATAAATTTATTCGTTTTTACAAGATATTAAGGCAATGATAAATATAAATGCTTTTTAACATAAAGCAAAATATTTTTTTCTCCAAAGTTTCCATATTATGGCGTCATTCATAAATGATAAAGGAAATGTATCAACTAACTTGACGTATTTGAGAAACCGTTTGCATACTCAAGTATTGTAGGTGGTTAATGCAAAAGCCTAAGAGAATATATGCACATGCACACCTCTGTTAATGGAAGTATATAAACAATTTTATTATTCTAGGAATAAATGTAACACTTTGTCTAAATTTCACACTATATTATATATTAACGGCGACTAGTTTCGTCTGTTAAGATATTATCAAGCAATATATAACATAGTGTGAAGTTTAGACAAAGTGTTTTATTTATTCCTTAGTCTAATGAGATTTCACAAAGAAACGACTTCAACAATCAACTTGCATTATTTTTCAAACAAAGTTTAAAATAATTCAAACAAACACACGAAATTGCAATACAACGTAACTTTTATTCATTATATAAAATAAAAAAGTAATAATAACACATATATATACCTTGGTACTCTTACATTTAATTTTTAAACTGTTTCATTGTTATGTTTCCCCATTCCTTCTGTAAAATGTCCCAGGATATGAGCTCTTATTACTCGCTTGTCAAACTCATCCCGCAAAAGTTTTACTAAATTTAAATTTGGGCTTTATGGAGGCGATGACATTGTCAACAAATTATTACGTTGTTCATTCTTTAAGTAATTCCTTCACGATGTTACCTAATGTTTTGGATCACTATCCTACACAGATGTAAAATTTGTACTTATTAATATTACTTTTGCATGTTTCAGATATTGTTTCTTTATAATGCTCTCTGTTTTTACTAAATCTCCTTACCTGCGCATAAAAAGCAAGTTCACGTTGTATATTACCACCCCCCATGTTCTGTAATGGGTACAACACAATTGTCCACCATTATCTCCCCTTTAGATCTTGGAACGAAAATTCTTGGCTTCTGTCCGAATTTTTGAAATTCTGATACGTGAATCTAAAGCACTTTTTTGGATTCTTCGACCGTCCGTTCTCGATGTTTATTTGAGACATCTCTCTCTCAATTATCAATTTTGGGTCGTGTAACCAGTTCACAGAAATTGGATTATCAACTATTGTAACTGAAGTCAATGGCTACTTTTATTGTTAAATTTCTATTACTCTTGTTTATTATTTCGAGTCTCTACTTTCTCATCGGCCCGAGGCGATTACGGTGCTCTAACTTCCCGTTTTTTTTTATTGTTGGCTAATTCTAATGTTGACTATACACTTAATAATTTCAACTTTTTCTCTAACCTGTCTGGCTGAATTACTTTTTTCGTTGAAAAGTAATAATCACAGATCTTTTCTCGATGCTTGGCGGCTTTCCGCATAGCATTATACAAAAAAAACCTTTATTTAATATTTGAATTTAAATGCTATCCACTAACGCTAACTCGGGAGGGGTTGATCGGGTGAATTCTAAGAATATCCCTTTTAACCGAAAAATAGCCCCATAACAGACACTGTACTCTCAATTTAAAAAATAAATTACACGAACTAAAATCGTGAGTGGCAGACGTGATTTAAGTTGAGATTTTAGCGGTAAAACTTTATTAAATACCAAAATACCATCTTACTATAAATTGTGTAATTATAATAATAATAAGAAATAACACATAAGCTAAAAATTTGACCAACTCACAGGTTCTTACGAAAATACTATTTTGAAAGATTATGTGTGTATACGCCACCAAACTCAAAGCATACATAAAACTAGTATAAGACTTGCACTATGAAAATAATGTGTACAGCGCCCGTTATATATGACATTAACACATTAAAATTAATTAAAAATATCATTTGAAACCTGTTAAACTTCCTACACATAACGTGCACAGGTGACTTTAATAAAGGACTTCTTTTCACCCAAGGTAATCTAAAAGTAACACCGTTTTGTGTATTAGAAACGGACACATTAAAGTCAATACAGACTAATATCATTAGACAGTCAGTTTCATTTCGCAGCAGTTTTAATGAAAATCTACCACTGTGCATTTTACGACTACAAGATAGAGACTATATTATAGTGATTTAAAAAAATCATCGTAGTCCGATTCCCTCGCTTTGGGTGTCAGCCTCTCGGTAGGGGAAGTATTTCAGAAACCTCTTCTGAAATCTCTAAACGGATAATTGTTGGCATGTGGAATTAAGAAACCACACTAAAACCGCAACATGCTCCACACCGAAGCATAGTATAAAGTCTTAATTGAAGCAATATTATTAAAGTCTACAAGATCTGATAAAAGTACCTAAAAACTTCGAATGGACAGATGCAAAGATCGACGAAACATATTGACAGAGATTGAGTCGCTAATCAAAAAGTGTGTCCAAATGATACTCTTAAGAATTTTTACTTACCAACTTGGATTTGGCAGATAATCAAATATCGGGCATGATGTACATCGTGTATAAGAAACAATAAAGCATTTAGAGCATAATTAGTTTCCTACCTAAGCAGTTATCTTAATCTTCTGAATTCTTCACAATAGTCCAAGAATTTCGTAATTTCCATTTTTTTTAAAGAGAATACTTGCATCCGTATTAATTCTTTCACATGACTAGTAAAGCAAACCAGATATTTCCTATTCAAAGCTCTCATTTTTGAAATAGAAATGATCTAGGATAGAATAAAGATCTTAGTAGAAATCTCCCACAGCCAAATTGACATCATTGAACACCGAGAGAAAAGACCAGTCGTATATTGTCGATTGATAATAGTGTAACGGAGTTAACAGCACAGAAGTTGTATCGCAGGTTACCATTCGACAGAAAATTATCCGTCTTAGGAATATTTCTTAAGTCATACACAGAGTAGGGTGTAGAGAATCCTCTGAAACCAACGGGAATGCATCCCTATCAATCTCTACCAGGCAATTCCAAGTTAGTGAATACCTGTTTTACGAATTAGTTATTGAATTAATTTGCCATAGATTTAAAGTTTCAATGAAATGTTTCAAAGTTATAGTTTTTGTGTCTTCTGTGTCAGAAACATTAAATTTGGGAGCATTAATATTTTCCATAATAGCTAACTGCTTATCCAGTAGATGACGACTCAAAATACTTCAATATCATACGACTTAACATCAGCAGATATATAAATATTGACTATATGTATCGGAATATTAGCCAGTTTGCATTTACAGAAGAGTATTTCGATATTGAGTGTTAAGTTCGTAATTTCGGAAACATCAACTAGAGATGCACCACAATCATCAGTAAATGCAGAGTTCGCCACCAGCGGTAGATCAGTTAACTAATGATAATCTTCTGTCAGATGTAAAGACATTATAGTTAGAATAAAAAATTTCGCCACTATTTGTACTATTATCCAGCCATGTCTCAGTAATTAACACCATATCAGCATCAGTAACACCAGATAGTATACTATATTAGATTTTGTTGTAAAATCTCGAATATCATAATAACGAATGCTGATGGTTCTGTTTTTTGCATTAATTCTGTTGGACTGCCCTAGTTTTCCGAAATTGTCGATGGAACAATTTGCGGAATACCTTTTATATATATATATATATATTATTCTAAGCATTTAATTCCTCTTTAACTCTGCGAAATAAATCAAGCTAGTGAGGAGTACTATTTTTAGAAATTGCCATCATTTTATACCTTTCACACGCTTCAGACCTCTAGTTCTTTATCGCTTCCTAATATTCGCCTCACAGGACAAAGTAATTTTTATCGACCACTTTTTTATAACAGGTTTGATTGAATCAAATTTACCTACCCTTCTAGGCTCAGGATTATCCAAGAAAATATCTAAAACCGACAAAATGTCCAGCGCAGCATCAGTATCGACAGCAACTTGATTATCCCCATTTTCTCTTCTTTCCCAAATAAGTTAAATAAAATGATGCTATGTTTACGCTTCTTCCTGTACATGAGCTCCTGAATAATTTCTTCAGACTCCAATACACTGTGTTTAGCAGAAGTATTGGTATTTTGCTCCTTGATAAATTCTAATTCCCGTTTTAAATTATGAACTAGTGAGGTTATCTTGTGCAGTTAGCTTTAGTCGAGCTTTAAAATTGATACAGTCAGTACAGTAAAACGTAATTTTCACAAACATTGTGCTTCAGATCGAAACAAACCAAAGTATGTAGTATGAGGGATGTGCGTATTCATATCACATGTTGTCTTCCTATTGGGGCTCATTTCCCCTTGACACACAACAACGTAGACTCATTAGGACAGACAACAAAGAAAAGGAAATAATCAAAGACACCTACTTCACACCGAGGGGCAGATTCAACAAAATGACTCCTAAAAAAAAAAAGAAGACATATAACAGGGTCGCGGAGAGAAAATAGGAGTCGGAGCTATATATTATCAGTATAATTAAATAAATAAAAATATTTGTATAATATCATATTTGAGTATTATCGAAAACAAGAACTGACGAGTTAGAAAAAACGCGAACTCAGATATTCGCAAGGTAATAGTTACTTTTGTGCAAAGCGAAATTCCTACCCATTCCGATGATATAAAACTTAATATTACTTTAAAATTGAAAGAAAAAGGAAGCACTAAGCAAGATTCAACACTACACCGATTTGACTACTATACTCAGATATAGCGGTATATTGATATACAGTTCAATCTGGATATTGGTTCTTCTGGTTTTCGAAAGTCTAAATAACTGACCGTTTAGTTGAGTCTTATTTCTAATGTTATAACTAAGTCCTGAAAACTTCTATATGCTTGTGTATGTAAAACAAAGTATGGTAAATAATTTTTGAATAAAATGACATAATTCTTTGGTACGTAGACTTCCGCGGTCGTGGTCCATGCTATCTGCTTCTGGGTTTCCGGGCTGTCAGTTTCAGTGCAGTAGTTCAGCCCTGAAGATGTCCCATACAAATGGGTACGAAACGTCGGCAGATATACTAGTGACGCGGTTCCAGCCCGGAAACCCAGAAGCAGATAGCATGACATAATTCTATTTATAAAATGTTGCTTATAATGATCATTATAACGCTATTTAAAAATCTTCGATATGGCTCTCTTCTGAAGCAAAAATATCTTATTAGCTTGTACAGAATTTTTCCAAATTAACATATGCGAGCTTTTCAGAGCTATGCATAGACTCGTACATGCCGGTCATCTACATACTTAATCCAAATTCTTGGCCAAACAGAATAATCGATAGAAACCCGATATAAAGAGCATATTGCGCACATCAAATTCAATCGGACAGAAAAATACAGTTTAGCAAAACATATGTTAGAAACTAATCATAGTATAAACACGGATTGTTTGCATTTGGTAAAGAATGTGCGTATTTACCGCGAATTAGATACATATGAAAGCATGTACATTTTGAAGAATAAGGACCATGTGTTGAACACTGATATGGGCCCTACCCATAACTCGTCTCTCTTTGACCTCTTGTAGGTTAGATAAAGAAGGGTGTAGTAAACGCATGCAGGTACTTTTTTATGATAGTTTAAGACTAGAATACAATTTCTTTAAAATTTATGTGAAACAAATATACAGTGTGCGTTTTTTTCTTTTAACGATACAGATCGTGTATGGAATTTGTTTCGTGCGGTTTTTTACCATGGTTTCCAGATACGACACTGTTTAATTATCTGTTAATGATTACAACTTAGTTGTCGAAATACGTATATAGAATACGAAAATTTATGTGGAAAGAGGTTATATATCAACTCAAAGTGATTCAGTTCATCAACCACAGAATCCATCAAATTTATCTTCCCTGAGAATATTGAAAAAATAAGTTACAATAACGTCCAGGTCAAAGTAGATAAGGCTTCCGTCAAGATATTACTAGATTCCATTCATTACAACTCGATAACTAATGTAAAAATTACACAATAGTTAATTAATGACCGAGACGCATATTTCCAGGAACACCACCACTCTTCAGAGGGTCTGACTCTATTGACAACGACGAATGGAACGATTGATATACAGTCAAATGTGCGTCTCGGTGATTAACTTTATCAACAACAAATAACTAATTTCATTTGTTTAGCGTTTTTTTTAATCGCGGTGGCACAAGTCGAAAATTTAGTTATGTATGTTAATGACTTGGCCATTTAACGTGGTTGAAATCATTATATCGTTCGGTGTATAGTGCATTTCACTGATTTTTACACTCTAAACCACTCAAAAAACAAACATGGGCACAGACAAGCATGTTCATCTCGTAACATATTTTTGTCGCATTCGTTTCTTAAATTGAAAGTACTATACAGTAAAACCTGTGTTAACGGCCACCTGACTAAAGCGGCCACCCGAATCGACTATAAGGAAATTCCCATACACAAATACCCGTTAATTACGGCCACCTTTGTAAAACGGCCGCGGCCAAATAACCCAAACTTTTACGGCCTATTTTCATAGAAATTTACCTGCCAATGTCGGCCGGACTATTTATGACATGTATATCTTTATTGGCGGAAATACCTAATACAAATTGTCGGAGTTTCCCGGGGTTTCCTATTACCTGGTAGTAATTCACCCTTTTCGATTTAAACTTTATTATTCTAAAGGAAACAATTCAGTTTAAAGTTGTGTCCGTATTCGAAAGGTTCTTAATTAAGTATGTCGCAAAAAAGAAAACGTTTGTCGCTAAAAGACAAAATAAATATAATAGCGGAAAGTGAAAAGTATGCGTTAAGTTTGCGAAAGTTGACCGAAAAATATGGGGTTGGAAAAACACAAATTAACGATATTATGAAAAATAAAGGTGAATTAAAAAAGATGGTCGAGGAAGGTGTTAACATGGAGCTAAAACGAAAATTTCCGAAGTCGGAAGGATTGGCAGTGGATCAAGTCGTCTACAATTGGTTTTGCAAAGCCAGAAATAAAGCAATTCCAATATCTGGGCCGCTACTTAAACAAAAAGCACTGGAAACAGCAAGCAGTTTAAAGATGGAAAATTTCGCAGCATCTAATGGATGGTTGGAAAGTTTCTGTCGGCGACACAGTATAACTTTTAAATCAATTTGTGGTGATTCCGCAGAGGTTAATTTGGACGATATAAAAGACTGGAAAACCAAGTTACCGTTGATTTTAATAAATTATTCTCCTCGAGATGTGTTTAATGCCGACGAAACAGGTCTTTATTACCGCGCTATGCCAAATAAGACATTTGCATTAAAAAGTGAGAATTGTGCAGGGAAGAAGGCAGCAAAACAACGTTTGACTGTTTTACTATGTGCAAATATGGAAGGTGAGAAGGAAGATCCATTAATAATTGGAAAAAGTAAAAATCCTCGCTGTTTTAAGGGTAGTCATGTGGACAAATTACCCTTAGAATGGGTTTCTAACAAAAAGGCATGGATGACAACGGAAATTATGACAAGATGGCTGCATAAATTTGACAATAAAATGAAAAAACAAAATAGAAAAGTGCTTCTTTTCTTGGATAATGCCACTTCACATTCTAAAGTTCCATTAGAAAATGTTAAACTAGTCTTCCTGCCGCCAAACACCACTTCGTATTGTCAGCCCTTGGATCAAGGAATAATTCAGAATTTCAAATTGATTTACCGAAATTTTTTGATTAAAAAGCTTCTAACGTTTATTGACAACGAATGTGATTTTGAAATTTTTGAAAAAAACATAAATTTAGCCAATGCACTTGTGTGGATTACAGCTGCTTGGAAAAAGGTATCTCCTGCTACAGTTAAAAAATGTTTTTCCAAGGCCGGATTCTCTGATGTTATCCAGGAGGACACAATGTTTGATGAAGAAGACGAAATACTCCTTGCCCAGCTATATCCTGCAGTTCGTAACGAATTTTTGATGGATTTAGATGAATATGCTTCTATTGATCGCCATGTGCCTACAGAGAGCCCTAACTTCAGTATTCCAGAAATTGTTGAAGATTTGTGCAATAATGATGAAGAACATAACTCTGATAATAGTGACCTGGACGAATGTGAAACCCCAAAATCTCGTTTATCTAGTATGAGTGAAGTGTGTGCAAAATTAAGAGACATACAAAATTATTTATTGTGCAATAACAATGGTGACATTTATATGGATGTTTCTAAAATTTTACTTACATGTGAAGCTGCAGTTTTTAAATCGAAGCTAAAAAATGTGAAGCAAACAAATATTGAAACATACTTTAAAAAATCCTAATAAATTGTGTTTTTGCGTATGAATATATTGTAATAATATGTACATATAAATAATTTATTAGATGTCATATTATCTATAATATGTAAATACATTAAAATTTTAGTTTTTCTAACACATATTTGTATTTATATACTATTTACTTTAATTAATAAAATAAAGAAAGCAAATTCTAAAATTAATTATGTATTTTATTTGTGAGACGAAAAACCTGTCAATTACGGACACCTTTATATAACGGCCAATATATTTTGCTTTTTGGGTGGCCGTTATTGACAGGTTTTACTGTATTTCGAATTTTCTTATAAAGTTCTAATATACTTGTGAATAATTTAAGTAGTCTACAAATAAATATAAATTCCTGTTGCTTAGTTTATAAATGCCTCAAGGTATTTTATATATTATTAAAATTCTTGTCTCACAATATAATTCTATAAATTTACAATTTATAAAATTTTGTCAATTATCCGTCCACAACTACCGTGAGCGGAAATGTGCATAATTTGCTAATTTTCGATCAATAGCCTATAGCAATTAAGCAAAAATAATTAATTATTTTACTTTTCACATGTTAAATACAATATTTAAATCAATTATGTAGTCAAATGTACTGTTTACCTAGAATTATTATCATAGAATTTTTTACAAAATCATCATACTTTGATTTTACTAGGTGCTATTGCACATTTTGCTGATTAGTATGTGGTGCAATATTTGCTGCATCCTGGCGTCCAGTTTTAAGTAAGAATTATTTTGCGTGAATTTCGTGAACAAATTCATAAGGCTTGTTCCTACAAGAAAATTAGTAATCTGTTTGTGATTAAATGTACAGTTTTAATGTGCAATGTCAATCAGGAATCACTTTCCAATAAAATTTAAGTTTCAATTTTTTGAAACGGCTTATTAGTTATTATATTTAATTGTTAGATAGCAATGTAGAGCTCAGCACAAGTCAATAATCAGAACGTAACATACATATGTTGATATATAGTAACCTCACAAATAAAAAAAAATACGTTTGCCACATTTTAACATTTACAATGGAAAAAAGACAACTACCGGATATAAAAATGGAGAATATAAACCTGAATCTAGTGTCGCTATTTGTAATATCATAGTAAGGTTATTTTGCTAATCATCTGCATTAATGCTATCATTTTCATCACTCATCTTGTATTTCCTGATCTAAAAGCGTATATCCAATGTAAAGTATTGTAATTTGTATAATGATAGCCGTTAATCGCAACAAAACGAAAAACGAAATTATTTAATAATTGAATTAGCAAAGCAAGATTATATAAAAGACAAATAGTTACCTCTAAACCACTAAAGTAATTTACACAGCAATTAATAAAAATTGAAAGGAAAATCGTTGTGAAATTATACTTCGTTCTATTACTAAATAGGAAAATTATATTTAAATCTAGATGCAAGGTAATAGTTTAACAAACAGCAAGGTACAGTTTGGTTAGATTTTCGTTTTTAAAAGTGGTAAAAGCGGACAACTTTTTGTTTATGTGCGTGAGCCGAGTCACAAATATTCCTTCACTAAAGACAACTAAAAATTGGCAAACTCTTTGACAGTCCTCAAATAAATTTGCATTATGTGGAAACACGTTACTGTTAATCACAAATTTCTAATTTGACGTTCTTGGAACAGCCACTCTCTATTGCGTTTACGCCCGACGTTCATAAATCGGTTTGCCATTATGTAGGAACAAACCCATAGAATAAAATTGTCTTATTCATTGTAATAGTTATAACTTCTACCTTTACATCTTAAGTTATCTTGAATTTTTATACAAACTATTTCAATTTTTATGAATTTATATTACAATTTTTTTTAGTTAGCAAATATATGGAAACAAGTGGCACCCATTGCCGAAAAATTTCTCTCTATAGACCAAAACCCGCAGAATGGAAGTGGAGCGTCGTAAATTCTTTTTTTCTTTTTATCTTTTTAAGGCATACCAAATATGAATTATATGTAATTACTTTTAATTTTAACTTTAATATTGGTGCTTTTTGTTGGATTAGTTCTTTAACTTTCTCATACCTCTAGCTATCCTTGCTTCTCTCTTGCATTAAATTTCCAATATTTTTTAAAATTTCCCAAAGTTAAATATTTAAATGAGTTGAATATAGTCAACTTAACTTGCTAAAAATTGTCAACATTAGTAATATATTTCACCATAAATTACAGTTACAATTTGACTTCATTAAATTATATGGCTTAAGTATGCCGAAACGAATTTGAAGGAGTCAAGAAAAAGGAACATGTTGGTACTTTCCATTTTAGTTTTCTGCATAAAATGATATAACTTTATCTTAGTAATAACATTAGAAAAGAATTTATAAAGTTTATATCCATTGTGTTATATTTGTAGTTATATCTGTTGAAGGTTTATTCTACATTTTTCTTTTTTGTAAATAAGCAACTTTAAAAGAGAATAGTGCATACATATTACCCAAATCAATAATTTTGCATTACAAAAAAATCTAACTAAATTAGATTGCCATTTTTACAAGCATGCCTTTCATTCTATTCCTTTGAATTATCAGGTAAATAATTTGCCATCTTTTTAAATAATAAAATGAAATACTTTTTTTTTAATATTCGTGAGTTCATGTGATTATAAATAAGCTATACATTCCATTCTAAGCTAATTGAAAACGCATTGTAAATGTTAATATTTTTATATTGAAGATAAATTTCTTAAAAGTAGTGCAAATATTTAAAAAAATGCCTACTTCTGTTAAATTTTTAAGATGGTTTATTAACACACTTTAAAAATCTCCAAGTACATATCAAAAGGTATTTGTAAGGAAACCATATCTCTTGGTAACTTAAATGTGATAAAATGCAATATACATATATTTTTATATTGATAGTATGTTATATATATTTTGCTATTGATTTGTATACATTTTTAAATAAATTATTAACCTTTTGTTAATTTTTTTCAATTCCTCAATATAATGCTGAACATAATTTTCAATTGATTGGATATATTCATGCAAAATGAAAAACTTATAAATGAGTTTCTTATCATTTATTTGTAACATCTTTCCCAATAGCTTCTTTTATATTTTTATAATTATCTTTTAATAGAAGTTCTACAAGTTCTTTCTTAATTTTATCAATAATGGGTGGACCTTCATATACTAATGCAGTATATAATTGAACAGCACACGCACCAGCTTTTATTTTTTCATATGCATCAGCACCTGAAGATACGCCGCCAACACCTTAAAAAAACAAATAGGTTTTCGCAAATATTTTATAATAATATAAACTAACCTATAATTGGCATTCCATTAGTCAGCTTATACATATCGGCAATCATTTGTGTCGATAAGCTTTTTATGGGCTTCCCACTTAAGCCACCATTTTCGTATTTCTCTTTACTTTGTAAAAAATCTGGCCTGGTTATTGTTGTATTAGATATTATAAGTCCATCAACTTTACATTCATCATCTTTTAAAATGTTTGCTATGTCCTCTTTTTGTTCATCACTTAAATCAGGAGCCAATTTCAATAAAACTGGTATATTGTTTGGTATTTTAAGCTCATTTCTAGTTTTAATTATATGCTTTAAAAGGTGATATAATTTTGATTCAGTTTGCAGGTCACGTAAACCAGGAGTGTTTGGACTAAAAATAAAACATTTATATTTGTATAACATATATCAAATTGTGTTTATTTATACCTACCTACTAACGTTGATGACTAAATAATCAGCAATTGAACTAAATTTTTGTATTCCGTCTACATAATCCTGAATCTCATTTGAATCCTTATTTTTTCCTAAATTTACACCTAACATCAACTTAAATTTATTATTGGACTTAAATTTTTCCAATCGATCAAACACAGTTTCATATCCATCACTGTTAAATCCATATCTTGAATTGTAAATTAAAAAACATTAAACAAGCTTTAGGATATTTCAAACTATTCCGACCTTTACCTATTTATTACAGCTTCATCGATGATTAATCGAAAAACCCTTGGTTTTGCATTGCCAATTTGGGGCTTTGGTGTAATCGAACCAATTTCAACAAATGCAACACCAATATCCTGTATACCTAATAGGGCTTCTCCATGTTTATCAAAACCAGCTGCTATTCCAATAGGATTTGAAAGTTCTTTACCAAACAATGTAGCTTTCTAAAATTCCAAATGCTAATATACAATGTTTTAATGTTACTCAAATATCTTACTAATATATCAGGATCTGTAAAGTTGCTTCTGGGAAACAAACGGTATTTACCAGCAAAAACTGCTAGTCTATGTGCCTTTTCTGGATCTAGCAAACGAACAATGGGCATCACATAACTTTTATAAAATCTCTCATTCCCCTTGTACAAGTTTATTAGAGAATATACTCCAAAACCACTTACTGTAACCAGTACTAAAGAACGGATCTTTTGCTAAAAGTTAAAATAGCAGAATTGCGTTTTCTAATCTACATACTATACTTACACGTGTTGTTAATTTATTCATAACTTTATTATCATTTCAAGAGATATTCATAATATTTTTATAATGAAATTTCTAAATTAATTTGTATTGATGATATAGTGTGCTTCAATTACATTTTAGCAAACGCTTTCAAAGCAAATTTTGTGGGTTTTAATCGAATCTACGAAAGAAACGAAAACACATGCAGTAATATTAACACCTCGAGGTAGAAACAGTAGAAACCTAAATACATGCCCTATGCACTTATAAGGGACGTAACGGTACAAATTTTAAAAAAAGATGCGAATTACACGAACAAGTCGATAGGTGGCAAATGTATAAAATAAGTAAGGCGCTATTTTGTTAATAGTTTTTTTTGTGTATTATTGTTAATTTGGTTATGTTTATTTCACAAAAATAAATTAATTCCTTTGTTATTTTTGTTACGCCTGCGTTTATACCGTGAATATATTTTATAATGCAACATACACATACATACACTAGTTGCTAGAGTAACGTAATAATCTAGATAAGAAATAGCTATAGATGGGCAACTCTTTCAGTATGTTTCAACTCTGATTACAGCGCCATCATGGCCTGGTATAATGAACAAGTTATTGAAATGATAACCAGCGCCATCTATGTTATCCCTTACAACTATAGTACACTATATATTAATTATTTTCAAATCAAAAATTAATTTGCTTACTATTTTACATACATTAATTTATATTATATAGAAGTACAACATAAATTAAGCATGTAACATAGTATGCAAATTAATTTGTGCATTTATATAAAATAGTAAAACATTCTTTGGTATATCACATTAACAAAATAAAATCAGGTAGGTATTTTCAAAAATACTTGCTGTTTTGACAATATCTTTTTCAAGCCAATATATATATATATATATATACATATATGTATATTATAATAATATCAACAGATTATATTTTTGACATTTATTTGTCTTCCCGAACTTTGATTTACATAAAATTTGTATTTTTTATTTCAACACATTGTTGAAAAAGCCATTATCAAATACATTTCAAATATTACTGACACAGTCTTATTTGGTATCTGTGGTAAAGAACAAGATCATGTATTTATAAAAATGTAAAGAATATATTTAATATTATACAAAAAATATTTCATGGCAAAATACAATAATAGCGCAATGATGTATCTGTAATACAAAAAAATATTTAAGTAAATATCATTGACATCTTCATGTTCTTCACGTTCCTTTACATATTTTATATAATGATATGAACTTATAACAAATTATTCAAACAAATCAATTATACCTAAAGTATATAAATTTTAAACAAGTAATCTTGAGATTACAAATATTATTATAGGACAAATCTTAATGTAGATATTTTAATAATAATTAATGTAGATATTTTAAGAAGTAAGCTGTTTTAATCCAACTATTTTCTTTTGTTTATTTTTATTTCTGAGATATTTAGCATATGCAATTTTTCTAATACCACTTAATTTATTAGGTGCATTACACTGACCTTTTAAAATACTATTAGTTTGTTTGATCCATGTGTGAATAAAAAAATTTATTGTGAAGTTCAAAAAGAATGGTTTTAAATTATGTTTTTCACAATGAAAAATTGTAAAACTAAAATATTTAAGTAGTTTGTTACGTAAAACACTTTGCAAATTTGGAACATGGCAAACATTATCCATTACTTTGAATAGATATTCCCAAGTAAATGAAAATATTTTCATGAATGCAGTTGTAGGGAAAACTAAAGCCTTACTTCTGAAACATTTTAATGTTATAACTAAATGCTAATCACTTTCAACATCTGTTTGCAAATCATTTAAGCATGACTGACAATTATTAATGTATCTTAACATTTTTCTTGCCACGTAACCGGCAACGTATGTTTGCAAATACAAATGTCAACAAAAAACTATTAAACATCAAATATGCATACTGAGTGATTGCATTGATGATGAACTAACTAATGTGGTTGTTTCTGCAGTAGCTTCAGTAAAACCTAAAATAAAGATATTATTTTTTTAATTTTTTCAAATATTGAGCTGTAAAACATACTTGGTAAATGTAATGATGGAAGGCTTCTGGCTTTTAATCCTGTCAAGGTTTTGCATGGCTCTGGAATATGGCAATCTTCAGCAAAATGAGCATCACAAATTCTGTAACTTGCGTTTACTTTGGCTGGATGCAAACCCAATAATTTTGGATTGTTTATCCTCCGCAGCCATTCATTGTACATCTATTATATAAGGAATACTTAAATCACATAAACATTTTTCAACAATTTGAAGTGTACTTACCTCTTCATCTTTATATGATATACGATGAAACTTAATTTTATTTCTGTAATTACTGCAGCCAGGAACGCAACACTTAAACCCCATTTTTGATATTTCTGAGTTTAACTCAAAAAATCAAAGCACGTGCAACAAAATTGATGAGGCGTTAGTACTGAAAAGTACTGTTTTATAACAACAACGAACAAGCTTTAAAGGTAAGAAAAAAAAACAAAAATAACAAACACCGACAACAATTGACAATAACCAATAAATAACCCAAATAACATGCAAATGACGTATGAAGTTTAACCCAGCTTAACCGATTCAACAGGAAATAAGAACGAAAATACTGTTGTCATTTCAAGGGTTCTATAATATTCGTCCAAGTAGTGCCCTCCTAATCTGGTGTGATAATCTATAATTTTGTTTGACCTAGAGGATTAAACTTACTCGGGCGTGGTAATAATGAAATGACAGCAATGTATTTTAGCGTGTATTTTATTTTGCAACATAGGATGCCAAAATAAGTTTTTGAGGTATGTATAGTGTAGAAGAAAAACTGTTATTAGTGAACTGGTATAACTCGAATATGAGTTTGAGGAGAGTAGCAGATTTGTTTCAAATTACATATCCTGACCGTCCAAGACCGAGTCCAACTACAATAAGTAGGTTAGTACACAAGTATAAAAATAATGTATGCATCGTTCCTAATCATAAAAAAAAGAATAGGCCAAGATATGTTATTACTAGAGTCCGGATTAAAAAGCATTAAAAATATTGAAAAAAGCCTATCGATTTTCGAAAAAAAAAGCATTACCATATGCAAAAAAAGCACGTACATTATACAAAATTGTATAAATTATATATACATTATTGATTAAATAAACATTGATTTTGAGATTTATAATAATTTATTTTTATAACATTAACATTTAAGTACTTCAACAAAAACATGTAATAAATTCAGAAAACATGTTCAGTCATAAAACTCAAATATTTTAAATAAAAGAAATTTTTAAAACATTTTTAATTCATAGATACAGAGTAATATTTAATAATTATAATTGAAACATGTGTTTTAAAATGAAAAACCTTAAATTCTTTTTATTAACAGTTTTTAATAAAAACAACATAAAAAAAATTATTTCCGTTTGAAACACGAAATTATTAAATGTTCATTTAAATGTTCCATTGTAAAGTTCTGTCGTCTATCACTTAAAATGTTTTTATAATTTGAAAAACT